>JAOXNG010000001.1:112205963-112218300 GCA_028566535.1 Scolopax minor
GTTCCCTGTCTCTCTTGAACTGGGGAGCCCAGAACTGGACGCAGTATTCCAGTTGTGGCCTCACCAGTGCAGAGCAGAGGGGGACGACATTAAGCAGATACCTCTAAACCTGTCAGTTTGCTTTGGGTGACAGAGCTGAGATCTGAGGAGTCACTTCAGTCCCACAGCTTCTCCTAATGCCTCTTTGGTGGTGCTGGCTGACTGACACTACTGTGCCTGCAGTGGGGCAGAACACCAGCAGATCAAGATACAGCAGTAGAAAGCCCATCTGTATCTGCCCGCATCTGAAATTCAAAAAAGGCTGAAATCCCCTGGCAGACCTTATGAGCTGGGAAAGTGCTCTCAATCTAAACACAACTACACCAGAAAGCAAAAAAACACTTCTGCTGGGCTAGCAAACCCAGGTCAGTAAGTAAAATAAAGAATATCTGCAACAGAATTCTTTTGCTGGTCCCCACTGTAGCTCCTGATGGTATAGCCATGAACTAGAAATAAAAATGGTCACCAAAGAAAATATACACCAGCTTAGCTCTGCTGACAAAACTGGTAAATGCCTGCCTTACTCATGGCTCTGAAATCAGGACAAAAAAGTAGTTTAAGTAGCTAGACCCACCGCAGCTCATGAATTCAGGTTTTCACACTGCAGTGGTAAATTTAGACCACCTATGGATAGTTACGCAAAGAGAGCCCAAGATATGGAGCAAAAATGTAGGTCACTTTGTGAATCCAGTTACAGCCCAAGTACCAGCAGAAAGGCGCTTGCTGGTCTCAGTGGGCTTCAGATCAGACCCAGTACCACACACGTGAAACTGCTCCAGGAATCGAGCATTTGAGTTGAGAAGGCTCTGTTTGAGAGGACTTCAGGAGATGTACTCTCCCAAATATCTACACCAGAGTATCTATACCGCTATACCACGCTCTGACAGCAAGTCAAACCATAAACCCATCCTCACCCATTCAGAGACCTGGAGCCTCTGCCATTCACAGCAGCCCAGTACAACTGGGAGCACTCAGCCTCTGAACATCGGGCTGCACCTTCTCACCACCAAATCCTGGGAGGATGATGGTCACACAGTAGCTGTTCTGGACACACAGCATAAAAATAAATGCTTGTTCTTTTCATGGAAAGCCTGGAGTATGGATGGAACGTATGAAGAAAAATAAGCATGCACCTTTTTATAAAATAGCAAAGTTTCTCTTCATGCTACCAGGGAATTTTTGAAAATAAATATCCTAAAAATAAATATCCCTTATTTTATATTAAAAAATGCTTGCTTTGTCTCTTTTTCTCTCACTGATGTTTCAGACTTCTGTATAGAGACGCAGAAGGATACAGAGATTTTTCATGCTATCATCACTGTAGAGCTACTCAATGGAAAGTGTTGAAAAGAAAAAGGACACTGTAAAGCAAAAGAAGACCTAGAAACCACACACCAACTCAAAAGTTTGAAATAAAGGGAAAACTTTGAAATGAAACAATATGAAGAAAAACATTATGCAAAGTCCTTTATAGAAGCAAAACCAATGAAGAGAAAAAGACTGCCACAGAAAAATAATGCACAGAAAAGAAGAGGGAAAAATAATGTTAAAAATGTGAAAATGTCAAGAGAAATTGCCGAGGTAAAAATCAGATATTCAAAGCAGCAGCTTTCCAACTGCTTTTAGCAACATCCCGCTGGAATGAACACAAATCTCATTCACAGGTTAGCACTTCTGGCCCAGCAGACTCCTGTGAAGGGGACCAGGGCTTTTGCTGGGTGGCAGATGGCTGCCAGCCCAGCCTCCAGCCATGTCCTTGCACCTCAATGCTTCTTCAGCCTTCCCCCAAAACCCTCCCGGCTGAGGCTTGGGCTGCTCTCCTCTGCTCACATTAGCACTCATGGCTCCACACCTGCACCTCCTCCATGTTCCAGCCATTGACAATGATGTCTTCTGAGGATGCTGCGGGGCTGATTTGCACTTGTCCTCCCATGTCCCCACCTGGCAGCGTCCCTGCTGCATCCCCTGGGTGCGCTGGAGGGAGTGGGTGCTGCCCAGCGCTCTGCCCAATCCCCATGCCCCTGACTTCCCAGCTTTGGGTTGTGCGACCCTCATCCCCCCACCCTTCTTGCATTTGTTGTTGTTCACAAGCAGATGGTCTCTCTTGATTCCTGTTTTCCTTTAGCCCTTCCCCACCCAGGAACTTCTTTAAGGGTTTTCTTAAACTGGAGAAGCCACTAGGGGCAAGTAGCCAAAAAGACACCTCAGGAAGAGCATAAGAAGAAAACTTTCTCTCCTGGTCTCCTTCAATGTTTTGTAGCTCAGCAACTTTCTGACCCAGACAGGTTGGTTTGTTTTTCATCTGTATCACCCAGTGGATTTCTCCTCTGCAAACCTGCCCGGCCTCATCCTGAGCTCATGTAAATTTTAGCATCCACAGCCTCATGTGGCAAAGAGCTCCCCAGCTTAATTACAAATCTGAAGAACTGTCTCCTCTGTTCTATTCTAAACTGAATGTCTGGGAGATCCACCCAAGCCTCCCAGCTCTTGGCTCGTTAGCCCCCAGCTACCCCTTCCACACTGCCCAGGGTTTTACAGACCTTCAGCATAGCGCCTGGCAGCCAACTCTTCCCCATTCTGCAGAAGCCCCATCCTACTTGGCTGTTCTGTGTCCAGGGACCACTCCACACCTCTGATCACCCCGGCCATCTCTCCTTGCACTTTTTCTCATCCTCTTCTGTTGTTTTCCAAGAGTCACAGCAGCAGAAAATATGACACAGAGTCTCAATAACATTCCCTGTTTTCCCCTCTATTTTCGTCTTAAATAATCCACGGTATTAGATCCGTTTTTTTCTTGACTGTCAAACAGTCAGGAACAAAGATTTTATGGCACTATTTACCATAATACCAAGTCTCATTTCTGAAAGGTAATGTTAGCCTAGAGCCCATCAATTCACGTGGGAGTATGGGTTGTTTATCCCTGTATGCATTACATTGTGTTTATGGGCCCTGCATCTCCTGCGTGGACTTGTGTCTTCTACCGGCAGACTCAAGGCTCAAGCTAGCACAGGTGAATTTAGGCCACCAGTTTTTCCCAAGCCCAGCTCACTCTGTAATACTGTTATCAATTTAGAAACTATCATTGCAGAAGCGACAGAGCTCCGCACCAGACATGCATTTATATTGGCATAAACACCTTTTCATCCTGCAATAGATCACGTTAGCAATTTTCCAGAAATTTGCCCGAGTATGGCAAGAAGTTTTAGAAGCATGTGAAGATCAGTATTCCCACTCTGCCTTCTCTATATTTCATGACCATATGAGTGCAAGAAAGATGTACCATTCTCAGTCTTCACTTTGCTCAGCTGATCTCTTCCATCTCATAATCTTTCCTAATTCCCACTACATTTTTAGTTCTCTAATTAATTTATTGCCATCTCTCTGTATCTATGATTTGCTGGCACTGCATCTCTAGAATAATATTAATAATAATGCATGCAATACATTTTGGAGTACTACTGCTAATGCTAATAAACACCCTTTAATTTTTTTCCCCTTTCAAGCACTCAAAAAGAAGCTGAAAAGGTAATTTTTAAAACTCATTCTCTGAGATAAAATAATATTAAAAAAAAGTAAATCATCTTTGATTATCTGACCCAGCCTCTGACGTTTTGAAAAATGTACTCTTCAGACTCAATCAGACTTGATGTTACTTGGAGGGAGAGGGTGGTTTGGCTATTTATTTAATTTGCTTGGCAAGCCCCATTTTACTTGGACCAACAGCAGAAGTGCAGCAGGGTCACACGCTGTTGCCTCCTGCCTTCACCAGAGCAAGCAGTCCTGTTTTGGGGGGTTTGCCCCTCTCTATGGTTGTCCCTTTGTTTTCCTAAGGACAAAACCATGTAGTGAGTGACCCTCTAAGAGCCTGGCTTCACTGTCCAGGGCATTTTTGGCTTCACCACGGGGGTACCTTGAGACCCCATGGCAAAAGCCAATGAGAAGAGCCTGAATTAGCCAGGGCACCCCACGGCTGAGCCAGCAGCCTTCTCACCACAGAGTTCTACAGCCCTGAAATGCAGACACCAGGGTAGCATGGACTCAAATGTCACCCAAGTCAGGAATCAGTTAAATAGTCAGCTGGCTTCTGGTTACTGTTTTAAATTAAATAATTAGTTCACAGAGTAGCAACTCAAATGGACCAGGCTTGCCTTTGAGCCTTTATTTTGCAAGTTCTACTTAGAGAAAATTCCAACTATACTTCCTTTAAATACACTTTTTAATGCAGGGAGGAAGAAGGTGATTGTTGGCTTCTGAAAACAAATCCCACCTGCCTGTTAAAACTGGGTACAGGCTGTACTTGGACAGTATTTCCTTTCTTTTCCTCCTACCTGTTGTATTTAAAGTGTATTATCAATGTTTAATTCCTTCCAAATAGCTTCCTCTGTGCTGTTCCCTCTCTACCTTGTCATACTTGCAAGATTAACTCAAGCACCAAAATACCCTGAGTAGCAGCTGTGCAATTAATAGGTAGTGGGTAATCATCCCGATTCCTGACCTCCCTCTTCCCAGCTCCTTGTGGACAGCACATCACTCTGAGCTGCAGAAGTTTTTGAAGGGTTAAAGGACAGATATTCTGTCTTTTAGTATTGCCAGTACCTAAGCAATAGCTACCTTCCACAGCTTGTTAAAAGGCTGCTGAGCCACTGAAGCGTAACTGTGGCATACCTGCAAAACCAGAGAGAAAATCATATAAATTGCAAACCAAAAGGATATGTAATTACAGCTTGGGCTATCGTTGGGCAGACTTCTCAGACAATTTGCCTTTTGAGAAACATGTAGACATTTTATGCCTACTTCCTTTATGCCAAACCATACGCTTTTCTCCCCAGTGCATTACCGGAGATGCTGCTTGGCCAGCAGTGCTGCAAATTGCTTAAAGTAAGTAAACCTGGAAAAGCCAGTGGAGCTGCTACAGTAAAGGGTGAGTAGAGAAAGCAAGCTCTTTCTCTAGCTGGTTCCCAAACCGCTTCCCCTGCCTGTGTATGACAGGTCTGGGATCTCCTGCTGCCCTAGAGAGAGGAGATGGAGGGAAGGATGGCATCGCTTCCACCCTGCTTAAGGCTCAGTGCAGGGGCTGGCTCTGAAATAAATTTATGGACAGAGGGAATGATGCATAAAATATAGCTGGGAGGTGCCTGCTGCAATATAGCAAGCCCAATACTTAATACACAGTGGTGTTATTAACTGATCACGGCTAAGCAAATACATTTTGATCAGTCCCAGCCTGCCCAGCATTTCCATCAGACTAATACGTGCACACATGCAGATGCTGGTTTTGAAACATTATCTGCCTGCCAGCTCAAAAATTACAGAACATTGATGGAATGTAAAAAAAACCAAACCCAACAATGCATATTTAAATGAAAACAAGAGATTAAAAAGAGGCAGAAATACGGAAGTAATGGGGGGAAAGGCTTTTTTGGATCTCTTATGTGAAAGAATTCTATTTAAGATATTGCAAGGATTCCAGTTACCACTTTTCCACCCTCATGCTCTCCTGCTGCTTCTCTGTCCTTGTTTTGCAGCAGCTCCTCTCACCCCACCTTTCCCTCTCAGACATCCTGTGCTGCTCCCTGCAGTCGTGACCTTCCCTTGCTCTGTAATGTGCTTCACATGCTTCCCTGGAAAGGAAACAGAAGCCATAATGCAATTTCCACTTTCCAAAATGTTCCTCATTGTGGTCATGAATCCAAGACCCAACCTTGCTATTGACTTAAACAGATAATTATGGCACAATTGTACCTAATGTACTCTTTGCTTTAATTCAGGGAATTTTATTCTTTTTATGCCCGCAGTCTGCATTGCTGGCTAAGCCTGCCATTTAAAATACTTTCTGAATTAACACTAATGAGAGAGGCTGAAATTGCTGCCCAGCTTCCAGCCCTGTGACCACCAAAGTGCGAGAGGTCAGGACAATATGGTGGGCTTCCAAGAAGATCACAAAGTCAGCAGCCCCCAGTAATAGCTCACCATTGGCAGCTGAGTTACTGGTTATAAGTACTTAGGAGAATCCTAGGAATATTATCTTTCTGGTAATTCTTAACATACTGTTTCTGACAATGATTTTATGTATACCAGCTTCTGTGAACGCTTGACTTGACATGCTTCATGAGCTCAGCGCAGGAGAATCCTGCAACTCCCCTCCTAGGAAGTTCTTGCCGTAGGAGCCTGACTTACTACTCTGACTTCTGGACCTCTTGCCTGTCAGATCCTGAAATCTGAGTGATCAACAGCCAAATCTGCCTAGTTTTACCCAGGCACACATCTAGAGTGTGTTTCACCCATCCCAAAGCCAAGCCTGGAGAGTCATAGTTGCCAGAAAGGTTGATACTTCGGCATCTTTTTGCACGCCTGTTGCCGGCTTTGAGCCTGTAACAAATCCCAGAGCCAGCCACGTGTGAAGTGATTCTGGTGTGCCAGGGAACATGATGCACGGGGCAAACTGTCTTTTGGTCAGTGAAACAAGTGAGCGGGAACTAAGGGAAAAGGTCAAAAGACGGCGCTCTTAACTTTTGCTCCCTGAAGCAGAGGAGCACCAAGGCAGGATGGAGGTGACCCACATATTAGTTAATTTTCAAGGAGAAAGAACTGTGACGGTTGTAATTGAAAAGAGCAGTTCCTCACAATTTCCAAGGCAATGGGCTGAACAGAGAAGTAAAAGCTAGATGTGGAAACCAAGAGAGCTCTGCCCCACTCCAGGATATCTTCACTGTCCTCCCTTCATTTTCTTGTTGTTGGCTTTAATGTCTGTTTTTGTAGTTTCACACCACTCTGCCCATTCCAATCAACTTCACTTGCAAAATAAAAGCTGGTCTTTACTGTATTTAATTTTCTCCATTAAAGACTCTCTTATTCTCAACAGCCTTGTGTGTCCCATCTAGCCGCTGCCCCAACCACTGCAGCATGAGCTGTAGCTGCTGGCAGAGCTATAAGCCAACCATCCTCTGCTGCCATCCCCTTTGGCTGAAACAAAGAAACCAATGAAAGAGAATTAACTGGATGTTGGCAGAAAACCTTCTGCCCCTTAACATGACAACTGCACCTTTTTGTTGCGGTTTCTGAAAAATAACAGCAAAAACAACAACAAGAGCAGTAGCAGCACTCTCCTCTCTGTTTCATTTGGGTGGCAGGGTGAAAGAGGATAAGCATTAGGACGACTTTCCTCAGCTGTTAAGAGCTGGGACCTGATTCCTGGACAAAGCATCCTTCAGGCATTTCACAGAAATGCTTGTGCTGGCACCACAGAGACCAGGGCTGGGTGGCTCAGGAGGGCAGCGCTGGAAAAGACTTCTGCCTGCTCCTGGTGGCAGCACAAACTCATACCAAACTCAACTGACCATGTATCTTTGGCTGAAACTCAGAAACTGAGTGAATTAAGGTTAAAACATTTTATTTCCCTGCCAGGTAAATCCTTTCCATGACAGGGTTGTCTTTGAGAAGAAAACACCACTCTAAGACAATGTTATTATTTGGTTTGCTAATGACAAACATGTTTGTATTATATAAATGTGGCTCTTCTAGGCCGCAATCCTGGTCTTTCTAGACCTGAGCTCCCTCAGGAGCTCCCAAAGAAGGCTATGGTTCAAGCATTTAGTCTCAAAATACTCTAATGGATGCAGAAGCCCAAACTTGGTATCTTGCATTCAGTCCGTGCTTCATATAAAATTGCATGTTGCTGAAAGTTGAGGCCAACAGAAACATTTTTTCCTTCTTGGTGGTTAGCTCTGAAGACAAAAGTAATCTAGATGCCAATCTAGTAGCTTATGCAGATTGCTAAGTAAGACATATTTTTAATATTGAAAGATTTGGGGCAGACAGCTCCAGAAAGGGAAATCCACAGATTGGGCAGTGAAAGCAGTGGCAGATTGCATCATGGTATTCTGGTTCAGTGAGGAAGAGGAGAAATATGCCTTTTGAATGGCTCTGTTCTCAGAGCTTCCCAATCCTTTTGCTTCTGGTGAGTCTGCAGACAAGCTCTGCATGGACTGCAAGGGACTGATTGAGATTCATTAACTCATTTCATCCATCTAAACTAATAAAGAGCCATCAAGTGGTAACTGTATGTCATTACGATGTGGGCTAAATTAGAAATGGATGTTGAAGGCTCTGTATGGAAATTTTGCATCCTAAAGAACAATTTAGTACAGGGACCAGTTCCATTCAAATCAGCAGTACTAGACTGAATCACATCCTCTAAAGATTTCACCCAATGGATCTGTCCTTCTTGGTCCTTCTTGGTCAATAAACATATTTCAAAAGCCCAAGCAAACCAGCTGTGTTTTCTGAGAGTCAACTTTTCCTCTTTCTGGTTGAAAAACCTCAGAACATTCCCAAATGCCTGCTGCTCAGCTCCCTCAGCATAAAAGCTGGCTGAGGAGGGATGCAGTTGTTTTAGTATTTTGCCCTTCCAGAGCATGAATGCAGAAGTATTTTGTTTGTAATCAGTTTGAAGACACGTCTTCATTCCAATAACTACAAAAAAAAACCCCACATGAAGATTAAATACTATTTTTTTTGCAATAAATGATGATTATGAAATACACCTTTCCATTCTTCGGTATGTCTTGAAAAGGGATTATTGGTAAAATAAAACACTGTATCTTTAAGGTATACTTTATCAAAACTTACTGCATGAGCAGGCATTTCAATGTTTGTCCTGATTTTGTAGGACCAATAAATCTTGAGCATTAAAAAAACATTCTCTCACTCATTTTTGCATCTCTATGGATAGTGGGGAGGAAAGATTAAACAAGCATTATAGGTTATCTGATTGTCATCACATTCAGCAGAGAATGAGGAGGAGGAACTTTGCCCCTAAAAACAAGGCACTGTATTTATTACCACTACAAAGTGGTTTCTGACTGTCTCAAGAAAAAGGAGGAGAGACATCATGAAGCACTGAATTTCTGTGCAAAAAGACTAACAAACTTAGCTTAGTATTTTTCTACAGTTCTTCCTGGAACTGAGATTGTCAAAGCCATCAGCTGATCTAAAGAAGTAATGGATCACCACAGTTTACAAAATATTACAGCTAGAATCAAGACATTTTCTTTACTGCAAAGAGCTGAGCAACGCATGAGCCTCATGCTAACGCAGATTAGCTGTCTGATCTCTAATTACACAGAGATTCTACAAGGAAGAGTCAATAGTGTTCCATGGTTTCAGAGGCACTGACCTTAAAAACTCATCCCCTACTGATTTTGAGAGTTCAGAGACTGCAGCACACCCATTGTTATAGGATGCTACAGTCTTAGCCAGGCTGCTCTCTCCCATGCTACTGCTCCTCCTTCCTAGTCATCAGGCTGCAGGAATAAAAGTACAAGAGAAGGTTTTAGGATTTATTTTGGTGTTGTTTCAGGCATGAGGTATTTGCTTTTGCAAAGTGCATGACCCCAAGGAATGCTCCCTGCCAATGCTGTCAACTTCTGTGCTAGAGAGTGACAATACAGCCTGTAAACATGTTGGAGAGTAGATGCCTTGTCAGAAGACAACTGGAGGCATTCATTTTGTAAAGGTTCTTCATTTTCAAAGGTCACCTTTTGCATACCATTTGTTTCTAATCTCTTGGTTGCTGGTTTAGAAACAAACAAGTGCCAGGAAAGAACAAGGAGACAGAACAGATTGAAGGTAAAAGGGCAGGATGATCTCGTGCACCTGGAGTTGATAAAGGTCTCTGATGCTGAGCAGTTAATTCTGGGGTTGGGGTTCATCCAAGTAGTTTCTGTAGAATGGTGAGACATACAGTATATTTGTGAACCAATCCTATACATTTAGGGCAAATGTAGCTGAGAAGGCAGTTTCTCATAGATCTGCTTTCAGTGTAGCATTTGTGACTTTTTCCATGTTTGGCCAAATAAGATTATTACATGTTGCAAAACTCCTCAAAGTCTTCACTCTTCTGATGTAAGAGAAATCTGGAAAGCCTCCATAATGCTGCCTTGTAATACATGCCTAATTTAACCTGGAGGAGCTATTTTTCAAAGACAATGACTTCCTGTTATTGGTCTCTCTGCTGAGACTATCAGAATGTGAAGAAAACAATACTAATTATAACAGCATTTTTGTAAAATAGATATCTCCCCTCCAGTCTTTTCCACCCATTTAAGATGAGAGTCAAATAGAGGGTGAAGAAATGGGATTACTATGAAACAAGAGGGAGGCAGAGACGTGTTGTGTGGAAGACCAGCATACAGAGTTAGTTACCTGTGCGTGTACTGTCCTCAGCAACAAATAAAAAAATCTCGTATCAGAAAAAAACATATCCAAAATACTTTCATGGTATTGTTTCCTCTGGCTCCTGAATAAGCGAAGATTTTTTTCCTTCCCCTTTGGTTTTCTATTTATCTGGTCTGTGTGAAATTTGGGACAGAAAAGTAGCCTTTCTTTCACATATTCTTCAGGGATCCATAAGCAGTCATAGGATCAATGATGCTCCTTCTGCAAAAAAGAGCTTGTTTGTCCCCAGGTCTCCATCTTAGGGAAAATAATTCACAAAAATGAAAACCAGGAGCATAAATCATACAATGTTGTTAATGAAACCCTACTCTTGAGGGAGCTTGAGAGCATCCTTAGCACTGGGCTTAAATTTCTTTCCCTAAGAAGGAATGAAAAGCATATTTCAGCAAAGTCTTTACAAGCATAAAGAGAAAGTTTTGGAAAGCAAGTTTATCAGTGGCTGATGCCAGTAGCGAGCATTTGGGACAGTGATGATCTGGTCTAGGTATATCTTGGTGTCTTTATGCCTGTGTACCTGCACAGGAATAATAGCCCTATAAAGAATATTATCTCTGTGTAATATTAATAAATTGCATAAAACATTTTGTCTCAAGAAGATAACATGTAAAAGTAGAAGGATCCGTGTATAATATATAGTCCTGTGAAAACAATAGTGGACATTGGATTAACTAAAAATTCTTATAAAACAAAGGAAAACTCCTAGAACAATTAAAAGTTTAAAAATGTCCACTCTAGAACAGATTCTCAGTGCCTAGGACTGGCAAGGTGAGATGTTACATCTGCAATCCCGACAATCTTTCCTTCTGTTTTACCTCTGGGAATGGCATGGTACTTTATCTTCTCCCAAATGAGCTGTGTAAGACTTTTTCATTGCCTGCTAGCAACTGCAGAGTGCGGTGCTCGGTGTGGAGTGGCCATTCCTGCTACAGAACCCGTCACTGCTGCTTCTAAGTCAGCTGCCATATTTAGCCCTGCCATCTCCTGCTCTTTCATCTCCTGCAGCTGGAGCAGTCATTCATCTAACAGCCCTCTCCAAGAGCAAAGAAACCACCTTCACTATCTCTGTCTTCACATTGTGGGGCCCCACTTTTGTGTGAGAAGAAAATTATAGAGCCACTAGGTTAGGGGTTGTTTCTCATGGAGACAAAAATTCTTTTTCAGGTGGGAGGAAACTTTCTCCACCTTCTGAGACCTTCAGGACACAAGTGGGTCTGTCTGTAAACTCCCCACCCACCTCCGTACTGAATAAAAATAAGACAGTGAATGTGAATACCTTCTTTTGCGCTTAGAGGAAATTTGCTTTCTGAATGTACTCATAGCCATATCTCTAACTTGAATTTCCTGAGACATCATGATGCACCAAGGGCACCATGGTGGATTAGATAGCTAGTATTTCCAAGCCTTACTTTTCATGATTGTTCTGCATCTCTGTAGGAATCTCCAGTACTGAGGTTTGAGGCAGTTCCTTTTCCTTCTCTTCTTGAGTCTGTAACCATGTCCATTCCTTTCCTGTATCTTCCTGTACATCACAACCAGGAAAGAGCTTCTAGCATCATGGCATGATAGAGATAAGCAAGCTGTGAGTGTACAGACCACACTTGCCTACATTTCCCATGTCTTTCTGGGAACAAGAAAGCTCTCAGGATTCAAGTCTCTATTTTGATTTATTGACTTCAAGATGAGAAGTGGCAAAAGAACTACAGCTGAAAATTACTCTATGGTGAATTGACTGTAGTAGCTTTATTCTCACAAGTTAAGTCAGCCTGTGATTAAAAGTTTTTCACACTTGTGTTGCATTTTTGATCCAGGAAACAAATCCAATATTGCTGTTGAATATATCATTTCCCACTTATGGGAAAGAAGCTGCAAGCAGCATAGGCTAGAGGGAGGAGATGAGGGAAAGTGTAAGGAAAAAGCAGAGAATGCACAGGAAAATCTCAGGGACCAAAGGAAGAATAATCTCTGCCATGTGGAGAAGAACCCCAAAAATACCCACCCTTGGGGCCACGTCGCCATGCTGTAATTTCTTTTTCTTGCAAGGTCGCACAAGTTACTTCAGTAG
>JAOXNG010000001.1:112218400-112231594 GCA_028566535.1 Scolopax minor
GATATTAGGAATAAATTCTTGACAATGGGGGTGGTGGAGCACTGGAACAGTTTGCCCAGGGAGGTGGTTGAGGCCCCATCCCTGGAGACATTCAAGGGGAAGCTCGATGAGGCCCTAGACAACCTGGTCTAGTTGGGGGTGTCCCTGCTTACTGGGGGGGGGTCAGACTAGATGACCTTTGAAGGTCCCTTCCATCCCAGATGATTTTATGATTCTATCTTCCTCTGTCATTCTACGATATATCCTCATCACCTGTTTAAAAGTTGCATGGAACCTCTGATCATCCAGAGTAACTTCTTTTCAGGAACACACTGTTTCTTCATTAATTGCTTCTCTGAAATAAGTAGTGTCTTGGGAGAGATCAAAAGACACCTGAATGCAGCAACACCAGGACTGCAAACTGTATTTATCCACAATATCAGTGGAAAAGCATCTGAAGAGTACAGACAAATTGCAGGCTTTGGCTCCCTCCTGCACCTTCTGGAAAGACCAGCAATGCTTCTGCTCCTTTTGATGGAATGTTGTACGGACATCAGTACCATGAGGGAGGAAGCACCGGGACCCAGCAGCTGAAGTGGTCTCAGGGCTGGTGCTAGTTACCTGGTGACTACAGAAAACAGCTTTGATGGAGAAAAGCCAAGCCCCTTATAGTTCTTGCAAAGCTCAGTGCATGTGACACACAATTCATGGTCCTTTCCTAACTACTAGTATTATTTCAGTTGTACTCTTTCACTGACATTAGTGAGCTATAAATTACTCCTGGAGCAGAAGCTTGTAAACTCAACTCTACCTTTTTTTCATTTTGTAATTCTTGGAGATTGAGGGAGGAAGGAGGAAAGAATTTTGTCATTTTATGCAACAAAGAAGAAGAAGGGTATAATCAAAAATCTTTTATCACGACTACAGAGTGAGAATAACATAGAAAAAGAAAGCAGTAAAATACCCACAAATGAAAAGACGCCTGCAAACAACACTGCTTTATGGACCTGAAAAAAGTTTTTGGATGTTTTGAGAAATCTGATTCTCGGATACAAACTGTGGCCCCAAAATGCATTTATGATTTATTAAATTTCAACTCAAATTGGAAGATTTCACTGCTTTTAGAATTCTGCCTGTTAGACAAATGAAAAAGATGCAGGATTTTTTTGGACATTGAATAATCTGAAGTGGTTCCCAGAAGATCTGGGAGAAAAAGTCTGGATTAAGAGATTAAAACTACAGCGTCATAAATTATATGATTCCATTTAAAAAAGAAAATCATACATTATATGCATTGCCTCAGTAACAGTGCAAAAGCTTTTTAAAAGGCAGTGCTAGCTAGTACTGTATATTTTGGGTCTAACTAAATCTATCTGGGTTTTGAATTATCCATCATAGGGATTTTTCCCTATATCTTCCAATAAAAATAATAAGACACCGAGACTTTAATTTTAGAAATTCTAGAGCAGAGTGAAAGAAAAAAAAATGTTTTTCATCTTTTCTTTCTATCTTCTTTCTCTAATGTACTTTAATATTCAACTCTTACCCCTCCGAAAGCAATAAAAGAGCCTCTTCTGCATTCTTCTCTGCATCAGATTTACAGAAACAATTCCATTTTTCTTTCTAATTCTCTCTTCCCAGGTGCTGTGTCAGAGCTTATGAGGACCACAAGGATCCACTGAGTCTAAGCCAGTGGACATTCTGGCTCTAAGTCACCATTTCCAAAAACCTACGATGAAATTGAAAGTATTTACATAAGTCTTTGCAGGATTCAAGCCTTATTATGTAGCATAAGCAAACTATGGTTTTAATGGCTTGGAATACCCTCATTAAGCATGCATGAAGTGCCATTTACAAATGTAAAAGGAGTTAAGTGCTTGGGTATATGAATCATTTTATGTTTCTGGAGAAAAGGACTATGAGTCAGAAAACCAAAAAAACCTGAAAATTAAACTGTAGTTATAAAAACATGCTGTGGCTCTTACAGGTTCCAGTGAAAGTTGCTTTATCTGAAGGCAGCTCTGCTGAGGATGCAGAAGTCACCACACGATGAAAATGTGTGCACACGCTACATTAAATAACGTTGAGCTAGATTTGACCTCTAGCACCTCAGGAGCTGTTTGGGGGCTGGAGAAGAGCCAGTTACTGATGAATCAGCAATAACTTCCCTTGCAAATGCATGAAAATCCTCACCTGCCTGTATGGCCTGGATGAAAGACAGAGAAACCCCACCGAGCAGTGAGGGAGAGCAGTCTGAGGATCCAGTCCCTTGCTACCCTCTCCCAGGAGACACGACGTTGCTTATTCCTGTAGAGCTGCGTAGAAGAGACACCTGGTCCTTTCCTCACAGTTTTGGTGTCACTTTACCTTGGTTTTTACACTAATGAGATGTAGCAAACAAAGTGCCCTGATTTCTTTAGGCACAGCACGCAATGTCTTTTCCTCTCTCAGGCAGGGAAGGTGAGAAGTGTTCACTTGGAAACCTCAGGAATGAACTTAAACATATGCTTAGGTTTAAATATCACTCCTCCAATGAAGTCCACAGTCTTCATATGCTTTGCTGAATAAAAGCCTAAATCCACTGTCTGCCAGACAATTAAAATGCTATCCTTCCATTTCAGTTTTGCCGAAAGTAATAACAGCTTTGACGCTCGCTCGCCTATTTGAGAAGAAACCTTCTGCTCCGTCTTCTCGGGAAGGCGAGGAAGCCTGGCAGAAGGCTCTCCCATGCTGTGATTATCACGTTTGCCAGCAGTTAAACACAACCCGGAACATCAAAGCACTGCCAACCTTCAGGTGTCCCTTTCCGTGCTGCACGCTCTAGTAAGATCATGCCCTTTAGCAGGGCTGAGCGGTCGTCACGGCCCTGTGAAACACCAGCCACATCCACAAGCCAGGAGGGCTGACATCCACACAAATGTCTCTGGCAGCAAAAACAGAGGCGTAGCAAGAATTTGAGCTTACTTTGACAGGGCAATCTGTAAATGTAACATTTTGCAAAGTTTTCCTTGAGGCTTTTAAGTGCTGCTGTGATGTCACGACTAATCCAAACTTCACACCATTCTACAACAGTGTGAGGGAAGTGACTGGATGCCATTATATGGCTAGCAAAATGCTCGACATCAAAAGCATCCACAACCGCTAAACCATGTATTAATACAGTTTTCATTAAGATATATGCTTACGGGGTCTATTTTTTTTTCCAAGTATCACACTCCATTCCAGTCATTTCAGATATTCATGCAACTGTTGGAAAGAACAGACGGGTCGGTCAAGAGCGTGGTGAAATAACACAGAGAAATGCTTCCCCAGGAAAACAGAATGAATTCTGCCCTTTGGCATAAGTGAGCCATGTAACCTGCTTCAAACAAGAATTACATTCTTGAATCAAGAAATTTACTTTAGCCTACACAGTTAACTAATATACTGAACGGGAACGCTGGGATACATACAATGACATATACTCTGCCACACAGCAACGCTCCCCAAAACAACTCCAATCTGGAAACACCATTACTTAAGGCAGCATCAAAGAAAGCAATTTCAGAGTTTTACATCAAAGTGGCACATGCAGGGTCAATTTAGAGCTATATTACTAGAATTAACACACTTGCAGAGGAAGCTTGCAAAAGCAAAGATTCTCAACGATCAGATGAACAGATCTCCAGTAGATGCAGGAGGGGTTAGCTACTTGAGAGGTGTGAATATTAAACTTGGCACATTTCGGAAAGCAATCATGTGACGGGTTGCCTGTGATAGCGGGAGCCCGGTCGCAGTGACCCCGGAGTGCAACGCCAGCAAAAGTTCTGAATTCAAAGCTAAGCTGCAGTAGGTTTAAAAAAAAAATATGCAAAGACATCAAAAGGACTCGTGTCTCTCTGAGTCAGTGCTAAGTCACCAAAGCTCTGGGAAAGCTCTGAGCTCAGAGATTCAGAGAAGGATCCAATTAGCAACCTCCATTCCAAATGTCTCCAAATTTTCTATTATTTTCTTTCTGAAGCAGCTGCATGCACCAACTGTTCCCATACAAAACACAGGAACACTCTTGTATTAAGCAAACATTTCCTCCAGCACAGATACTTTCATCCCATCAGGAGAAAGGGAGGTGAGATCATACCCTCAGACAGTTCTCATGGCATGGGAGTGGCATTCTTGGTCACCTGCCTGATGGTATCAGAAGCATGTCACCGATGAGCCAGATTAATTAAACTAACTGTACAGTACAGCAAATTTTCTGAGATACAAAGTAGAATTATGCTTCCCAACTCTGGGGAAGACAAGTGGTAAATTAAAGAAGAACAGAGGGATGTGAAGCAAAAAGGCTGATGAATGTAAAAGGCAAAGAATGTAAAAAATGGGAATCTAAGAGCAGCTACACTGAAGAACCAATGACACTAATAAAAGAAAGAATTAATTGGTCCTCTCTGTGCCTCTGAGAATCTCTCCTTGAGATTTTCAAACTTCAAAGGCTACTCACGCTCAAACAGCCCAAGATGAACGCAGAGGTCCTGACTCAACGAAACATTTCATCACTTAGAGTTGAACCTATGTTTAAATGCTTTGTGGCACTGGGACTCCAGCACTTAAGGGGAACAGGGAAAGCAGGAATAGAAAAATAAGTGGCAGAATGTCAGACTTGGCAAAAGCAGCAGAAGGCACTGCGGCTAGTACGTGACATGAGCCGAAACGGAAGGAGGCTGGGAACAGAGTTAAGAATTAACAGGGTGTCATGGCTTAACCGCAGCCGGCAGCTAGGACCATGCAACCACTAGAAAGAAAATTAACTCTGTCCTAGCTCAAAAACCAGGATACGGGTTTTTAAGTACCAACAGCTAAATGACATAACGGCTGAGAAGGTCTAAACTTGAAGTTAGATGAAGCTAATGAGGCACAGCAATTTCTCTAACGCTGATCAGAGTTTTACCAGCAGTGGTGCTTTTACTTGTGGATTGCACCTTGCTCTTCAAACAATGGCCTTGTGGCTTCTCACCCTTCACGTGAACAGTGAACATTTCAACCAGACTGACGGCTTGGGACAGGCACGCTTTAGGAACGGGACAGCAACGACACAGAGAGATTATGGGAGTTGGGGTGATGGGATTGTCCAAATTCCAGTCACCTGACAGGAGAGCATCCAAAAGTACCTAAAATGCTCCAGAAACCCGTGGCTGTATCACCTGGCATGCAAAGACTCCCATCACAGAATGAGGTCCCATCATGGAAAGCCACTGCATTTTGGCCACACGTTGAAGATACATCCATGCACAAATTGCAAAAAGGATCATGGAAAATGAAAACAGCAGTTGAGTTGGCAGCATTAATTAGCAAATTAGCCACTCAGGTATTTGAGGAAATCTTATCACTGCACAAAAGCAAAAAAACCCAGGAAAACTAAAGAAAATTTTGAGATTTCAAAAAAAAAAAAAAAGAAAAAAAGAAGGAAAGCAGAACATTACTGTGTATAATGAAGAAACTAGAGAAAACAAGGAAAAATATGGAGGTGTTTTATCACAGAGTTCTCATTTTCAGGTTTTTGCAATGGACAGCTTACATTCTGAGTGGCTTTTTTGCAGTTTCACTATTTCAGACTTCAGCTATGTACGTTTGCCTGAACAAAAAACATGACTTAACAAACAGGTAAATGCATTGTTATCAGCCTGTCTTTAATATTGTCTACAGCACCCCTCTTGTCTACAGCACTGAACAGAAGGTAAAGTCGATATGAAACCTATAAAGCAAGAGAATACCATGACCACTGTATATGACTTAATGGTGTAACTTAATGGCTGCATTTCCTGCCATAAAAATGCACTTGTGCCTTTCTCGTGACCTGCCAGCTTGTAAGTAATGAAATATGTGATCTTTTAGCTACTTAATTATTGTAATGTTTCTGTAGCTTGGTTTCGCTTAGGAATTATTTAATAATCCTTTTTGCCACATTATGTTTCTACCCTGCTTTATCACGTAATTAGAAAGAAAGAGATTTACAGCTTTTTTTTTCTTCTGATCAGAGAACTCATGTGGATAAAGTAAGATACATGCTTGTATGTTTTATAAGACCTTAGTTTCAAACATCAGGATATCACTTGATTTTCAGCTCTCATGTCCTGCCCTCACCAAAGACAACAAACCTTCTAACAGGACTGTGCCAATGACAAACCACCATTATTTTTGAGAACTAATTTGCATTTTTTGAAGTGAATACAGGAAAATAAAATAAAAAGTAGTCTCCCTGTATTTCTGACATCTAAGATACTTATTTCGCAACTACTGCTCAGCATATGCCTGCACATGTTGAGTACAGTCACCACAGTAAGATATAAATATTGCAGCTGCCAAAGAAGTAGCATGAAGTATCCAAGGAATCATTTCAGTCCCACTATGCTTTTTCTTTCCTTTATCAGCAACTTTAAGGTGTTTCATCTGTTTCAAAATCTTTTTGCAACCCCCTCATTTCTTTAATAGGTTTGGGGATTGTGAACAGACCCTCCCACCACAAAGGAATCTGGTAACGATCAGATAAACATCTGTTTAGAGACTGAAGGTTATGCTAGACCCATTAGCAGATTACGAGTGGTCTGGAGACCCTGTTGTAAACACCAACTTTTGGGAAACGGAGAAACAGATAAATTAAATCCTTCTATTTCAAAGCAGCAATTTGATAAAGTGCATTTTTCCTACTTTTCCCCCCTCAAAAGCAGGGTTCAGGAGATTTCAGAGAAAAAGGTTTTCACCACTAATGAGAGGTTTAGCTGAAAGCTCATATGATTTAAAGCACAATGTTCCTTTCTTCCTTTTTAACTGTCAAAGGGAACAGCCATGTTTTAATTTTGCCTTTTCCTCATTTACTAATTGCATAGAAAGCTGTTTCATTTAGTTTATTTAGTTCCTTACAGAATTAAACTCTACAAAAACAAAATTTAAATCATGCTCAATCTTGACAGTTTAGACTATGGGCAAGTAGTTAGGACTGATTTGAAGTAGGAGACAGTTTAAATGCATATTCGATTCACAAGTCATGATCAAACACTCTGCTTTTCTCAACCTTAAAGCTGTGCTGGATTTTCAGAGATGCACACCAAGATAAGGGTTTTCACTGCCTTTAACTGTCATTTTCCACTGTGCTTCTGGCCCCACTACTCAACCTTCAGCCTCAGGTGAGGAAGCCATCTCAGGGTGAGGAAAAGTAGGAGATGGTGGGGAGAGCAGATCTCTTTCCCAGCTTCCTAAAGAATCTCACCTATTTTTAATTAGTCAACACTATGCACGTGTGACAATATTCACAATACAGAAAATAGCTTCTCCTTTCCTTCCTGAGGACAAAAAAGTTGTTTCAGCTCCCCAGCTGGCTTGAGAGGCTGGCAAATATTAATGTGGATATTCACCAGCCAAGGACCTAGCTCAGAGGGGTTTAGAATAATTTCTCCTGAGTAACATTAAAATGAGCCTTACTGCACTTCCTCTGTGTAAAACTATGGCCAATGACAGAAGAAATAACTTTCTCCGACTCTGACAGCACTGCACCGAGCAGGTATCCACAGCCCACTGAGGAGTGTGGAGCAGGGCCAAAGTGTGGTGAGAAAGGAGCATGAGAGGAGATCCCCCCATTCCTATGCCCCCCTGTGCCATTCAGGACAGGGAGACAAAGGAGTTGGGGATGAAGGAGTGAAGTTGAGCTTAGGGTGAAGCCTGGGGCAAGAGGTGAGGTAAGACAAAGGTGGATTAATTTTTGTCTTTGTTTCTCACCATCAAACTCCATATTTAATTGTCAAGAAATTAAATTAGTTTTCCCTTGGTTGAATCTGTTTTGTCCATGACAGTAACGGATAAGTGATGTCTCTGTCCTTGTCTTTTCAAGACAAGCTTTTTCATCTTCTTTTCTTCCACCTGTCCTGTTGAAGAGAGGGAGTGATGAGTGACAGAGTTAGCATCAGGCAGCCATACAAGTTCAAACCACTACAAGCAAATAAATGATCTAGAGTCCCAAATCTAATTTTCTTCCATGATTCTGACTCTCAGAGACAGATGTTCCAAGATATCCAAGTACCCAGCACCTCCTATGGCTGGAGGAGTCAGATTTTTAGCTGACTAGAAGGGAAGATCCATCTCAGAAGTCCCCAGGACTGGCCATGCCACCTCTTCCCAGACATTCCCATCTACACTGTAGGGACTGTTCAGGTTGCTGCTAATTGCTTACTCAATTGCCACAAATTACAGTTTGATGTAATAAGAAAACACAAAATAGAAGCAAGTTTGCCTTAACTGCATAAAACTTGACTGCCATTTTAGGACAGAGGGTATAGCTTTTCATTGAATGTCTGGGTTGTTTTTTGTTGTTGTTTTGGTAATGTTAATGTGACCTCTGAATCAGGGCAGTAGAAGGTTCCTCCTCTTCCAAAATTTTCTGCTTGGTGAGAGCAAGTACACAGCAATTCACTATAGACATATCAAAACTGGCACAGACCAGCAAAGAATACATTATATTTAAAAATGTAACACCCAGGTGCTCAGAGGTTAAGCTCACCTATTCTGGTCTCAAGCTGACATGACATAAAATTGGAGGTAGAACAGCTTTTCTGAACCGAGCTGAGGGAACAGGCCATTCATTAAAATGTTACACCAAAAAACTGGAGATAAGGACAATAGTTTAAATAGAAAGCAAAATTGAATGAGGAGCAAAAAAAAAATTTCCCTATTTAGCAGCCCAGTAACATTTAAAAAGACTTGATAGTAGCTGGTTAACCATCACTTACAGAAAAAACATCTCCATGATTTAATGAGGAAAGAGAAAAACAAAGACAAGCCAAACTGTACAAGAAAAGGAAACACCATCCCTGTTGTTAAGGCTAAATTCAGAAAACACCTGTATATCATCTAAATTTATGAAAATAAAGCTAGATCACACCTCTTGCAAATATCTGCGCCCACCCCTCTAACCTTCTACAGAGAAGCCCCAGGCGCTTTTTATACGATGTGTGCAGCATCCTATTATGTGGAGCCATAAAGAAATTAGTGCTCAAAGGGCAAAGCTGGGAAATGCAGCCAAGAAAATCATAGCCTTGAAGTGCCAGTGGTAGCAGAAAGAAGATTTGGTGCTGCCCTGGGGCTAACAAGGAGTAATGGATGATATTTAGCCCTGTCCCACCCTACCAGTCTCCACTCCTGACAGCAGGATCTGAGTAAGTTTGACTGAAGGAATAAGATAAAATGGAGATGTCATGCTGGAAAGAACAGCATGGCTGGAGAAACTAGAGGTCACAGGCTGGATTTTGCCTTCAGTGCCTGCCTTCTCTTCACTATATGAAAATACAAATGTACTCTTTCTACATTCACTCCTATGTAGAAGGCTTCCTTTGCCAAGATAAACATGAGAAATCACATTTTTTAAGTTGTGGAAGTTGACTCTGGTGCCCCTAATTGTGTTTAGGACAGCAAATTAGCTTTATGAAAGCACTCCTGTAAAGTAAGTAAATGACAACCCTGTTTTATGAGAGAAGAAGAGGCACAAGAGGTTGAACTGCAGCAGTTCCTGAAAAAGAACCCTGGATTTCCAGTCCTCATACATATTAGCTGCTTCCCACAGGCATCCATCTCCCTATTACAAAATAAAACTTTATAGTTTCCAAGCGTTTCACTGCATTGATGTGGAGATACTAAAAAGCAGTGCTTGAGGCTTCCTAGAGAGTCAGAGCACAAAGATCTGTACAGAAATGCAGATTTTGATGCAGGCTGTAGGATCCTTTCCTTTTCCTTAGCATCTGCATTCAAAGAGTCTAAAACATGAAAAATGTGGTCCAGAAACTGATGCCGAGCTTAAAAGCCCTCCAGTGACTCAGTCTGACTCCAGGTTTGAATTTCCTTCTCTATTCACAAGGAGTTCTTGCGCAAGGAGGTTGGCAGTCATAAATAAATGTGCAGCAGTTTGTGGCTACCAGCAAATTTCCACAATCCATTAGTTTGGATCTGGGCTAAATATGAATGGAAACTCAAGAAGTTATGGGTCAGGGCACTAATATATAAGCAACACTGGCAATAAATGGAAAAGTGCATCCCCAGAACATACTAGAAGTAGTTTCATCTCATCCAGGCATTTCTATTATAAAACTTTGGGTTTACTGGGTGCTTCTCCTGCCTCAGGCGCTGTGGCAAATAGAATGCTTACTGAAACACTAACCTTTGATATGCTCAATACATAAGCATTGAGGGCTGCAGACAAGCTGTGTGTAGCTGCTGGAAGCAC
Organism: Scolopax minor; assembly: GCA_028566535.1. Lineage (NCBI taxonomy): Eukaryota > Metazoa > Chordata > Aves > Charadriiformes > Scolopacidae > Scolopax > Scolopax minor. The sequence continues at coordinate 112,228,620 of JAOXNG010000001.1, forward strand.
AATACTTCAGGCCTTTCCCTTATGTGGTACAGTAGCCCTTAGATTTTTTATCACCTTTTGTCTGGAGGATGAATGAATGAGTGAATTCAAGGCAAAGAGTCATGCTGTAGGTTTGCTTGCTGTGTAGAAGGGGGATAAAGGCCTCCAGCTTTCCTCAGGTCCAGGGAAACACAGAATACTTCTTTTACTTGGCACAAAGTCATAGGCCAAGAAGCTGGGTGGAACGGTGTCACTCCCCAGGATAAAGACACCGGTCTTCTCATCTACCTGTTAATAATAACAGGAAAAAAAAAATCCAGCAGCACATCCCATTCATCTTTGTGTTTTCCACTTCAGTGTGGCCATCCACATTCACCCGAAACCCCAGGAAAAAGAAGTCTGCACATCAAAAAGGCAGGAGTTTACACTCACTTTTGCTGCCATATAAACATGAGAGATGAAATCAGTGGAGGGTAGGGGAAACAAATTGGGCATTGATGGCAGAAATGGTAGGAAAAAAGAGGTTGTAACGCTTCCATGAAATCCTCGTGGCAGGTTGTAGAAGAGCCTTTTAAGCGCAACACTGAGACGTTGCTACGCAGGGCCCTAAGCCCCTGTCAATCTCTGTGGTACTCCTGCCTTCACACAACTGGTGCTGTGGCAGAGGGCGAGTCATTTGACAAGCAGCGTGCATTTCTCAGATCATTATTCCCTGCACAGACCTTAAAAACCAGGAGCGAAACGGTGGCACAAACATAATACAGGAAGACAGTATGTGCTGCCCTGGGAATCTTAATGGCACTCCTGTGCACTTCAGAACCAGGCAGAAAAGTCAAGAAGGTACATAATAAGATGTGTGTGCTTTTGTAGAACAAGTATGATCAAAATCCCTGCCAATATGTTCCCCCCCCCCCCACTTCTACATTTCAGTTCTTTTAATCTTTGTGTCAACTTCCCCATGTTTCAAATAAACCAGGAACTATTAATGCATTGTCTTTATTTTCAGGAACCAGGCAGATTTTTGGCTCAGGATTGGAAACAGTGACTGGAAACAGTGATTTTGCCTCAGCAAAATGAGTCTGTCACGATGGCATTGGCAACATAATTCTTTCAATGTTACCTATGTGGTGTAAATCCAACCTTTTTTGAAATTCATTGCCTGCCAGGCAAAGCTATTCATGCATAACACATGTCTTGGAGCTGGACACAAGATTACTGACATTATATTGCTCCCTATTTCCTTTGTCCTGGAAGCTCTGCATTCCTGGTAGACAGAAAAAAAAGTATCTTGCATCTCTCATAAAGAAAGACCTCTGAACGATGTTTTTATTTACCATTTCTGAGCACTAACTCAAAGTTTGGCACTCCTCTACTTCCTTTTCATGAAGTTTTGAATTTGCTTGCATTGTTCATAAGCTACCTTCAAAATGACTCTCATTAAGAGAGAGTATGTTTTACAACAAGCCCAACCACACCACAAGTAACAGCATGTGTTACAAAGAAGGCATGTATCAGTCACTCTTGGGGTAATTCTAGCTGTAATAAACTAAAAAAATGAAGCAACTCTGAGGTAAGCCTGTATTTTTCCTCTGAAAGCCCTAAGTCTATATTGTGCTAATATTCTTCACACTTTTATAAGGCAAGACAGTGCACATTTGAGCTTTGCTCTGTCATCTTACGAACCTAAGCTTCTCATTAACCACCCTGAAAACAAATATTTGGTCCCGGGAAGAAATATGGGCATATGTACTGTGTCACATACATGTGGCAAGGGCAGTACATCCTGGACAGACACAGCAGGGCTGCAGATGTTCAGGAAAACCATCTGCAAACCATGCCAGGCTAACTGCCCCTGTGTCAATAGTACTGTGCTTGCTCACGAGGTTTGCAGGCTATGGAAATTTTAGCATTACTGCATGCAGTTATTACTTCTGGACACAAATGATCAAAGGCTCACCCCCAGGGTGGTGGGTAACCAATAGAAAACCTATTGGTTATATGGTTATATAGGATCCAGCATCAGGTCTTCACTAACATGGCCCAGCACTACCCCTCATCTCCATATGCATGACAGAAGAACAGACAAAGATGTGTTTGACATGATAGAATTGTAGAATCATAGAATGGTTTGGGTTGGAAAAGACTTTTAAAGGTTACCTAGTCCAACCCCTCTGCAATAAGCAGAAACATGTTCAACTAGATCAGGTTACTCAAAGGCCCATCCAACCTGACCTTGAATGTTTCCAGGGATGGGACATCTACAGTCTTTCTGGGCAACCTGTTCCAGTGTTTCACGACCCAAACCGTAAGAAAAATCTTCCTTATATATAGTCGAAATTTATCCTTTTCTAGTTTAAAACCATTAAAATAATTTCTGGGGGCTAGCAGTAGGTCAAAAGTAAAAGAAACTCAGCCTTTGAAATAATTAAAGACAGTCTGTAATAACATTTTTCTAAGCTGTGCCACTGGCCACTTAGGAGTGTGACTATTCACCTGATGACAGTTATTTCTAAGGTGTTTCCATGAAGGTGTTTTTGAGGAAGTCAGTGTGATTTCAACTCTTAGCTTTGTACTAGACAACAGGACACTGAACACGATAAATATGCAGAATTACATTGTGGAGCAGAAGTCAATCCATCAATGGCTGCTGGCATGGCTGCTGACCAAATAGTCAGGTCTCTGACCCAGGTGCATCAGGTTGTCCTCGCACTGTTAATCACGTTGGAGCCAATATTTCCTTCAAGGATTATATGGGGTACAATGATAGTACAAGGAGTACAATGACAACATTTGTCCTAGCAAATTATGCAAAATATTACCTGACAACTTCTTGGCAGTTTCAAAATATGGAAATAGAGCTAAGAGGTCTTTAGGGTAGCTTTCCATCAGTGACAATACGTCCCACTGATGGGGGAAAGTATTTGGTTTTCCCATCTCTCACCACTGTGATTTTTTAAACAGAGTAGTTGTCAAAATCCAGTCTGCTTTCACTTCAG
>JAOXNG010000001.1:112267506-112286722 GCA_028566535.1 Scolopax minor
GCACATTTGGATTGTGTCTGACCAGTTACTGCCTCTTCCCCACTTTGCTTCCTTCCCTTCCTGCCCCCTAGTACAGATCTTAAAACCTGCCTCCCTTATACAGATCTTAAAACCTGCCTAGAAAAACTTATCTATTATTGCTATGTGGGATTGATGTTACATGTAAAATGTATTCTGTATTTCCAGTGTCTCCCCAGCTTCTATCTTTAATAAATATAATGGCATGTTATGAAATGCAGGCTGTCTACACCATTGTGTTGCCTAATTGGAAATGGTAATGCTTTAAAAAAGACAAACCCACAACAAACCACAAAAAAAGCTGCTGCACAGAGCAACTGTTTAATGCTGGTGAGATAGTTGATTGTGTGAAGCTGAATATTCTACTGTTGATCTATTATTAATAGAAGAGTTTAGTCATATCTGCGCCATGACTATGGATTAATAGAGGAACCATTATGAATTCTAGGTAAGGAGAAATAGCAGCTGCCTTAGCTGTGGCTTTTAGGCTTGTGACAAGGTTAGCCTTACTGCTGCTTATAGGAAATGACATCTTCAAACTGGAAATTTGAAGTGAGTAAAGTAATACTTTACATTAAATGTATTTCTGAGCTTTTTTCGTTCTATGATTAGGAAAAATAAGCTTTCAGTTTTGTTAGAGCTTTTTGTCGTGAGAACGTGCCTTATAGATCTTTCAAATAAAATCACATTGCATTTTAGGCTTTATCCTAGTGCTGAATGTGCAGTTTTATTCTGGTCCTGATCCCAAGCACTCTGATGTGGCAGAAAAACTCCCGCTAATTTCAGCAGGAGGTGAGCTGGCCTGTACCTGGTTGGTGTTTGTTTGTGAGCGTGCCTGAGTTCATCCTCTAAATATTGGGGGGAAATACCCTGTGGCCACAGTTGAACTGTGGGATGATGATTTGCTGACCACTCTGTAACTGGGTAACGTTAAATTGATTTTACTGTGTGCCCCACCAAATGCAACTGTAAGATACATTTGTGCCTTGGCACAGAAAAGGTTCTTCAGGCTATATGTAGATTGTAAGTCAGCTGCAAAAGCTCATGTTATATTTGGATCTGTTTAGTTACTGCTTATTAAATGTAAACAGTAGCCAAAATTATACTTTCTAGCGTTAAGGAGTCACGTATTTTTCAGGAATTGTTTTTCTGGTCTCATATGTTTAAATCACTTTATTTCTGTTGCCTAGCCTTATGATATCTTTTGACACCCTCTGTGGCATTCTGTAATCTCCAGAAATTTCAGTGCCTATTATATCATGCATCCCTCTACTCTGCCCTAGTGAGGCCCCGTCTGGAGTACTGTGTCCAGTTCCAGGCTCCCCAGTTCAAGAAGGACAGGGAACTACTGGAGAGGGTACAGCAGAGGGCTAAAAAGATGATTAGGGGCCTGGAGCATCTCCCCTACGAGGAGAGGCTGAGGGACTTGGGTCTTTTTAGTCCTGAGAAGAGAATACTTGGGGGGATCTGATCAATGCTTACAAATGCTTACTTAAAGGGAAGGTGTCAGGAGGATGGGGCTGGTCTTTTCTCAGTGGTGCCCAGGGATAGGACAAGAGGAAATGGGCACAAACTTGAATGTAAGAAGTTCCACCTCAACGTGAGGAGGAACTTCTTTACTGTGAGAGTGGTGGAGCACTGGAACAGGCTGCCCAGAGAGGTGGTGGAGTCTCTTCTCTGGAGACATTCAAAACCCACCTGGACACATTCCTGTGCAACCTGCTGTAGGTGGGCCTGCTTTGGCAGGGGAGTTGGACTAGATGATCTCCAGAGGTCCTTTCCAACTCCATATAATTCTATGATTCTTAATTAAATTGTGCCAGTAGCCTGTAGGTAGCAGAAGGCATGTCCTGGTGGCTTAAAAGAATTTCCAGTAGTCTTGCCTGATGTAAAAAAAAAAAAAAACCAACAACAAAAAACCAAACCCCAACCTATACAAGCAAATGCATCTGGTGAAAAAATTACTTTGTAAAATGCATTGGAAGAGTAACTTTACTCTGTAACTACTTTCATAATTCAGCTCTTATGTTACCCGTAATGCTCCCAGGTCTGTGTGGGACAAAGGGAAGTTTGCATCCAAAAAAGCGATACATATGGTTTTAATTGCTTTTTGCAGGGAAGTCAGGATCCAATGTAAAGAAAAGTTATTCCAAACTCCAGCTTGCAAACCAGGTTTTCATGTGAAAATTTCCAATAAAAAAGCAGCAACAGATGTGGCTGAGGCTATTAGTTTGCTTGGGACATTTTTTTAAGCCTGTCCACTTCCAATCAACCACCATCTACCTCTTCCTAATCAACACTGTTTTCACTTAGCTCAGTCAAGACTCTCCCTACAAAATCTCTCCCCACAAAGAATCAGCTGTACATACAGCATTGCCCACTACCTTTCTTTCCCTTCAGTTCTCTTTTTTAAAAATAACGCATGCCCGAATTTTTCCTTTAATTCTTCAAATCACAGATTTGACATAAAGTATCATTTTTAAATGAGGTAATGAAATAGGTATCAAACTAACACTAGCCAAAGCAAAAGAACACAACTTTCAACTTCCATAAAATATAACCAACATTCTCCTAATTTGATTCCTTGGTCTTGGCTACAGTAACTCAAGGCATTAGGCACAGTAAACCTTCAGTTACAGAAATTGTATACTTGGGGCAAAGATTATATATCTTTCATGTCCTGCACGTCTATTTTTCTGACATAATATTAAATCTGTCTAACATTTGGGCTTTCAAATCAACATTCCATTTATAACCAAGACATTAAAAAAAAAATCCCATACAAATGAAAACCAAAAAGAAATTAAAATACTGTAAACACTGACTTAATATGCAACAGCTTGAAAAAGCGCAAAAGAGGATGGTTTTAACCTATAGTCTACATACTGTTATTAAGGTATCTTGTATTAAATGAAAGAATATTTACCAGTAAGTTTCAAGTGAACATGAGGATAAAAAATGCTCTGAAAAGCACTGAGGTTTTCCTTCTATGCATATTCTTACCATGGCATGCCACCATGCAGGTCCGTGATGTGGTGAGAGAGCACTTTTCAAATAAGAACACCTGACTACAGTGAACAAACCCTTTCATTCAACAACAATTCTTCTGTGATGAAAGTTTTTGGTAAAGAAGTTATCCCAACAATGAATAATAAAAACAGGAGTTTCTTAATTTGAATACTGAATATTTTACACGAAGAGACAGCTAAAAATGACTTGATGAGTTGTGCAGCCTAGCAATCTAAATTAATGGGAGTACTCTATTCAAAAACAATCCAAGAATTAGCTTTTGCTGTCATTCTTAAGCGAATTGGCACTCTGTTCTCTTGTCTTAACACAAAAAGGAAGAAAAGAAAGGAACAGACAAAATTCCCAAGGTTTTCAGATATTTTTCTTATTAAGGTTTCCAGTTCTTCAATGGCCATTCACAACACACATATAATTCTATAACTCAGTGACTTATAATTCTGAATCCTATCCATGATGACATCTTCAATCTCAGAAAAGAAGTCTGTGTGTTGTTAATAATTACATTATCAACTATGATTTTCACTTGATCCGAAAACACAAGTAGACACAATCAAATTAACGTGCTTTCGCTTATGTTAACTCAGTGCCCAACATAGTCTTCTTTCAGGTTGCTCAGGAAACATTCCTAGTGATTTTAACATCCTTTTAGAAGGAAATTCCTGGACATAACTGGGTGATGTCTAGCTCTTTGGAGACTGCGGACACATGTATCCTCTTGAGCATCGATTTGGCCGGGAGGCTGGAAATATCAACAGTTTACGGACTAAAGCACAAGAAGAACAAGAAAAAAAAATCCTGTTTATAAGAACATGGCAGCCATCAAGCATTTGTTAGTGTTCTATAAAGGGCTCCCAAAGTTCATTAAAAATAATATAAGCCTTTCTGTTCCTTTCTTGAGAAAAGGCATATTGCTTCTGTACATAAGGACAACGACGTGCTATAGACAGGGATTTTGGTATCCACAAATTCTTTCATCAAGAACAGCAGCATTGCTTCCCTCATGCTCTCAGACCGAGGTTGCAAATTACTTGACCGATGGAATTTGCTTGACAAATGATATAATTAAAAAACTTCTGCAATATATCACTGCTGCTGCTTTCATTTTCTGTGCCTCTTTCTTGTTTCTCCTCTCTGCCACTCTCTCTCTGCAACAACATTCAAGTCTCAATTCCTTGCTGCTTTAGTATCTCCATTCTCCTAAATGGTAGCAGAGAAGTGTCACAAAAGAATGGACTTCAGATCTGAAAATAAGTGTATGGGCAGGGGGCTTATACTTGTGCTTTATAGCCACAGCCCCCAAGGCCAACAATATAAAACCAACAACATAAACAATGTTATGTCATGCAAGCTGTACTAACGCCCCATGCCACCCGCAAGGCTGGTGGATTAAATATTTACAGTCTTTATCTATAGGATTTCTTGGAGTAAACAGCAGCAGAAGCCAGAGGAGACAGTTTTAGAGCAAGAAGCTTTGCAGGGTCTAACTTCAGGGAAGAGACCAGGCTCCTTTCTGTTTCTATTGCCCGCCAGCAAAAAGATGCAAAGAGGAAATTTTGCTTCAATACCTGCCCACTCAACCTGCTTGTTTTTAAGCCAACATTTCTCATTTTATCTGAACACATTCTCTCTAACCGGAAATTAAAATAAGTAGCTGAAAGGAACGAAAGAATGTCCTATGGTCAAGAGAAAAGCCAAAAGGCTCAATCCTTTCATCCAGGTGCTGCTCAAGTAAAAGAATAGCAATGCAGTAAGTGTACAAGTACATTCTTTTCAATTCTTCCTCTTCTTACACAAATCCAATTTCTAGACATCTGAAATATCCGCAGCTTCAGCACGGGAAATCTCCCACTCATGCCAATGTGCCTACAGTCAGCATCATGCTTGAAAAGTTCTCTGAGACACACTGTTAATAAAAGCCATGAACTGAAGTATATCAAGAAAGTGCTTGAGTTTTCTCTCATTTTGAGACTGCTTGTCTCAGTTTGATGTAAATGGCTGAAAACAATATACAAAACTAAGCAGTTCAATAATCACAAAAAAGGACAGCAGTTCAGATAATTACCATCAAAATAATTCTAAAATATTGTCATGTAGCCATGACAGAATGGCTGAAACGATGTCTAATCTTCAGCTGTACTGCTGAAATATAGATTCAAGGTCCTGATGTGGCTAGATTCAAGAACACTTGGGTTCTGGGATCTAGACATTCTCTACAAATAAGTTTCAGGACATCTATTGGATAATCACTTCCCAATTTTTGGCCTTCTGCTAAAATAGAATTACTTTTTTTAAATTTTCTTTTAAATTTCAGGGGTTGTATTTTGAAAATTTTATCCTGCACATGGTTTTAGCAGAAAACAGCAAGTTTTTGTGCTCAGCATTCTGTTTTAGAATGGCAGTCAGCGAGGAAGGTGTGCAAAGGGATGAGCAACAAGCTGGAGGTTACCAAGCTAAAATGTGGTATCAATGTCCCGGTCACTGTTATTTTTCACACTGCTTCTACAAAGGCTTTTAAATGATCAGCCAAACCTTCAATTATGTAGGGAAGCATTGAAATAGTATGGAGAGCTCTGTACCAAATTATCTCAGTGCCAGGAAAACTGATGTATCCCAGAAAGCAATAAATCCCTATCGTTTGCCAGGGGCTATTACCAGCAGCCAAGATTTAGCATTATTATAATACTTAATTTTCTGCCTTAGGAAAAATCCAGCAGCCCAGAATTCAGGGAACCATGAATACGATGTAAAGCTCTCTTTCACATTGATTCAGGGATGCTACACCTATGAATTGGGCCTGGAATTTTTAAATTATCTAAAACACTTGTAGAAAATGTTTAGAAATTACTGAGTATTATCTCATCTTTAATAAAGTTGATTATTTACAAGTACATATTACTGTGCCATAAACTTCATAGGAAGTGTTGGCTTCTGTCACATTCAATGCAAAGAAAGTCAGACCTCTGAAGACATGACAGAGGCTAACACTAAAGAACAATTTATGAGAAGCAGATGAATGTCCCCACTTAAGGAACAATAGTATCTGCTCCAAACAGAACACTTCTTTAGTTTGAAAAAGAATCATTCAGAGCGCAGTCACGGTGCCTCCACCAGCCAATGCTGAGTGAGATTTTGAAAGCTTATGTTTGGGATAAGTAGATGAAGGCTTCATTACATCAGCAGTGGCTGGTGAGGGATGAGCTACTGTCCAAAGAACATCTCTGTCTGGTGCGGTACATTTTCTCTTACAAAGTCTGCTCTAGCTTGTGTTCTCCCAACACATCATGTATTATCTCAGTTTGTCTTTGTTATGGAATGTACAGTGCAAACAGCCAAACGTCACCTTTTCCTGCAGTATCCAGCACACAGGGTGAAGTAGCTTCAAGTTCCTGTATCAATGTCTGTTGTAATTACTGATGCTTGGGCTGGTATTTACGACCTTCAGAGAACTCTGTGAAAAAAAAGGTAGACTTACTTTTCTTGGCTAAACAGATCTGTATAGGAAAATATTTTATAGAAACAAACACCAAACTGTAGGTTATTAATTTCAGTCTGCTAGGAAACTGGATTACAAATTAATACACTTATTTACTTGGATAAAGATGAAATAGCAAGTAGCAGAAACCTGCTAAGACTGGTGGCAAATGAAGAGTTGCATACTGAGTAGGAATTGTAGCTTCTTGTATTTAGGAAGGAGGAAGTAGTTATTCTGCTGTTTCTTTAGTCCCTGGCCTACAGTTCTAAGGGTTTTGACAGGTAGTCTTCTGTAATGCTATGTTCTTACATATTTGCTTGGGCAAAGGTAGTTATTTGCTATTTTTAAAAGGCCATCTTTTGTATTACATTGTTTTGATCCCCATGGTTGCAACAAAATATACGTGGCTCCCAGTGCTTGTCAACATTGCATGACTTGACAGGAACCATTACATTGGAGAAAACTTAACTTTTCCTCTTGACTATAGACATTGCTGGCCTGAAAGGACCTGAAAGGATGTGCTGATCATGGAAATGATGGTGGAACATCACAAGCCCAGAACATACCCTATGCTAATGGACCTGTTCATTCCTGTCAATATCATATTTCCATGAACTGACACAGGAGAGTTGTAATTGATAACATTTTATTTAGCTTTCATACCAGAAAGCACCCAGTCCCTCTTAGCTGGACTCAAGCACCTTGCCTTTCAAAATTCCTTTGGTCTGTATGTCTGCATCTCAAATTCTTACATAAATTGATAGGAGGGACAGCAGTGGTAGATGAGGAGTTGGTCAGATGGGGAAGAGAAAGAAACCCAACTACCATAATTGCAGTTCTGCAACTATGAAAGGACTCAAAGCCACATGTCTGAAGGTGGCTTTTCTTAGCTTAAGCATTTGAATTGCTCTAGTCAAAATGCAGTTGCTCTTCCCTGAACAACTTCAGGATGTGTAAGCAAATCTTTGGCTATTTCTCTTTCTTACATAAGTATGCTTTCAGAAGTGGCAGTGAAAACCAAACCAAAATGTTCTAAACTTTTTGTTTAAAGAATATGACAAGTGTTTTGGATTAGGGTAGAACTCATTCAAGTTGGAGGCAGAGAGAAAGGTCAAGACATCTATATTCAGCAATGTTCCTAATCATCATGGCCAGTGACATTGGAAATACTATTCAGACTGTATGCTCAATAGCACCTGGCAGCTTGCTAGTTCACTAGAACTGGCAATAGAAACAAGTGATTTAAATTAATAAACTGTGGGGAAAGAAATGCATCCTTACAATTGCTAGCTGTTTTTCAGCTTCCCCAAAAACCTCAGCTGAACACTTGTTTCAATGTTCTATGCAAGTATCTTTGTATCAATCCCCATGAAGTAGAGGACATTAGAATAAAAATATTTTCGGTATTCTTACAGTGGTATTCTGCTCCCAGGTGTGTAAGAAATTAAGGTAGAGAGAATACATGGCTTTTCTGATCCACTATGGAATGTCAGTGACAGAAGGAGGATTTGAAACAAAGTGATCCTGAGATTCTCCTTCAAGTGCAGTCATGAATGACATCCCAAGTATAGCACTAGAAATTTTAGGTAGGCTGGCTTCATCAGCAGGTTCCAATGAGAAAGTTCAGACAAAACTGCCCATACCTTACCATCACACTCCAGCCACACACATGAATGAAAAGCTGTTTCAAGAGCAATGGCCCTGCTCTGTTCAAAATGCAGGGATTGTGTAACCCCATATTAAAGCTATGAACGTGTTGCTCTGTTTCCTAGTAATACACTAAATGCACACTTACATGCATATATATATGTAATATCTGTGTGTGTGTATAAATGTTTTTCCATTCATAGATACAGCCCCTCATATATATATAAATAGGCAATAAGCCTGTGTTCTGATGAACAAGCGTACAGAAACACCTGCTGATTTGGATGTTTAGTGAAGCTGGAGGAAGGAAACTGAAGAGCAGTGCAGAATTCACATGTATCACCCATGTTATAACTGAAGGGTGGTTGGATGTTGTAGAAAGAGGACAATGGTTGGATGTTGTAGAAAGAGGACAATGCTATCCTTGTAACATTATTGTTATTCTGCTAGCTAGATGATGGGTAACTCCAAGACTCACCCCTCACTTCCAAGCCTCACAAGATGTTACAGGAGGATTTCAGAAGAGTGAGTAGTGGTAAGTCTCCTCTGTAGCAGGCAACATGGAAAACCAGAGCTGCTTGTCTCATTCTTGGCTGTCTGGCCTTTGAGTACATGAGCAGCACAAGATGCTCGTTTGTGGAGAACGTGTGTTTCTGGCTAAGGTTAGGAGGCAATGTCCATAGGGGGCATTGGATTCATAGAAAGAAAGTGCAGCTGTCAGATACTCTCCCCATGGTGGCTCTTCCATGGTGGCTCTTATGTGAGGCAGCCACAGGCTTCCTCTTCAGACCCCGAGATCTGAAAGTCTTCAAGTCCTGGGGCTAGAGACAAGGAAAAAGCACAGGGATTCAGAAGTAAGTGCCAAGGACTAATAAATGGAAGATTAAAGCTTAGCATTCTGAGAAATGCCCCACAGACATCTTACAATGACTTCTTGCCGTAAGAAGGACTTACTGGAATCAAGGAGCTGGTAATACAAATAAAAAATACCATTATAACAACATGTCTAACAAGTGACAAATGCACCTTCTTTATTCTTCCCAGACCCTTGGGTTGTCGGAAATCCTGCTCTCTCCTACGGAGATCAAGGTTCAGAGGCTTTTTTGTTTAAGGAATAATTTTTGAAGAAGAAAATATTTTTTAGAGATTTCATGGCTGGCTAGCGTAGTAGTTCAGGTGATCCATTTTCAAGCAATGGCTCACTTTTCATGGTATGCCTTAACTTTCGGAGTGGAAAGTTTTCAATCTCTTAAATTTTTTTAAAGGTTTTTCTTTTGAACTGGGAGGCAGCTTGTGTGAAATGTCACCCTTGCCAGCAGCACAACAGCTGTTAATTGTATTCTGCAGAGTTTGTCATGTGGTGACACAAGATGTGGAACTGAAAAGCAAAGGGCTGGAACAGCACAAGCATATAATCATAAGGGGGAGCCATTATAATCAAGCCATATACATTCCATTTTGGAACTGAAAAAATTATCTTTTCAGAGTGATGAAAGAGTGGTAAAATGGGTTGTAGGAGATCAGACAAGAGATTAGTAACTTAATCAGAAGAGAAGGCATGTCTGTGTACATTTAGATTCAATTCCATCTATCCAGAATTATCCTGTTATAATGGATCACACAATGGATTACCCACGATACAATTAGTAACTATTTTTATAAAGGGTAGGAGAAAAGCACATGCATTGGATGCAGTAGGGGCAATAATTTATCAGGTACTTCAGCCTTTTCACCTGTAGGGACATTCTTTCTGAAGCTGTTATTTAGACACCAGAATGGGTCAGTTTGTGAAAACTGTTGCAGCACAGGGCTTAGTCCTCACCATGTCATGAAAGCAGTGCTCTTGCAGGCTTATTGAGGGTCCCAGGAAAGTGAGTGATGGAGGAGGAAGGAACACAGGGAAACTATATTCATGTGTTGATGCTGAGCAGCTAAAAATCTGTTCTATTGGAAAATTGTGTTTCTACAGCTCTTCAGCACCTAGCTTGTCCATGTGTCAAATTTGACAGGTACAGGATTTTACTAATAACAGACCAATGCAATCATTCAATTTGCTCTCCTACCAGGTCGAGGCAATTCCAGTGAAAACCAATGACATTATGTTGTTATGGACAGCTGTAACTTAACCCAGTCCTGCAGGCACCTTACACCACAACTTCCTCCAAACAAAGCCTTCCCGTTATGCACTCATGTTCCCAATCTGCTCCTGGTACCCCCTTCTCTTGTTCTGGCATGGGAATTGGTGTGATTAGGAAAGGATTAGGAAACTGCTCTTAGTTAAACCATTACTTCCTTCTTTTTTAAACTTTTCTGGTTGGGTGATTTTCTGAGAGCAAAATTGGGCCAGATGTCTGTGCAAGGCACAACATATATAATGACCATATCCTTTCCATTTCCTTTGTTCTATCTGGAGTCCCTGACTGTGCAAGATACTAGCCTTCTACATTGTATTCGTTATTTCTCTTCCTGCCAGACATTCCTGCAATAAAGCATGAGTTTAAAATTCCATTCACCTGTTTACAGTGATCAGTGGTAATTATTGTAACTGGTTGATGACCAATGAGGATCGCTTCAGGCAAATCAGCTGGAAAACTGAAGCTATGAAAGGTCATTTTTAATAAATTCCTTTCACTGAAAATCTCCAAAGGTCTCTTACTTTTGGTTGTATACTCAGCTAGTAATGCAACACTGATTAAAAAAAAAAAGTAACAGTGAATACAAGTTATGTCAAAGATGTTTCACAGCCTATGCATAAGTTTAAGTGTCATTAGTTACAATAAAGTGATTGTCAATGAAAATTAGGATTTGCAGACATTTATCACACAATGATTGAAATTTTCTCTATTCAGAACAGAAAATAGTTCTACCTATAAAAAAAGCAGACATCTTAATTATAGCCACTCTATACACTAGCTGGCCACATGCAGGCCACTAAAACATTAAAAAAGGAAGTTGACACATATAACATATAAGTGTTCATAACCATAACTCTCAAATGAAATACCAGTTTGGTTTCCTTAAGGCAATACTATTGGTCAATAATATCTGTGTCCATATGACAAGCAGTCAAGGAGTGACCTCTTCAGGAAACAGTGATATTCTAACTCCTGGTTGTCAGAGATATCCTTACAGAGCATGATTTAAAAAAATGGAAAATACCCATAAAAAAGCAGTGTTCTTGAGGATTAAGTAAATCCTACTTTAGCATTCAGATTAAAAAAAACCCAGTAAATTAATGAAAAATATTTGAAACATGCCATTTATGTTTGGAATTCATGACTAGAGCCTCTGCTGTTGTAAACTGCCGTAAAGCCACTGAAATCTGAGCAGTTACACCATTCTACAGCAAATAAGGATCTGGCTAATGATGTTTACACACAAAGCTTGTAGAAGGTGCAAACTGCATGAAAACTTAAATGCAAACTCATAAGCTGGGGGGGTATTGAAACACAGGAAAAAATCCCAATTACTTTTTGGAAGCCACAGTGAGAAACAGAAAGAATAACAGGAACAGAAGGCTGAAAGCAAAAAAATTAGAGTTATTCTCAGGAGTGGCAAGGATTTCCTTTTTGAGCTCCTTAACCTTCGTATTCCTTGTTTATCAAACCATAAATTAAATTGGAGAATAACAGCTACCCACAGAGGGCTTAGTTCACTATTGCTTTGTGAGATGATACATTGAAAACCAGCAACAGAGTCTGCAACAGAAGGTAAGTTTTGTCTTATGGTTCAAATTCTACAGGTATAATAAATCAATACATAATAGATTTAAATGTATATCACCTTTTACGTTGTCAGCATGACAGTAAAAGAAAGGATTTCTTTGGTAACATAAAGATTGCTGGTGAATTTGTGTTATAGTAAGAAACACCATAACCAACATTGAGAGAAGAAAAATCCTGGTTGCTTGCCAACAGGTAAAAGCGAGGCTTTTAAAAATTTTCCTGTTGTTTGTTCCATTATTATACCAGGGTGATAGAAGTCTTTACTAATACGCTCTGCAAGTGAATGCATAGTTCATAGTAGCATCCACGTCTGAAGGCTGGAACGTAGCTGAATATATCCAAGGCCATTTGTTATTTAGAGGAATAAAGAGAATCAGCAGCATCCACATTTTCCAGAATAGAGGTCATTTCACAGATTTTAATAGGCTTGGATTTTAAAGGTCTCTTTCCTACAAGAGCTGCTTTTTTATTGCTATTCTCTCTGTTGAGTAAAGAACAAAGAAGTATTACTTTGAGCCCAGGGATTCCTGCTCAGTCTCTTCTTCAAATTCTACAACAAAGACCACCACCACCATCCTTCTAGTTTCAAAAATGTTTCTTGCCTAAATTTTCTATTCCACAAAAACCTTTTAAAAATCCCTGTAAAAATGCAGTTGGTTGTGCTGAAAGAGGGCAGTATTAAAAGTTTACAATGGTATTATACTGGTTTGTCAGAAATACCCACTTTTCTTCCTTCTGACAGTAAACATTGTCTAATTTTTGTAAGCTATTTACAGGTTTCTAAGATATAATGATTCTGTGCTTTCATCAATTCGAACATAGTCTTCTGTACAAAACTAAAAAGATGAAAAAGCCTCATTTTTTATATTTCTAGGAATGATCTCATTACTTCCACTGGTATGGAACTACCTGTTTGGTAAAGTTAAACTTGTGCTCAAATGCTTTGCTGGATCAATGCCAAAAAGTAGTTACTTTTACTATGGTTTTTACTTTTTGCATTTTAGGTTGCATGCATAACACATAATAGTATAATAAAAAAAATTATTAGTGCCTAGAAGTTATTTAAAAGAAATCACTCTTCAGTGTTGATATTTTTCGAAATCGATACCAACTGAGAACCTGCTTAAGGTGGACACTCAGGACACTCAAACCCATCCTTAATGTTGGTTTACTTCAAAGGAAGACAAAGTGTGTAATTACTTCCTAAATAAGGATGATGTTAATTTGTAAGTGCTTCCATGAAATGTTCCTGAAAACAAATGAAAAAGCTCAGTGTAAAGCTTTTACATCCAGCTACTACTAGCTGTATTGCGTATTTATCTGTCATTTATCCTGTCCTGTCAGGACAGGAACACCATATATTTATATATCATTCTCATGTTAAGATAAATTATTTTTGTGCCACGTTTTTATAACTCTCAAAATGCTGACATTTTCTTCATGGTAGGAATTGGGAAGCTTGGAGAAGCCCCAAGAGAGGCAGCAACAGGAAGAAAGTAAGTGATGCACTCTAGATGCATTTTTTTAATATGATTAAGACTTTTGTGACATGTTGGGTAACATACACACACCCCACTAACCCCACACCCCACTAACAACTGAAAATACGTGCTCAATTCAGTTGAATAATTTAAACATTGTTACATACAAAGATGAACAAGAGTCCTATCTATAGAAAATTTAATGAACTTGAATGACTCTCTTAAATGGTAAATAAAAATCTGAATAAAAGGTATAATTGCCTATTTACCAGATAGACTGACTAGAGTAACTTCTGTATTGTCATTCTGGTCTGCTGAGTACATAATATGCTTTAAAAAAGCTTAATTACATACTTAGCTGATAGACTAATAGCTCCGGTGGGAGTAATTTTCCTCTATTAAGTATGAATAAATATGTATTTATCTGAGATGGAACCTTCCTAGTCTCCTGAATGGAAGGTAAGAATTGTTGATTTCTACCGAAACATGAAAGAATAATAATTAAAAGAAACCCAAACCCAAAAAAAAGGACAAAATAAGGTATTTTTACCTACTAGAATAACCACATAAGCATAAATACATTAAAAAGATTTCGCAGACAATAAAGCATTATAGTAACACTTTTGCAACCTCTCCCCAGATAATGTTCCAGCTATAAATATCCACAGGTGAGAAGGAAATATCCTTTATGTCTTTAAAATGCCAACAGCCATGTAGTAATTTCATTCTTTGCAGGACAAATTGTGCTACAGAGGATATATGGGCCTTCCAGCTGGAAAGTATTCACCTTCTATGGGGCTTGGTAGACATCACAAGGGACCTTGAGGAGACAGTGCTTCCAAATGCTCTGAGCAGCTGCATACGCAGCTCCACACCAGCCTGTTGAGCACACACTAACAGGTACACCCAATTCTCTTTGAATATGCTGGAGAAATGTCCAGCATCCCTTGGCATCCCAAGACAGCTAGGTGTCCTGGAGAGTAACTCAACACCCTGCTCCAAGGTCAGCTTAGGTTGGACAGTGTTTGTACAGTCACGTTTCAAATATTTCCAAGGATGGAGGTTCTGAAAATTCACTGGGCAACCTGAACTAGTGTGTAAACACCACAGTAGTGATCTTTTTACCTTATGGTTCGAATTTCCCTCGTTGCAACTTGTGGACATTGCCTGCTGTCCTTTTGCTGTGCACTTCCAACCATTCTAAGACTGTCTCTACCATAAACCCCAGAAGACAGCTGAAGGCAATTGGTCTTCTGGCCATCCTGAAGCTATCTCTTCTCCAGCCTGAACAAACCAAGCTCCCTCAGCTTCTCTTTGCACGTCATGTGCACCAGAGCCTTAGTGTCCTAGCGATCTGTCCCCAGACTTGCTCCAGTAGGTTGGTGTTTTACTTGCCAGTCCTCCAGGTGGGATCTTAGAAAAGCTGCATATAGGAGAAGCATCACTTCCCTCTACTTACTGTTTTCAGTCTTTCTAACTTGGCCCAGTCTGTGGTACTGGCCAATCCCCAGGTATTGCACTGCTGCTCGTGTTTGACCTGTTGGCCACCGGCAAACCAGCTCCTTTTCTAAAAAGCTGCCTCCTAAGCGGTCAGTTCTCAACCCATGCTGCTTCACAGGATTATTCAGTCCCAGGTGATTTTTTTAGCCTGTTTCTCAGCTATTGAGGTCTCTTTGCATGCAGCTCTCCCCTTTGCCTTGTCAACCACTAACCTGTGGTTTGGTGTTATCCACGAAGTTGAATTCTGTCACGCTGCCCAGGTCATGAGTGGAGGCATCAAACAGTTGGCCTCAGTACTCAACCCTGAGGAATGCTGACAGTAATCAGCTGTTAGTAGATTTTGAACTGCTGAGTACTATTATTTCAGCCCAATGCTCTTGTCAGCTTTTCACTCATTTTACAGTCCACATACCCAGTCTGTACTCTTCAGATTGTCTGTATGTTTTTTGCACTTTATTACTCTGAGTCCATAGCATGACTTCATACAGATACTGAATGAAAAGAGAAAGAAATTATCTTTTTAATAATCCATAACTTCAGAATGCAGGTTGCCATTCTCCCTATGTATTTAGTACATTTCTTTATTTTTTTCTTTATTTTAAGTGCATACCCTTGGGCATATATCATTTTTCTGATGAAAAACTAGGGTACTGTATGACCAAGAGTGTGAGCTCCTGCACAGAAGTTCAGAACGATCAACACAGCCCTCCATCATTTTCAGGAAGTCATGCATTAAATTTTTTTAATCCTTCTTCTGGTCCAAATCGAGATTGTGCCAAGTCCAAGAAACATTTAGACAATATGAGGAGTATATTTGCAGCTGGCTTTTGACTATTTTTTCCCAATAGTTTGCTATGGAATGGCATGTACAACACTGACAGTAGCTGGTTAGAGGATAAGGGAATCCAATCCTGAGCTATGGATTGTATAGAAGGTGACTCCTTTTGTTTGCTTTGAGCCAGTTGCTTTTATGATTCATTTGATGCTCCTTTGTCCTTATACTGAGAAGCAGTGCATAATCATCCTTTATTTACCTCTGCATTATCATGACTTTATCAATATCATAAAGGTCATTTATCTTACAAGCTGAAGGGTTCTAGTCTGCTTAATCTCTTCTTGTATGGAAGCCCCACACCTTAACCATCTGTGTTACCTTTTGCTGCACCTTTTCTAATAGTATTGTATTCTCTTGAGATGGGGGGATGAAGGTTATGCATCCTACTGAGGATGCAGCTACCATCTAGATCTGTACAGCAGCCTAGTGATGCTTGTTCTTTTGTTCTCTGTTTTATCTGCTTTTTTTGACCACTGCCAAGCTTTGAGCTGACATTTTTACCAAACTGTGTATTATAATTCCAAGATCTCTTTTCTGAGTGGTAATTGCTAGTTCAGAGCCCATCATTCAATATGCAAAGTGAAGGTTGTTGTTCCTCTTGTGAATCACCTCACAAACAGTGAAATTCATATGACATATGCTTCTGTCAGTTTGCCCTACACTGATACCAGGCCTACAGGTCTTCATTTGCCAGTATAAAAAGAAGAAACAATAAAAATGATACTGCTAAAAGCTGTTGGGCAAAGGAACTGCCCATGTTTTGTTTTCTGCTCTGACTCACCTCTGGTTAAGTTTTCTGTCCCAGTAGTATGTTCCCTGCTGTAGTGTATAATAGGGTCCTACAATAACTCTTCTCTCTTTACAGTGATAATCTGAGGCACAGTTAATGCGAAGAATGAGGAAGATCCTCATGCAAAGACATGGCTGATCTTGGAGTCCTCATGCAGATCCTAAACAGCGCTGGCATAAATAAAAGTTTTGCACATGCAAAGACTAAGTAAAAAAACACACTAGTTAGGACCTCAGATTTCTTCTGGTTATTTATGGACACACTATATATTGATGTTTACTGAGGCACGCCTTAATATGTCTTTTCCCCTGTCCTTCAGTCTTTTAAAAAAGTAAATTGTAGTTTCATAGGATATTTGGATCTTTATGCATGCCATATGACAACAAGGTTGCCATGGAGACTTCTCATCCTTGAATACTGGTGTAATTAATGTAGAAGAATTCATCTCCTTTTATCTGCATGAGAGTTATAAGATAGTCTCTTCTTTTTTTGTCCACTTTATTTTCTCATGATGTGCATGCTTTGCGTAACAGAGCAAGGCATGTAAATCTGCAGTCTCCTGATCTCGGAAACAATGCAGAAAATATAGAAATACAATGTTTGCTGCTGCAAGCAAAGACCCAGATTATAGCCTGTGTGAAAAATGCATCAGTAACAACACAATAGCAGCTACTTGCAGTAGGATGCTTACTAAGCAGTAGGAGAGCCAGAAACATGATGAATCACAAAATGGCAGCTCCCCTCCAACGCTTCTTTTCCTTGCAGTATCAGTAATAATTTGTCACATACGATATGGAAATGTCTCTTTCATTAATTCATTAATTTGTATGTAGGGTGACTGCTGTATGTGGCAGTCACCCTACATACAAAAATCTGGCCTGGAATATTTCCTTTACCTGACATCACAGAAGTAAATGTCTTGCTGTTTGGTGGTTATCGCCAAAAGCAACATGTTGCATTGATAATGTAATGCTTTGAAAAGAAAGAAAAAGTGGCATATTTAAGAGCTGTTGCATGGAGAAAGGGATGTTGGCTTTAAGTCAGTGGGAATATTATCTTGCAATTCCGTATAATTGTAACGTTTGGGATGCTCTCCAAGCCTGGACCAAAATTAGGCTGCCTTATATATTAAGGCCACTTAGTTTTTCCCATCTATCCTGTCTATCATTAGTGATTCAGATCCTGCCTGGACTGGATGATTCTTTTCACTGGAGAACTAATGAAACCCTGACTGCACAGGAGACAAGAAAATGAGCTATCACAATGAAATAGGGTTTCAACACAATTGTTTAAAAGTCATTTTTGGTTTGCTTTTGTTAGCACCTATTTAATTTCAGCATCTTGTGTTCTGTATAAATCAGCAAGGTTCTGCTAAAATTTCCACAGTCTTAGCGTTTCACTTAAGAATTTGAAATAAACAATCATTAGCCTGTCTCCCAACAAAAAAAAAAAAACCCACATTATTTCTGGGTTTATGTATTCCAGGGTATGCTGTCAGTAGAAAGAAATGTATGTTCTCAATTCATGTTAATTAACTCTGCTCAAATGCTGAAAGATAATATCTCTTGCTGAATTTACTTAATGGTGTTTTTTTCCTCATGGAGACATAAATTAAGGTACAAATCAGGTAGAACTTAAGGACAACTGTAAAAAACATAGAAAACTTCACCTTTCAAACACTTTGATATTCCCTCTGATATTCAGTAGAGCTTCCAGGAGTTACAAGATTTCTTTTTTCACCTTTATACTTCCACCCTCTCTGATATTTTTGAAGTGGAAATACAGGAGAAATAGCTACTGATAAAAGCCATGCAACTTGGTCCTTGTAACTTTATTTTTCTGAGACTAATTGAAGTAAGCAAACCTCGGCTTTCCTTTTAACACATGGTCCAGTTTTACTTCTACTTCAGTGATCACTTCTGCTCCCTGCAACAGCTGGCCCTTAACCAGAAGCCTTTTGAGCAGGGCCTGGACTGGAAAACAGAGGATATGATCTCCATTTCTGGCTTCCTCACAATCTTTTGGGAGCCCATGTATTCAAAAGGACCTGACATCCAGTGAACAGAGGTGCCCAAAGACCTTGAGGATCCTGGACTGGAGTTCCTTGCCCGTCAGTGAGTCTGTTCTCATCCTCCACCTTTCAACTTTTTGTTCATCCTGTATGTTAAGATGGAAAGAGTAATCCTTTATTCATACCTTGCAGAGCACCTTATTTAACTGAAAACCTGCTCTCATGTTCTGGATAAATTAGTAGATGAGATGTATCCAGGAATGACATGGCTGGCACACTGTTCCATGTCTTCAAAGCAGTTCTTGTGAGCCAGGTGTCCCCAGAGGGGTGTGTCATACCATCTGAATGGGACCCTACATCAGCTGCATCAATGGAAAGGGAAGAGCACAGAAAGACTGGAAAGAAACATTTCTAGGAGACGGGAACGGTCAGAACTCTCCACACAGGGCTGCCTTCAGGTGTGTTGCACCCTAATATTATAGCTACATCTTCTGTAGAAAAACCCAAGAAACTGGGCTTCTCAGTTCAAGACAGATGGGGAACTACTGGAGAGGGTCCAACGTAGGGCAACCAAGATGATTAAGGGATTGGAGCACCTCCCTTACGAGGAAAGGCTGAGAGAGATGGGGGTCTTTAGCCTCAAGAAGAGAAGGCTGAGGGGAGACCTTATCTATGTTTACAAGTTCCTAAAGAGTGGGTTGAAGGAT
>JAOXNG010000001.1:112294564-112305146 GCA_028566535.1 Scolopax minor
TCTGCCATGGGCAGGGACACTTTCCACTAGACCAGGTTCCTCAAAGCCCCATCCAGCTTGGCCTTGAACACCTACAGGGACAGAGCATCCACAACTTCTCTGGGAAACCTGTACCAGTGTCTCATCACCCTCAGAGAAAATAATTTCTTTCTAGTACCTAATCTAAATCTACCCTCTTTTGGCTTAAGCCCCTTGTCCTATAGCTATATTACCTGATAAAGAATCCCTCCCCATCTTTCCTGTAGGCCCCCTTTAGGTACTGAAAGGGTCTATAAGGTCTCCCCAGAGCCTTCTCCAGGCAGAACAGCCCCAGCTCTCTTGGCCTATATTTATAGGATAGGTGCTCCATCCCCCTGATCTTCTTCTTTGTGGCCCTCCTCTGGACACAGTCCAACAGGTCCATGTCCTTCTTATGTTGGGGGCTCCAGAGCTGGGTGCAAGACTCTAGATAGGTTTCACAAGAGCAGAGTAGAGAAGCAGAATCAGCTCCCTTGACCTGCTGGACATGTTTCTTTTGATGCAGCCCAGGATGCAGTTGGCTTTCTGGGTTGCGAGCACACATTGCCAGCTGATGCTGAGCTTCTAATCAACCAACACCCTCAAGTCCTTCTCCTCAGGGCTCCTCAGGAAGAAGTTGTTATGTTTGAACAGGGAGGTGGAGGCACAAGATGACTTTGAGGTGGCTGCAGTAAGGACAGACAGTCTGACTCACGAGCAAAAGAGAAAACTAAAAGAAACGTCACAATATTCTCATTAGAAACTTTGTAGGAAAATTTATAAACCCATTTGTTCATTTATTCTGTATATAACTACAGCCTTTATTCAGACACAGTGTTCAACTAGCAAGCTAGTGCATGGCACCAGAAGCCATGGACGTATTGCAAATATACAGAACAGTTTTATGCTAAGTGCCACCATAATATTGAATTACAGTATTTATTTAGAATTTTTTTAATCCTTTTAAGATTTTTGAGCCTGATATTAGGTGAACTAGTTTTTATTGTGGGTTTTGCAAGCGAACAGCATAAGTCACTGCATTAGCTTGTCTTTTAAGTAGCTCTTGTCACTGGGAGGCTTTGCGTAGACATCACGTAGGTGATGAAGCTGTGATACACAGTAATTCTCAAAGTATTTTTCACAGGAAACATAAACGAGGAGAAACTTTTGAAATGAACATGAGAATGCTTCTACACTGGTAGAAACCAAATACTAGTCTAATATTTTGTGTCTGGATAACTCTTCCCTAAGAGGCCAGAGACACTTGTTTGCTTTTGAATCTGAGCACATGGACATTAGTGTATGGTCCACAGGTAGAAAAAGTGTGGATACTTTTCCTCCTTTTTCTTGTTAACTACTGAAATGGAAAATACACAATGGTAAATTCATCCCTACAGATTCAAAAGATTTATTATGTACCTCCACCATAACAATAGATTGTTAGACCACAAAAAAGTAGATGGGAATTTCATAGCATTTTAGTAATTATGCAGGCATAGGCCAGTGGGCCTTAACAATAGCTACAGGTTTTTCAGCACCTTCTAGGCAGGGATCTTGAAAATACTCTTAACGTTATACTGCCTTTCTGATTTATGCTTTAATATCTCAAGTCATTATGCAGAAAAATAGAAGCACCAAAGAAGCACCAAGTACTATGGGACTGAGATAATAAGCAAAATCAGTAACAGATCTAGAAAAAAACCTCAGGGTTTGTAACTTCCAACCTTGTTTTCTCAACACACTCTAAAATGGAATGGTTTGCTCATCACTCTTTCAAAATTTGGAGCAAAAAGCGGTCTAAGTGAACATCACCCCACATTAGGTTTTGGTAGGTGTTTTTCTACAAAAATAGACCATTCTGTCTCTCTGGCCATGACTAGAGTAATGTAGGTCTGTGTTGGCAGCCTGCCAAATCAAGTAGGAAGAGTAATTGGTTTCTGAATATCATCTGCCATAACACTAAGGCTAAAGAAATTTCAATAGGAAAAAAGAGAAGCTTATGTTCTTTCCTGCCCTATTTTTGAATGTGTTGGGTTGAAAGTTCATAATCTGTTTCAAATTTTTTCCATACCTAGAATGGCATATTTCACAGAATTAGAACCATGCAGACCTCAGTCCTGCCAAAACACCCGGACTTGGGCTGTTGTGGGGAAATTTGCTGATGTCCACTGACTTGTTAGGAATATAGCGCTTGTCACTGCTACAGGTTATGAGATTCTGAATAGTTTGATTAATGCTCCTTGACTGGTTGAAAACAAGAAAAGAATCACTATGCATTTGGATGATCAAATTCCCTTATGGAATATAAATAAAAACATAATAAATTTATTAATTGTCACAAGAAAGGAGAAGAAAAGTTCAAAAGATTACTTGCATACTTGCTGCCTTAAGTCCCTTGACATCTAGCAAATTGTACAAGATTTCAGGCTTGCACCAAAATGCAAGTCAGATTAAAATGTGAAACCTTGCATTTTACTGGGTGTAAAATTTTGTAATCCATTTTTAATAGTTTGAGATTAATTTGAGTTATATATTTCCTATTAATCTGCTGAAGCGTAGAGCTGCAATCAGGAGAGAAAATAATGATATTTTGAATTCACTATATTAAATTGCCTTGTCTGGACTCGCTGCTCTTGGTTTCAATTCTGAAATTCCAGGAATTACATGTAAGACATATAGTTCTAGATAAATTATTTTTAACACTCTTTTTTCCCCTGTTTTTCTTATTTTAAAACTAACCTAGAAAAAATACAATTTCTTACCCCACAACTTCCAAAATTCAATTAAGAAGGAAAAAACCTCACCAACCAACCAAAGCTCTATTCCAACTTGTATAACAAAGCATCTTATTAACTCCTTTATTAACAAGTGCCTGACCTTGTATTTAGATGGCAACCTTTTCTTGCTTTTCTGGATTAGAACTAAATTCAAAAAGCTGTAAGGAAACACAAACTTACTGTATTTGATTTTGAGATACAGAAGTCTAGCAAGGAGTTCAGATATTGAAGGAAGTGCCTGTACAAGTTGCAACATACTGTGGAGAGACGCTCACTATTTTTAAACAAGAAACAACCAAACTGAAACACATGGACCTCTGTGCTACCATGCTGCTTCCAGAACCTTACTGAAAACTACCTGTAATATTACTGTGTTAATACTGTGAATGTAAGATATAGTAAATCATCTCTTCCACTGAAAACTGCAGGGGTAGTCACACCAGTTGCCTTCAAATTGTATATTTCCTTGCAAAATGGTAAAATAAATGATAATAGAAAATGTTAAATTCATACATTTTAAATGTAATGATGTTCAAAATTCAAAAGAATCCAGTCAGATGTGGTACGCAATAATAGAGCAGGAGAAAAGGTGAACTGGTCTAGCCTACAAAATAAAGTAAAGCTAAAATTTGGAATTTAGAAAAACTTAATATGTTTATTAAAAAAACCCACCAAAACAACAAATGAAATATAGCATAACCTACCCATATCCTGTCAGTGACACACACGCAGATGAAAAGGACTAACTACTACTATTACTTCTTTCCTTCTTACACAAGAATTCAAAGAACCTGCTTGAATGCAGGGGAGATTCTTGGGAAGAACAACAGCCCTCTAGTTTTCAACATATTCCTCAGAGGTCCTCAAGAGAACAGGAAAAAAAATCATTAGATCTAAGAGGAACTTCCTCTCTGTTGTACTCCCAGAGCATGGCCGATATTATATTCCTTTAGCGATGACCCCCCAGAGGCAGGGGAGGATAGCATACATCTCCCATACTCCAGCCAGTCCCTATACCTTAGTTAGTATCACTAACTGCAGCAAGGGCATCATTTTACTGGCTTTCTAGCCACATATATACAAGGAACAGCAAAGAATATACCCAAAGCACTAATCTTACCTTAAAAAAAGATTAAAAAATCTCAAGGTGATAATGGTGGATCTTTCTGATCCAAACCCTAGGATTTCCTAGGAAACAGTTCATAACACTTAAACCTCCAGGAAAGATTATTAGTGGTAATTGACCTTGCTCTAGTGAAAACTGTGTACCCTTGATTCTAGCTTGTGAAGCTTAAGTGATCGGCTCAGCCAACTGTAATGTTGATATCATCATGTTTTACCATTTGAAGATACTGTCTGCCACTAAACCTCAGCAAGACATTCAGCTTGTCACACATGAGCAGTCCATGGCTAATGGCCTGTAATTCTCAAATTACAATAAATCTAAAGGAAAGGATTGTTCTGCTAAATGTTAGCTGAGTCACTGCTTATTACAATACAAGGCGTTAATATGGGGCTGAATTTTTTGAAGGGTCCAACACAAACCTTGATAGATCAATTATGCTTACAGTTTGATCTATTTGAAATATGAACAAAGAAAGCCGGAAGGAAAGAATACCCCTCATAGTCTTTGTGAATGTTCAAATACTCATAAAATATTACATATTAAAAAAAAAAATTAACATGTCCAAAAAAGCTTGGAATAATATTATATTCCCTGCACTACATTTGAGACCACTTAATCTTTGGTCATTGTGAAGCTGAGCTTCTCTTTTAGCTGGAAATAAACATGACTCATATACCCTCCTGCAGAGATTAAGTATTCTGGACAAAATTAATGTTCTTTCATAATGCCTTGAACTTCAAAAATAGATCAAAATCCAAAATAAAAAAATAATTACTCTTTTGGGAAATAGGATATTGTACTTCAACCAGAATATGGGCCAACCTACTGAGTCTTTTTCTGCTTAGCATCCTGATTGCACCTGAACCCTGAAGTTCTACAGCCCAGCACTTTTTCCACAGTGACAATTGTGTGGGAAGAGTGGTGACTGTCTTCTTGGAGCTAGTCCTAAACTTCTTTTCTTGATTTCTCACTTGCTTGAGGAAAGGTAATTTGCTTTGGCCCTAGTCCAGGAGAAAGCTGCAGCTATCTCCTGTTGGTTCAACCACACCAGCTCCTTTAGTGGAAGAGTGAAGAATGACAATTCAAAGGTTCAGCCAGATTTCTGATATTTGTATGNNNGGACTGATACACATCTTGGTTTGGGTTTATGATCCCACAATATGGTATCAGGCTGCTTCTGCTACAGAAGGGCTTCCCTCCCCCACTCCCCTCTTAAAATCTGCTTTGGGTTTTACTGAGGTTAGTTATGAGACTGAGATTCAAAGTGTTATAAGCTTAGATTCTTTAGCCCGAATGAATTATAGTGCCTTTTCCAACTCCAATTTGTTAATAGAAAGCTTCCTCTGCCAGGATTTTTTTTTTTTTTGCCTTAGTTCAGATACTTACACATTAGATGTCTAACTGTACCTGCTGTCTGAATTCCTGCTGTGGTCAGCTGATAGGGACAGGCAGCACTCAAGCATGCTTTACTCCCCGTGAGCGAGATGCTGGCTGTGGAGACATAACATACTGCCAGAGGATGCCTGTCTCCCTGTGCCTCCCTTGGCTAACCGAGATTCAATGCCTAACTCCTAGGAAGTCAAAAGGATGGATCCCACTCCAGGCAACACCAGGGGTCTGAATCAGCTTCCTAAACATTAGGAAAACTCTGTAGATAAAGTTTGTAATTAAGTAAAGAACTTGAATTCAGTAGTCCTGGTGTTGGAGGTAGGTAGATTTTTAAGTGTAAGGTAATATTGCATCACAGTATTGGCATATTTAGATCTCCTGGGCTGAAATGTGCTGTGCTCTCTACTTGTCCCTTACACCTCATCATTTAGAATCATTCAGTTATTTCTAAGGAGATTAAGAATAAACATGTTGCCTGGTTTATGCTAAAAATTTCCTATAGAATACTGCATATGACAGTCCTAGTATTTTTGGAGATACAAGTGGCGAGGAGGAGTCATACACTGTGGGTTGCCCCCTGCAAAGTCTTATCCAAATTTGGCCAAATTATGTGTATTTGGAAACATTAGTTGACATTGCTCATCAGAGCATCTGGCAGCTGTTAATCTCTGTTCATTCCATCTGCTGTGGATTATTCCCCAGTGTAGTTCTTTCAAGGGCTGCAAAAAACTCCCCACTGCAACTTGAAGGTGACATGAGTGTTTGCCCTGTGGTCTCAGCAATCCCTACCCGGGTCCCAGCAATACTCACCTGGCTGACGACCCACAAAGAGCTGGGTTAGAACTGCAGGAAGGGAAAGAACAGTGTGGAAGGAGCACGGAACTAAAACTGAGGAAGGCTGGGGAGGGGAAGAGGGAGGAAGAACTTGCTGATCAGGACAGAAATGGAGGGTGCAATATTCACTAGAGTAGACTCAGTGTCTGGATGTGGTGCTAGGATTCATATGGGTCAGCATTAGCCACTTTTCAGGAGATCAATAACCAGAAAAAAAACCCTTACTTTTTTTTGAGACAGTGGAGGGGACAGCGCATGCGCAGTGTGTCCACGTGGTTCAGTTTGGCTTTTAATTACTACCCTGTATAGGACTGAGAGAGGAAAAAGCCTCCCAAAGAAAGAATTCTGCTCTCTCCATGGTTCCCCTGTGTATATTTCTGTTTGAAACAACAGCTCGTACCACACGTCAGGTCATGATTCGGTCCTGCAATCTTTTGTCATATAGATTATACCTGGAAAGTAGAGGGTACTTGAAAAATCAAGCAGTAGACTAGAATTCAAAATCATTGGAATTTTCTTGCTTTTGCCAGCCCAATTATTAAGGCATGATAAACGTGCCTCCATAAGAATGTAAGAGTTTAAAAATAAAGTTAATACAGCATTGTTTTCATTTGCCTTCTGGTTTCCTGTTTCCACTATGCAGACATCAAATATCTCTCCAAAAAAAAGCTCTTGTTTATAAAATTTAAAAAGAAGACAAAAAAGCTATAAATTTCATGTAGTCATGTTATTTAAGGAACAGAAAGACCTTGGTTTAAAAGAGAAAACCTGCTAATACTGAGCATGGACCTGGGAAGAAATGCACAGTACAGCACAGACCTTCTCGTTGCTTGTCACAGCTGCATTTATTCCTGTCACATGAATTATGATAAAAAATGTGTGCAGTACATTCTGCTTGAAAACCAAGGAGCAAATATAGCATTGAGTAGAAAGTATGTACTTTCAGTGCTCGCTCTCTTCTATCTGGTCCTAAAAGCAATAAAAAAAAAAAAAGAAGTTATTAATCTCCTTTCTCTGCCTTCTTCTAGCTTCGTCATTATTCTTCGCTGAAAGAAGAGGAAGGGGACAGGAGGTTAAAAGGTGAAATTGTTTTGTGCCTCATCTTAGAAATGAACTAATCCTCCCAACCTCCTTCTCATAACTCCATCTGCCAGGTGAGTCTTCTCTTCAGCTGCTACTAACAATATAGGGTTTTCTGAAGCAACATGTTACTCTCTGGCACTTTCCGCATTCTTATTGTTAAAACTTACTATAAGAAAACAAAATGCAGCTTTTGATATCCCCTGCTTGCCTTGAATTCTGCAGTAAAGAATAAAAAAGCCATAAAATGAAAGAAATCTAAGGCTTCCCGCCACCCCCTGCCTGCTTTTGAACAGAAACTTACTACCTACTACTATGCTTGAGCTTTTTTACTCCTTTCTCTTTTGTTTGTGACTGCAAATCCAAATCTGCCAAGCTGAACGGTTTATATTTTATGGAGTGAAAGAAACAAACTGTCCAACAAATATGCCACTCTCCTGCTGAAACTACTGATATATCATTTGTTGTTCACAGTTGAGGAATCTGTACATTACTTACGGGCCTTGTGCTTACAAGGTCAGTGAGTGACACAAAAAGATGGGTTAAAATGTCAACTTGGGTGCAAAAAGGCCCTGTCATTCTCCTGTTTATGATCTGATAAAGTGCTTATAATTGTCCACTAAATGTTAATGGTGCATGCCCATCAAAGTTAAAACTATATTTAATATTATAAACTCATGCTAATAAGAAGATACACTCAAAGAGGCCCTTGGTAACATTATGCACTGATACTTTTAAGACATGAAAAGAAGGGCATGCATTAATCATTTAACATATCTTTTAGGTGCCCAATGAACCTTTAGCTGAAGGAAAATGTTTAAAGCCCTGATCTGTCACTGAGACTATCGGAATGGCTAAAGAGTGTAGAACCCAGCCACCAAAGAAGAAGAGTGCCTGCTAGTTTGTCCCTACAGAATGTTCCTCTGAGTGCATTCAAAGGGAAGTGATCTGCAACTAATGCCTTAGGAGAAGAGCTCATGGGTCTGCCCATCCTAGGATCAAGCTTCGGTTTGTTTGTAACGTAACCATCTAGGACTGGCTAGATAAAAAATAAAAATAATGAGCTATCTGCCTCATTCATTTTGCTTTTCTTTGTTCACCCTATTGGCATTATATTTTTAACACCCCCATCAGCATAAATTTTAAGAATGACATTCTTCAGTGTGGTTAGCTCTCATCTATGTCAAAGAGGCTTAGGAGTTGAAAAGGAGTAGGTGGCATTAAAAAGACAAGGAAATGCCACTCTGCTGCAGTCGGAGCACGGTACTGCTTGCCCTGGAGGGACCACCTGCCCCTCCTGCACCACCACCTTCTCCCTGGGCACACGGGCAGAGGCTGCAGATCTCAGGCTGATGCAGGAGGAGTCCCTTGCACTAAGGGTGTCCCCGAGGGGGGCAGCAGGCATCTTGGTGTGGGCCCCACCTCTGAGGACACTCTGAACAGGCATCACTTGCAGGCATCAGTTCAGCTGAAATTACTGTGTTCTTTCTGTTATATTTTAAACTCTGTGACTGAGACTGGGGAGGCTTTGTAGTACCCATGGCAGAAAGAGTGCCCTTCATGATGTTTTTACATTACGAGCACATAAAGCTGTACCAGGCCTCCAAACTTTACCTATAAACTGTTAAATCCCCTAGAATAAAGACAGACAGGAATAAAGTATTCTGACATTTCCTTATTGCAATGCTTCCTGTGGGAATCATTCTACTGCTTCCATTGCAGACACTTCTTCAGTTTTAACTTTTTTTCCTACACCTCAAAGTCACATGCCACCTAATGAACCTAAAAACTACCATAATCTATCTTTTTTTAAAAAATTGCTTCACCACACACACCCCACACAGTCCCTGCTGAGGGACGGTCATAACTGGGCAAGCAGGACACTGGGGACAGTAGCGTATTGTTGCTTGTGTATTTGTGCTGTGCAATTAAAACAGCACACCAGAAACATTTTAAAAATCTTTGTTTCCTTTACTTTGAAAGGCTACTTCAGCATCATTTCCAGGCTATTTCTTGTTACAGGCAAAGATTGCCCTTTAAAACGCAGCTACTTTTAAGAACAGTTAGCAGCTCGTATAAACTATATGGATATTACAGACGTAGTAGTGTGTGCTGAAGGGGTGATAATTAAGACACAACACGGCACCTTAACAGAGCCAAGCGGCAAATAGAGATGTCTGCTTAGACTTGGACTGGATTGTGTTTAGTAAGGTCGGGCATCACAGCCTCTTGCTGCCCCTGCATGCCCAGCTCCACGGTTAGCATGGGCACAGCCAGAATCCTCAGACACATGGGACAAACCACTGCCATCAAGGGTCTGAGCAGAAATAAAACTAAGCCTTCCCTTACTGTACATTCAACCAGATGCTAGTGCACGTGCAGGATTTGGTGTTCAGTACCTCAAAATGGAGAGCAGGATGGGGACGGAGCACAGGCCAGAAGCACTCTAGCCATGTTTTGTAGACTTTCACAATTTTCATCCTAGGATCACAGGGAGCTTTACAGAGGAGGTCAGATCATGATTTTGTTAAATTCAACTATATTCATAGTGTTTCCTTTCTTTGCTCAATTGCAGCCCTCCTGCAGGATCTGAATTAGAAGTGAGGACCTTTCTTTTGCCATCAGTCATGGCAGGCCAGGTGAGACTGGAGCACAACTGGCAGAAGAGACGGGGCCAGCTATATTTAGCAGCTGCCCTTTTTTCTTTTCTTTGAGGCTGTGAGTGGATCCCTCATGCATGGGACTCTTGAGTAGGACTGGAAAACATGGCTCAAGTGTGATCACACCAGGATGCCAGAAACACTTTCAAATTGGTAGTTCAGAGTGGGTCATATACTTGTCACATGTTTCCGTGATATTCTGCTTTCTTAATCAGTTTGCATGCATGGCTATGCTTAACCAACAAACCTGAAGCCTGTCACTTCTTCATTGCTGAAGGAAGCAATACAATGGCAAATGATCAAATTCAGTATCAATTTGCTGCATTTTCGAGACTGAACAGCCAGATAATACTGGGAGGGATGGCTGACACCCCAAAAGGCTGTGACACCATCCAGCGACACCTGGACAGGCTGGAGAGTTGGGCCGAGAGAAACCTAATGAAATTCAACAAGGGCAAATGCAGGGTGCTGCACCTGGAGACAAATAACTGCCCTGCACCAGTACAGTTTGGGGGCTGACCTGCTGGAGAGCAGCTCTGAGGAAAAAGACCTGGGAGTTCTTGTGGACAACAGGATGACCACGAGCCAGCAATGTGCCCTTGTGGCCAAAAGGCCAGTAGCGTCCTGGGGTGCATCAAGGAAAGCATGGCCAGTAGGTCGAGGGAGGTCATCCTGCCCATCTACCCTGCCCTGGTGAGGCACCATCTGGAGTACTGCGT
>JAOXNG010000001.1:112305246-112317634 GCA_028566535.1 Scolopax minor
CCAGTTTGCAGCCACAGGACTATATCCTTACAAACAATGAGACAAAATGTATCAATTAGTGCTTGTCATCCAACTGGTTTGCCTGAATTTAGGAGATGTTAGGAATTACACTTAACAGAAAGAGGTAACCTTCTCCTCTCCTTCCCCTGCTCCCATCCAGATTTTAATACACGAAATTAACTGAATACTCAGAGGAAGCTTAAGAACTTTTGTGGGCCTCAGAAGCAATTTAACCATATGAAACGTGTGTGATTTGATCCAGCCCATTTAAATGAGCTCAACAGGAGAGTAAGCTGGTATAAAATAATTTCCTTGGGAATGAAATCTGCCAGTCCCTGTCCTTCAGCAGTCCTGTCCCTCTCCATAGCCATGTACACTTTCTTACAGAGTTGCTTTAATAACAGAATATAATTTATCAGAAAATCCACTCTAGCCATAATACTTTAAGATGAATTTGCATATGCCAGAACTTCTGCAATATCTCCTCTCCAGATATTCACTAGTTTCCATGCAAAGGCAGGAAAACAACAAATTTTGGCTCATTTGAATATTCTAAAACTCTCCTTAAGCACTTGTACAGATGCTGTAAAATGGAAGTGGTTTTGCTCTGTTTTAAGAGCAAGACATTTGTGTTACAATTCGAAGGCAGGGAGACTGTTGAAATCTATGTAAACAAGTAGCCTATTTGGGCTACTAATATTTAATCCATCTATTAACTAAGTACTATGGTACTTAGTAAGTACTTGTCAAACTTACTCAAGATTTCAAGTAGCAGTACTAAAGATATTTCAGAACACTTTGCTTCCTATCTTTCCATAGAACCTCAGCCTTGCCCCCACAGACATCAAGAAGAAAAGATGACTGTCAGAAAGGTATAAAAGCTATTGTGCAAAAAAACAAACCCCAAACCAGCCAAAACCCAACAAGCTGCAGAGCATCCAGCATCCTGTCCCATTGCAGCAAGGCCAGCCATCAGCAATTTCAGCATCAGCCAGCTCCGTATCTCCTGTATGAAAGACACAGTGCTGTGAGCAATCAAAGGCCACTGTAAATGGATTTATCCCAGGATAAGAATGAGAATTCAATGGAATAATACAAACATGTCCAGACATGTAATAATAATCAGTTAGTGGGGCAAGAATAACTGTAAACTATAGAGAATGTTGTAACTGGGATTCATTTGCACTCTGCTAGAAGTAATGCTGGGGCAATGAATTTCATTTTATATCCAGTAGTAAATACCACGATGATTTATTATAATTTCAAACAGAAGCAACTGACTCACAGTGGTATGTACCATCATTTGAGCATGGATTCATAATAACGTTTAATCAGCCATTTGCTATAGAAGGATATTTGCCTGTTGGATTGCCTTTAATCAGTACTAACAGAATTAAAAAGAAACATATTTTGAAATGGAGAGGTAATTAGATGTGCCATTTAACCAGTTCTCTCTCTCATGCCTGAGATTTTGTGACTCCACTTGCATGTGATATGCCTAAGGGTCCATCCCAATTTTCTTTCCTGTCAATGAGAGACTCTGATTCAAGGATACTGGATCAGTCTGGAACTAGAGTAGAATTTGATTTTTTAATTGTTTTTTTCCTTTGAAAGCTCAGCACCTGCTCGCACTGGGCCCCATTGTAAATGGCACTGTACACTTTACCATCATTAATTCTATGCATTCGTTATATTTTCCACTTTTGGGGCCTTGTGATTCAAGAGCAATACAAAAAAAGTAAATGGATGTTTTCTCTCATCAGCATAAGACTTACCTACTTGTTAAAAAATCAAATTTAAATTAGACAAAAGGCAAAATAGCTTAAAAGATTTTCAAGTGTTGTCTTAGAATATTTTCAGATTCTATATCCAACAAAGCACACAAGATATTAAAGAACACTGTTCCTAACCCTTGAGAGAGGCACTGAGAAAGAGATAGTCATAGGTAGATCCCCCCTTATTTGTTCTGATAGTTCATGCTCTGCCTCTTCAAACAACCCAAACTTGTGCATTGTTAAAATCAAAACTCTAAAATATATTTCGACACAGAAGCCGCTTTATGCCAGTTAAAAAAAAAAAAATAAATCTAAAATCTTTCATTCATTGTGCCCCCATGAATAAATCTCAGTGATAAAACCTGAGCCAAAATAATACGTGATTAATAGCCAGACAACTCCAGTGTTAGTTTGGGTTTTTTAATGTAATGATAACCTACTAAATTATTTCCAAATCTTTGTTGCTGCTTTATTGTTAAAAAACCCCTTTAAACCCACCTGAATCCATATGAAGTAGACAGTACAAGGGCTCTGGAGACCCTGTCCCTGATTCTGCTCTGCAGCTGGTCTCCCACATTGGCCTGGGTGAGCTCCTTTGCCTCCACTCCCTCTGCATTTATCCCTGTGTGAAAAGGAGGATTTGCTTCCTTTGAAAAGTACTATCTAGAACCGTGCACTGAACAAAGACACATGCTTGGTACAACAAAATTATTTGAATTGAAATTATTGAAATGAAAACTAGACTTCCTTGCCTATATGATTCACCCTGTTACAGTCACATTCCCCAAATTACGTATTTTACACATAAAGCAAATCACATGGGATTAATGGAGAATTCTTGAAAAAGAATTTCTTAGAACAATACAGCATTACATGTTCAGATCCTCTGTGTGAAGTCCTTACGTATGTCTATAAATATTTAATCTAACTGAAAAGCTGTCAAATGTACCTATGCTTGTAAGAGTCTTTATACTCTAATTTTGTTTTACAGGCCACATTTTACTATAAAACAAGAATTCTTGAGAAAACTTCACCTGGGTCAATATTCTTATGTAGGAAGGGAAACAGCATTTCTTCCATTTATTTCCAAACGATACTTCCTAAGCAGTACATTTTATATTGCATGTGCACATTTATGTACATGACATATGCAATACCACATCTCCATTACACTTACCCCTACATTACTCCAACTTGTATATAAGGAAAGACCCAAGTAACACCAGAGTTCAACGCATAAAATAATTTCTTAATTTATAGTAATATATAGTTTAACTGTCTTTATATAGCCTTTTGGCAGCAGTACCTCCACTGTATTCGTATTTCAGTTCACATGCCACTTCCAAGGCTCCAATATTTCAGCACAATTACAAATTAATGAGATAGGTAGTCTCCGTTACAGAGAGATAGCAGCAATCTGTAAAAGGGTATTAAGAAAAGGAGTAATTTATTGGCTCATGAAGGTTCCAAGTGAGCAGTTGCATTAGCACGACAGCAGGAGGTCAAGAGACTCATTAGCCAGCAGTTATAAGATATGCTGCTCAGTATTTTTATAGTAGCAGGATGTACACGCAACATACACTTTAGGAAACACAATTATTGGAGTGCTCACTTTGGCATTAGCTTTATTTCCCAACCCCCCTGAAGCCCGTAGGTACCCGTGGTGGGGGTGGCTCATTGCTGTGTGCCTCCAATAGGAAATTTGTTCCAAATAGCCAGCTTTGTTTCATGCACTGCTATAGTATATAAAAAAAAATCTTGTCCAGTAACACTGTGGGACAGAAACAGTGAAAGTAGAAGAGAGATGAACATCTCCTGTCCTCCTTACCTGGGTAAATGTTCCTAAAAACAACAGAAATTACATCCCTTGCACTAGCCGAACACTAACCTTAACTTGGCTGATGCAACCACTGGAGAAATACCTTGTTAATACCTGAGCTCACATTTTCAGTTTGAGCTACAAGGGAAGCATGGCTCAGGTCTGAAATTTGGAGGTGGGGACAAGGAGAAGGGAAGGCAAATGATGGAAGAGAGAAGGAAAAAATAATGTACGTGTGGGGGCTGAGGAGAGATAAAGCAGCAAGGCAGCATTTACAAAATGTTGTTCTCAGGCTGAGGAGAAGGTGTTTTGAAAGCCTTCAACTTGTATAAATACCTAAAAGTATGACATGGTGCAAAACTGAATGAATTAACAAAAATTAAGATGTTAGACTGTGATTAGGGAGGGACTATTAATCAGGGAGTGATAGGACGAGGGGTAATGGGTTTTAAACTGAAAGAGGGGAGATTTAGATTAGATAAAATGAAGAAATTCTTTACTGCGATGGGGAGTGAGACACTGGAACAGGTTGCCCAGGGAAGTTGTGGCTGCCCCATCCCTGGAGGGTTTCAAGGCCAGGCTGGATGGGGCTTGGAGAAACCTGGCCTGGTGGGAGGGGAGTTGGAACTAGATGATCTTCCAAGTCTAACCATTCTGTGATTCTACAATAAAACCAAGTGGCGTGGCTTCACTGATTCCAGAGGTACTCTGCCCTTTTAAACCCAGTGGGTCATTTTAAAAGACCTTCACTTTCAAAGGAATGAAATCTACAGTCAGTCTAAAGCTTCTTAATGCAATTCATTCACACAGAGGGGGAAAAAGACACTCAAATAACCTTGCATAAGTACACAGTTCTTATATAAACCAGCAATGCCAAGAGGGTGACCAGGTACCTTGTTTAAATTGGCTTAAGGTTTGGCTGGCATTTCCCCTCTCTCCCACCCCTCCCCTCTCTGGTCAGACACCCGTCATCCTTTGTCTACAGAACAAGGGATTAAAGCAGAGACGTACAAGTGTTTTTGTCTAAATCAGATATGTAGAATGCAGTAATTGCCCCTGAATGTGCTTCATGACCGCTATCAGCAAATACCTTAATTATTAATTGAATTTCTTCAAACTAAATGTATCAAAGCCTAATCCATCAACTCTTATCACAACTGCAGCTCTCCAAGACTTCAACATTATTTCTAATTAATCACATGGGTTTATATGAAAGGGAAAGAGCGCGAGCTTGGTTATTTTCATAGATTTCAGATATTACTTAAATTTTGCAAGAAGCCATCTCTCTTAAGCATTAGGTTATTTCTCATTAAAAGCTGATTTATTTTTTAAATAAAAAACATCAGATATTGCCTTTCCTTAAAAGTATTTTGGTCTAATTTTCATCTCACCTAAAAATGGCAACGCCAGACTAGCATAAAAATCAGAGTATGAGCCGAATCATGATCAAATCTCAACGTTAAGCACACAAACAAAGGTTTCACTCAACTGATATTGATATTGAGCCCTGTATTACTCGGGCTTTTTATCAATCTCAAATTTTGACAGTCCTTTCCCTCAATTATGGTTTTTCATGTAACACATCATTACATTGGGGAGTTGATGGCCACAAGATGTTTGGAGGCCAGGAGCATGTATGGGTCAACACAGAGATTTCCAAACAGATTAATAGAAAACAGATTCATCGGGGAATACCATCAAGATTCTGATCAATGCTTACAAATACTTAAGGGGAGGGTGTCAGGAAGACGGGGCTGGTCTTTTCTCGGTGGTGCCCAGTGACAGGACAAGAGGAAATGGGCACAAACCTGAGTATAAGAAGTTCCACCTAAACAGTAGGAGGAACTTCTTTCCTGTGAGAGTGGTAGAGCACTGGAACAGGCTGCCCAGAGAGGTGGTGGAGTCTCCTTCTCTGTAGACAGTCACGCCTGGACAAGTTCCTTTGCAATATGCTCTAGGTAGACCTGCTCTGGTGAGGAGGTTGGACTAGATGATCTCCAGAGGTCCCTTACAACCCCGTATGATTCTATGATACTGGTGATAATACACTTTTCACAGTTATGACACCAGAAGCGTACAGCATCTTTGGGCATCATATCGGTATGAAATAACACGTCTTTCTTCTAGTGTAGACAAGACTATGAATCATGCATAGGTTCTAAAATGTCAGATTCTAGTATTTCAGATTTAATAGCTTGGTAATCATACTGTTAAATGAGTTTATTTATGTTAAGTTCAAAATTACTTGGAGCTTTCAATCTGTGAGTGTAGTTATATGAAGGGCAAATGAACATATTTGTTTCTAATAACATGGAGTAATTTCACTAATTAACGTCTATGGCCAGCTCCCTCTGTCTTTTTTTTTTTTTTAATTCTCTTTTTTCCGCAGTCCCTGTTTCTGGAAAGCAACATTGGCCACAAGGGTACCTTAGCTTGGAGGCAACGGTTCATTTTCCTAAGAGCAGAATGCTATTTGCTTGAATCTATTCATTATTCAGCTTTCCCCAAAACAGTTTATAAGTAGCCTCTTGTGACTCTCTTACGATCAAAAGTCAATCAGTGGTGCTGAATCTCACTACTGAAACAACTTGGGTGAACATTTGTGGCCACAGAGACTTGAATGCAGCATCAAGGCAGACACTGCTTGGTCCAGACTGGATGCCTATC
The DNA here is from genome assembly GCA_028566535.1 of Scolopax minor. Lineage (NCBI taxonomy): Eukaryota > Metazoa > Chordata > Aves > Charadriiformes > Scolopacidae > Scolopax > Scolopax minor. The sequence continues at coordinate 112,311,508 of JAOXNG010000001.1, forward strand.
CTTAGGGACTCTTGGCTCTTTATGCCTTTGATAAATGTAATTCTTCTGATGTTTATGAATTCAAGCATCATTTTCATGGATATCTTCCGTAACTGCATATAATTTTAATGCTGCAGTGACTGTGCCCACTTGTAAACTCATTTGCTAGAATATTCTAAACAGGGGCCATATCTCCAAAGGTGCCACTTCATTGAAAACATCTAAAAGCTATATTAACCATTTCAGGAGCTATGAACTCCATTCTTACTTCCATTTTCAATATCTTGTTTCTGTTGTCTCACTTAAAAAATAACAAATTAGGCTGTTAAAATAGTAAATCTTCAAAATCATCTCTCTCCTGTTTGATTAATGCAAATCTTTCCTCCTGCTAGGGATCCTCATTGGCTTTTGAAGGAACTGAGAAGAATACTTTATATGAAGATTTTTATTCTTCCATATAAGTAGATTATAGAAAATACCACATAATTTTTATATCACTGATATTTATTGCTTTGTGTTTCACAGTTGAACTGGCAAGAAGCAGAAATGTATAGGCTTAATAGTGTAAGGTGCCATTTCTAGGCATATAAAATCATAATAATAATAACAATAAATTGTAATGTTTGATGTAGGCACATAGGCAGAACTGGATAAAGCACATTCCTCTAATTATGGACAAGTTATTATCTCTAGACATTTAGAATAGTCATACCTGGCTTCATCTCTTCTCCCACAGCCTCGCTATGTTTAGTGAAATGACTGTCAGTCAGGCAGTCAATTCTGGGTGGACTTTTGCTTTCAAACCTATTCTCACACCCGTTTCCCCAAATTGAAGACCTGAATGTTATCTATGGTGTTTCTTAAGATGTTTCTGGTGTTTCTGGAGGAAAGTTGTAAAGTTGACTAAATTTCTTCTCTTTTTAATCATCTTTCTTGGTCAAATTTGTAGATGAGTTCTAGTTTGGCACAAAGTTTACCACAGATCTTGTAACACAACAATGTTGAGTATTGATCCCTTTTCCAAAATAAGATGTAATTTGAAAATATATTGATAAGGGCATTTCCCCTGTGTTGATCCCTTTTCCAAAATAAGATGTAATTTGAAAATATATTGATAAGGGCATTTCCCCTGTGTGAACTTCACATTGAGAGGAGTGGTTTTCCTCTCTGACTGACTTTGAGATTATAGAGTTGCAGAATACAGAAATTTTTCTTTTGGCCACACTTGCCTTCCATACATATTTGCCAATGCCCAAATACTTATTTTAAATAACATGCTATGGCAAAATCTATTTTAAACTGTTTTTTTTCCTTGATTGCTATGGAAATGATCAAGCTAGGTCTTTTTGACCATGGATGATGCTATGAACTTTATTGCTAGCAAGTGTATGTTCCATGCTACATAAGCAAAGTACTTCACACAGCCCCCTACACAATCATACCAGCATCCTGGAAAATCATATCAGTCAGAAAGAAAATTGGAGAAGACAGCCTAGAAAAGATAACATGTATAAGAGAAGATGATTTATTATTATAATTATTTCCTGTAAACTGAAGGCTGCTCAAAAAGGCTACTTCTACTCTTGTGTTCATAGGAAAGGTCCAGGAGCATATCAGAAATTTCCCAAAACTCTTATAGCTGATATGGGCCTGAACTCACTTCACATATCCTTACCAGCCTATCACTTTTACTCTAAAAGAAGTAAATGAAGTCAGGGAGAAGAATGGAGAACAGATAGCTGGAAGTTTTTTGGTGCAGGGACTAGTATTCGTGTTGTGTTCAGCACAGTAGGTCCTACTACCAATTAGAGCCCATGGGTGGCTGCTGGAAGAGAAAAGCAGAACAATGGAAAATGTTAATAGCACCGGGGTAAGGAAGGGCAGTAAGGGAAAGAAAGATAAATGGATGAAATGACTTCTGAGGAGACATTAGCAGAACAGCAGGAGGGTGCTCAGCACTGCTTTTCACGTGTGCCATTTTTGGTGAAGGGAATAAAATAATAATGCCTATTTATCAGTTTCTCTTCCTTGCTAAGCAGACTAAATCTTTACACAGCCAAATTATTTCTTTAGCAAAAAGTTAGAGCTTTGCACAGACTTGCCATTTTATCAACTGATCTTTATTTCTTATTAGGACCATAGGCAAAATTTTGTCTAGCTTACAGTTTGGCCTTGCACAGGCTAGATAGCTGTGTGAGTATCTGCTGATGCTATAACTTCTGCCACTTTATTCCTTTTCAAAAAGAAAAAGGAATAAAGAATATAATGCTGCAGCCTCAGATCTGTCTTTTCTTCCCTGCTTGTACTCATTACCCTTCTGTTGTATTCACGTTAAGTTGTGAAAGAGCACAGTGCCTGATACTCACTTATGCCACTGTCGTGCAGACAGCTAAACCTTAAAACACATTCATTTGTTGAACATGGCATGATACCACAAATAATAATTATGGTGCTAATTTCAGAAAAGATCACACAGCAAGCACTAGCCTTCAGCAACAAAGCATTTCATTTCCTAGTACCTTCTTTTTTCCGTCTAAGCTATACAAAATGGCCTAAATTAAAAGCTCTTGATGAAAGAAGAATTAAAACAAGAACCCTAGACAATTCAAACAGAACATGTGAGCTATTTGAAGGCTAGAAAAACAAAATACAAAGTAAATGGCACCATATTGAGCAACGTGAAAACAGGTTGTTTTACTTTAAATTGCACTCAACTGATCTTTCTGTTGCTTGTTCTGGGCTTGCAAATTGCCTTAGCAGCATTAGGATTGATGACCCTTAGTGGTTTCACACTAGGGTCATCAATCCTTCTTCATAAATCCCTTTTTTATCACTTAGGGCACTTGATGTAATTATTTTATCTCTTTTTTTTTTTTTTTTCTCTTTTCTGTTTATTGGACTGGGAGTGGGAGGAACAGAAGAGAACTTAGGCTCTATAACATCTCTTCCTCATTTTTTAAATGGGATAAAGATAGTTCATCTTTCCCAGAGAGATAGAACATGAAAATTCTGAGTGTAAAGAATAAAATACTCCATCCTAAATATTTCTAATCAGTGATTTATAGATTTTATCAGCCACTCCTGCAAGCCAATTGATAATCACTTTAAGTTTGTCTTTTTACGAAGCTGAACTGGAAGTTTCAAATCAGCTTTCAGTTCTGCTTTTAAGCACTTGTTACCTGTAAATTTAAAATCAGTCCCTCTTTTTCTCAAGAACTGATGAGTCTGCATAACAGAGTTGTAAGGTAAAACATGATGTTTTTTCCTTGTAACCGTGCCACTTGAGAAGTGCTAATTGCAGAACTTGAAAAGAAAATTTACATTTTCAACATGCCCTCGCTTTTAGGACATGGGGTATTTTTTCCAACTATGAAGTGGGAAAGCTGATTTTCACTAAAGTATTATTGGATAAGCATGATATATTCTACTTGAAGGGAAGAAGAGTTTTGTCTGAGATTAAGCCTCATCTATGAGCTAACAATGATTTATTAAGCTCGTATTAGAGATTTCTTGACCTATCTGTATCCAGTGCGTACTGACTTTCTGAAGTTATTTTAGGAGCATTTCAGGTTCAAGTAAAATTTATCAGCAGATAGCATAAGTTCATACAATTCTTTTCCACAGCTTTGATGATCTTATCATATGTGATGAGCAAAGCCCTTTTTTGAGACAAAGAGAAACAGAATTATAGTGACAACATGACCCAGCTGAGAAATAAAAAGAGTAATCAGATAAAAAAGTAGTTTTCTCTGACTGCCCTTGTATCTTTATTTGTGCTGTGGTGGCCTTGTATAGTTTTTCTTTGTGTAGCAGTCCCACTTTGGGGGCTGTCTTAAAAATAAAGTGAGCAAAAATAAGAAATAAGTCCTTGTTGCATAAGGAAACTTCCTTTGCCTTCCCGATTCCTAGTAAACAAGTGTCTAGAAATACTGTCTCTTTCCATAGCTTTTTTAAAAGCTTTGGGAACTTTGCATTTTCAGTCCTGTAAATTAGTAATAGTTAGGCAAGCAGAGGCACTCATTAACTGACCTGGCTTGCTGTCCTGGCAGGTCTGCTGCTGCTGGGGGTTCTGATCTGGCATGCTGTTGAGGTTTGCCATTGCTATTACATGGCGCTCATCCACACGGGCACCAGTGATACTGATGATGGACATTTGGAGAGTATCAAGAATTACTACACAGCTCTGGGGGCTGATTAATGGGTCCATAGGTCCATGGAGACCTTTTTATGATTTCCTGTGTGTCTCTACAATAGTCCTTCAAAGGAAATGGGCAAAAAGAATTGGACATCGCTGGCTTGAAATTCCACATCACCTCACCCGTTTGAGTCTTGCTTTCTTCATTAAATGGAAGTGAATCACTCAGAGAGGAGGACACTGGGATTGTAAGAACATAACAATGTTCCAAAAGTTGCATTTGTTCTTCTCTTCTCAACAAATCTGTGTACTTGATTGCAGTGGATTGTTAAAGAACATATGTCAAAACCCTCCAAAATGGGTTAAGAAAAACACAAGAATGAAAAGTCAGCATCTGGAGCAAGTTCATAATATCAATACTCCATACCATAGTAGACACAACTAAAAGTGCCAACTTTTTATAGTTCTGTAACTAAATCCTTTTTAATAGAATCTATGTGAACATTTTGGGGAGACAAATACTCCTACAGAATGAATTACCAAGTTTTTTGTGCTAGCTATGCATAGGTCCATTTTTACTGTTTCCCTTCTAATTCACTTTCACTTCACTTCTGTAACAAAATAAGAAAAAGAGGAGAGGCATGGCAGAAAAAGCCAAAAGAAATCGTATAGAAAAAACCTCCTCTTTCCCTCCAAATTTCAAAAAGTAACTGGTTGTTGTCAGAAATGCAGGATGTATGTACAGCAGTATTTAGAGAAATTGCCAAAACCATGGCATATAAGAACCTTGATCACAAGCTAAAATGTGAGTACTCCTTTGTCGTGCATCATTTCAGAGGTGGAGACCAGTGAAAATCTAATACTTCATGTTTCTGTTTTGCATTCACACAAATACTCTGTTCCTTTCCTTTTCAACCTCATTAGGCATCTCTCCATAAAAAAGGAAAACAAAACTTCCCCACACTGAAAAGAAAAGGGTGGTTGGGTAATGCCAGTTCTCCATATTTAAAGCCACATTGACTGCCACTTACTGAAACACTATGGAAGATGGTTAATCCATCATTGCTTCATAATGCCAGAGAGAGTTTCCTGCAGGAGTAGTATCTCCTGGAAGAAAATGCGCAATGCCATAAATGGCTATATTAGATTTAGACATCAAGGGATGATATACAGAGGTACTTCTGAAAAATCAAGTAATACTTCTGATACGGTTCTACTGCAAGACTAGAGTCTGGGTTTTGCCATTAAAACAGTGCATATGCTACTACAAACATATGCTGCAAGGATTTTCTTATTGTCTATAAAATTGATTTTTTAGATAAAAATTAAGAGACAGGGCAGTGAATTCTAACATGGCTGAGATACCATTAACTTTCTACAAAAATTCTATTTATGCCCAGTTATGAAAAGTCTTTGATAATCTGCACATATTTCTATACTTTATTATATTGCAGTGCTAGCACAACCATTTAAAAAAATCTATATTACAATGCTCATAAAAAAGGATAGGGTTTGAATATAGTTTGATGGACTATTTATTATAGAGGAATCCATATACAGCTAAAAAATGAGACTATAACATCTAATTCTATTCATTCGAGTATTTAGATTCAGTTTTGTATTCTGCAGCTGTGCTCATAAGTAGTTTTCTTTTCGTTCTTCTGCCTGTATCTTTCTTTAACGACTGGTAAAAAAAGCCATAGAAAGGATCCTTCAAATAATAGAGTCAATTTTCTTTTAGCAGAAGTAATAACTAGCACATTTGAAGCACTTTCAATACCTTAACCTCAGCCAATACAGGTAAGACCTCTCAAGAAAATACTGAAGAAGCCACAGTGAAATAGTAGCCCAGACAACCAGATATTAATCATCATTGTCTCTTCCCTCTGTTCAAGTGATATTTTGAGGAGGTTTATGAGCATTCAATGCAATTACTTTCTGGACTGGTTATCAATCAATAGATGTTGCAATGCCCTCTTTCTATAGCTTTGTGAGGTGTTTCCAATCTCCTCA
>JAOXNG010000001.1:112421136-112449347 GCA_028566535.1 Scolopax minor
GCCCCATCCAGCCTGGCCTTGAACACTTCCAGGGATGGGGCATCCACAGCTTCTCTGGGCAACCTGTTCCAGTGCCTCACCACCTTCGCAGTAAAGAATTTGTTTCTTAATATTTAATCTAAATCTCCCCTCTTTCACTTTAAAACCACCACCTCTTGTCCTGTTGCTACAGTTCCTCATAAAGAGCCTCTCCCCATCTCTCCTGTAGGCTCCCTTTAGGTATTGGAAGGCCATTATAAGGTCTCCCTGGGGCCTTCTCTTCTCCAGGCTGAACAACCCCTGCTCTCTCAGCCTGTCCTCACAGGAGAGGTTCTCCAGCTCTCTGATCATCTGCAGTTTATCAAGTTCCCAAGTGGAACTATTATTCAGTATTTTAGAACAATGTGAAATAACACTTATTTCTCCATGACAGACACTGCTGCCCATCACTGAGATCTACCATGACTGACATGTCTGGAAATATAAATTCAGAGAAAAAAGAAAAAAAAGTCACATCTTTGCAAATACTTGATCAATCAATCATTTTAGTTAACACTTATATGAATAACGTTCACATGTGAGTAACAAACAGGTTTCACAAGCTTACATAGCAAATATAGCATTTTTTTGCCCTCCAGAACACAGGGCAATGAGATCCAAACTTCTCCTTAATTGATACTGCCCTGAGTAAACATATGTGATTTCTTTGAAGTCAGGTGTTCCAGCTGATCTAACATGATAATTTCAAAACTGAAGATAGAAAAGGCCCCTAAGTATTCCCCACAGGAAAAAAAAAATCTTTAAATTTATAGATTGCAGCAGTGCCTACATTTACAGTGCAAACACAGTGTGGGTGTTTTACCACCAGCTGGTCCAACCTCCTACTTGTAATGGTCAGAAGATTTAAGAAGTTGGAGAATGGTTTACCTTGGCCCCCTGGTTTAGAGGGCAGAGGGGGCTTCAATTCACTACATTACATACAGAGCATATATTTACTGCTATTCCCATTTTTTGTCCTGAGTATCAAAGAACATCTGTGTGCCCTGGCATAGAGCATTATCTCTCCTCAATGTTATGGGCAATATATCTTTGAAAAAAAAAAGACAGAATAAGATTTGTGCAGGAGGTAGATAACTAGGATATAAATTAATTAGAATAGAAATAGTCATCATTTCAGATTGCACAGAGCACCGAGCATTCTGAGTAAACACAATAAATTGCAAGCAATCATACCACAGCCTAGTGGTTGGCATGACAATAAAGGCAATTAGTACCTTAGGGGAGGACTGGCTAAAAGCAGATGGAAATAACTGTCACTATCTCCTGGACACTAACTGAGCCTTTTCTTCCTAAATGTCAAATTGCTGTCTGGGGTCATCTCATGAGTATAAAACAAATGGTGATATCATGACAATAACGTTCATAGTTCTCGGAGTGGGCCTCAGGAGACAAGGAATCAGCACCTTGATCCTCTCCAGACCTCCTGGTTGACCTTGGACAAGACATTTATATTGGGATTTATTTAGCTGACTTTAACTGTATGCAATGCTGGTGTCTGCAATTGAGTCAGCTGTCAGATGACTCTGGCAAACGAGTTTATGGAGTAATTCAGCGCCACTAATGCAACTGATGAGATCAGTCAAACCACTGATGCCATTGATTAGACTCCTCTGCACTACGATGGGAACATAAATGCCCAGTTTACGACTAGCTGCCTACACAGTCAATACACACGTTTTATAAGATGAGTCTGCTTCCCAGCATCACTTTCCAAATTTAGAAAATAGGACCATCAATACTTGACAAAGTGTTGTTAAGGAATTAGCGTCAAGACTCTGATGTTTTCTGTTACAGCAGCATGGGATGAATATCTAAATCTATATGGGAAACTTATTTAAAGATAAGACCTTTGATAAGAGATTGACTGTTGTCATTTCTAGACATTTGTAATAGAATACTGCTCACAGATCCAAACTTTTGAATTTCACTCACATTTCATTATGCTTACCCATAAGGAGCAGCAGATGAAACACTTTATTTATCTCCTCACACCAATGCTGCCATGCCCTATTTGTCACAAAGCACAACTCATAAGCTCATGCCCATTCAGACCAAGAAGCCGAGTGCAAACTGTTTATGCTGCCTATCAGAGAATGGAAAAGTCTCCTCTTGTTCAGTGTTTCCCACATAAGTTTCCTGTGACTATGCAAAATCCGGTTGCAAACATCCTAAAAGAAAGCCTGGTATGTGAGTATCTGTGTTCTTTTGCTATAACTGCTATTTTGTGCCTTCCTTATCTATGCCTGCAGCACTGCTCAAAATTACACCTGAATGGTTAAGGATTTTTCCCTCTGCCTATCAGCACTTGAGAGGGAGAGGATTTTCTTCTTTCTATGAGAAGATTGTAAGGGAGCTCCTTCTTGAAAATAAAAAGGGAGCGAAAACACTGCAACTATAGGACAGTATATCTGCACCAAATAAGATAAAAAAAACAAGAACAACCCAAAAAGCAGTCACATGCTTATTCTGAAGGAAACACGGAAATACAGCATGTTTACACTGTTTTATTATCAGCCCAAAGCACTGTGAAGGGCAACGTCATGCTCTACTAGGATCCTGTGGTTTCTAGTACGCTCAACATACATTAAAAATGAGAATTATGGAGCTATGGATTCATTCACTGGCAGAGTCAGAAAATAAAAGCAGAAGTTCCCTTCCTAAAATAACCAATGTCCTTTCGGCACAATAATTTGAATAAACTGGAATTAAAACAATTTACATCCATTTTTACTTCATAGGCAGTGTCTGTGTTTTGTTAAGACAAATATTTGAATCAGAATAAATAACTGAAAAATTATAAACTTCACCAGAAAAGCCAGGCTGCTACTTAGAAGAAGTCTCTGAACATGTGATCTATCATGCAAAGATATTCCCTAAACATTGTATATTTGATATTACACCAATAGTATCGGTAACAAAATTCCCAGAGTACTATGGACCTCTATGACGTGAGGTTGAAATTTTCTATGAATTATTTCATCACATCGATAACTCTCTGAGACTACATGCCTGAGTGGTAACTACTCATGAGTATTAGAAAGGGCAACGTACTCTAACCCATCCGTTAATAGACTGACAGATCGAGAGCCCTTAGTGCTCAGCAAAGAATACATGACTTTGTGAAGTGTCAGCAGTTGAGGACTGCCAAACTTTCTTGTACAGGAAATCAGTGCTCATGATGAACAAGGAGACCATATGCACCTCTGAAGGATGTGAAACTCATACCTAATTTTACTCAAAAAAACACCCTGGCAGAGTTATATCTTAAACCTGTAGGACTGATTGTTAACAGTCCTCCTTTAATTCCACATTGAGACTGGGTGCAGCTCATGGTCCAAATTGCAAGCATCACCCCAGGTATGAACAAGCCAAAGGTGAGGTGGGTGGGAGAAATGCTCTCTTTGCTTTCTTTATTGTTGGAGAAAGCGGCTAGCATCGTAAAGAGAAAAAGTCAGGCCAGGCCACCAAAAAAAAAAAAGAAGGAAAATTATGAGAACAACCGAACAACCTTTCTTTTCATCTGCAGGAGGAGAGAACAGAAGAGGGAACATAGTTCAGAGTTCCTTGTGCTCTCTAGGAGGTCATTCATGGTTGGCAAGGGAGGCCCCTTTTTTTCACCCCAGTGAACTGTACCATACCTCAGTAACTAAACTCAAAAAGGAAAGTTCTCTTCATATGTGGAAACTAACTTGGTAATATTAAGTCAATGCCAGAGCAATATGGACCATAAAAGAGGACAGTACAGATTAATGGATCTAATAAAATTGAAAAAAAAATAATGAAGTAATTCTCCAGTAGAGGAAAACAGGAGAAAGTATTAAAGTATTTCAGAGTGCACTTAAATTAGCTGGCAAAATATTTAGAAGCAAAAAAACCTTTACATTCAGCAGACACACCATACTTTTTATCCATAAGCATTTCAGTTACCATAACAACTTGATCTATTCACTCAATTATGTCATTTTTATCTCAGCATTTTGGAATTTCAATGGTTTGTTTAAGAACTGCAGTTGCTGTGGGAGCACAATGAAGACTTTAAAATTCACGAAAGAATGAAGACTACACTTTCCTATTATTACTTTTGGAGAACGAAAGTTTTGTACTTGTTCTCCAAAGGGTAAATGACATATTTAACAAATATAAGTCACGTGACTCGGAAGGTAAGCTCCTGGGGCAGAAGTAATCTTTTATCATATACAGCTCAGTGGAGTCTTAATTCTTGCTTACAGCCCTTCTACATTGACATAATGAATACAATGGCATTATAAACACAATAAATATAATGGCATTATGAACATAATAAATGTCTTAAATGGCAACAAGAACTCATACATTCTGCTCATATCCACAGACTAGTGTTAAGTCCATATCCCTCGTTTTAATTTCTGTGAGGAAAAAGCTATTTCCCTGTGTCCTCTATTTAAACTACTCTCTGAGTTCATACCTGTGGCGTTTGGAAAGACTAATTTCATGCATTCAAAAAATTATCCTCAACACACATTTCACCAACTCATTCTTTCCTCTTGCATTTGAAACATACAAAGGGAGGGTGAGACTCTGCAGCCTTTTAGACCTTTGCCTTGTTTTGCAAGCACTTCCAAGATAGTCCTGAAGATGAGCAAGGAATGAGCAACTTGGTATAAAAGGTTCTTATTCAAAAAGCAGATCACAATAAAAACTAAAAAGTTGCTGATGCAAGGTGTGATACTACATACCATGACCATCATCGAAAAATTCTGTTATAGTTGCTGAAGTGCATTTGGACCAGGGTTTTGAAGCATCAATGCTGGTCAGGATGGAGGACATCAGGCGCTTATCTTCCATGGAGCCAAAGTTCTCCTCACAAAATTTAGAGTCATCATGGGAAAGCCCAAGCAAGTGCCCTATAGAAATGAAACAAATAAATAGAATGATGTGGATATCCATAACAGAGTTTACAAGCTAGAGCTCACAATCAAAGTAAAATGAACTGTTTACTTCATTCTCAAATTTTGAACAGCAGCCCAAAGGAAGCCATTTGAAATGTGGTATCTCTGCTTGAAGAGAAAAAAAAACTGTGACAGTATACACCATTGGATATAGCAAGGAAGGAATGCCATCAGCTGACATGTCATCCAACTGTGCTAACTGAAACCTGATGAAGACTAAAGTGAACTGTATTCCTTTGTATTAGTAAACAATTTAGTTCTGTTTTTCCTAATAATGTTCAGCAAGAAAGACTAATACTTCACTCTGTAAAGACGTTCTGCAACTGTCTAGAAAAGTGTTACAGTGTCTTTCTAAATGAGCAACTAAACGTAAATTCTTGAAGTGCACTCCTCCCTGAAGTGTGAGTGATCTCTACAATACACTAACGATCTGAATAATGTTTTCAAATAGTCTCTTCCACACAGACAGTCTTGTTTTGTGGGAGGGTGCTGTTTAGTATTGTTTTGGTTAGGGTTTCAGTTTTGCTGGTTTGGGTTTTGGTTTTTTTTTTTTTTTTTTTAATGTATATGGTACCAGATATACTCCAGAACACAAAATAACAGGCACACAAAGCAGCACATGATGAAACTTGCAAAAATACTTAGTGTCAGGGGAGTTCAGTCCAGTGCTAGATGAGTTCTTTTAAGTGCAACAGCAACCTTTTCTGTAGATGAGTGACCCCCATCTTCTCTAGTGCCTGGGCAGCAATAATCCATCGCAGGCAACACACTTTGTTCCCTCTGTAAACATCAGACTTAAATTTAATTTCCATGCCTACACTGGATTATTATACAGCCAACTTACTATCCAAGATGTAAAAGACTGAATGAGAACCAAAGCTGTAGAGAGCTCAAGCCCTGAGCTTAACACTCACAATCTTCAACCTCGGCCAGGAGATGATTAATCAGCCATCCAGGGCTGGACCAAGAGTGCTTCAATGATAAGGACAGAGACTACCCATCAAAGCAACTGCACAGAAATAAACCCGATGCCCATAATTTGCAACTATTCTGCAATAACAAAAGCCTTCTATGTACCATTGTATGCTTTGGTATAATTGCTGTAAACTGTCAGGTGACACAAGTAGAGACACTGATGGCAGGATGTAGTCTAATATACATAGTAATAAACATGAAAATTATAATAACAATAATAATACCTACAATACAGGCTAGAAAAGAAGAAATCCAGCATTTTTTTTAACACATATGCCTTATGTAAACTTGCTTTATGTTGTTTTCATCAGCTTTGGGGGAGATGCCAAAAGGGAAGAGATGGAGGCATCACTCACTGCCGAGCTCTGTCTGAGATCAGGGAAGTAGCTGTTTGACCGTAAGTCTGTGCTAAGGCTGCAGCAGATCAGAAATCGGGGTTTCTGTCCTGTGAGAGAAGCCAAGGTATCATCTTGGCTTCTTACTCACATGATGGGTTCTTCACCTAAGGATGGAGCTACAGGAGAAGAGACAAGAGGACCTTGATCTATCACTTCTAGTTGTACCAGTGATGACTGAGAACAATCAGTCTGTGTTCTACAGCTACTGAACCCCCACTGCAGGGGAGGGGGGATGGAGAACAAAGTGGGCATTTCTCTTTCTTTCTCTCTTCCCCTGATGTGCACACATTTACCAACATAATTCCAATACAACTACTATTTGAATAAAAGGCCCAGTACTATTATAAATGCTAGTAAAAATTTATTCAAGAAACCTGGGTTAACACTGGTGAGAGTTAATACTCCTTTCCCCGTTAGTGTTGTTGCTCACTGCTATTGCAATGCTTTATCACAACTACATTGCTGCAAAACCATAATGAATCAAACTTTCACACTGAAGGCATGTCTAGTTACTGGTGTGGTTTATATGCAAGATTTGGGCTTATTTGTTTTCTGATAGGTAAAACCACTTTCCTTTGGCGAGACATTATATATGGGCCAGATAATGCTATTTTTATTCTACACTCAGACACAACTGAATATCAGTAGGTACACATCAAGTTCCAATCTGATACAGCACTATATAAATACTTGCTCTGGAGAGATGACAACCTCTTTGTTTTATTTAAGCCAGTGTTGAGCAAAATAATTCACTAGTAAGATTAGTATTTCAGACCAACGCGTTTCTCTGACAGAGTAACCAAATAATCAGTGAATCACTTCTAACCTATAGAGCAAATTCCATGGAAGTGTCACAGGGTAAGTGTTTAATGAATCAGCAGCTACTGTGCCAAGAAGGATTAGCTCTGACTTTGCCAAAGTCCTAGACACTGACAATGAGCGTCTTCAGGAAATGTAAAGATGATGTTATTTTTGGCTGCCATTCTATACCGTGTTATCGCTAAGCTCGTATTCATGCGAATGCACTGAGTGGCACCAGGTCACACCTCATGTCTGAGAGCCGTGAGCGGAGCTGACAGGTTAATGAACCTCAACACATGCCTAGTAGCAATATAACTAGAACCGTTTTCTGCTGACATTAAATACCTCCTTGTAGCATGTTTCACCAATGTTCTCCTAAATTAAGTAAACATTTACTAGAGAGGGCTTATCCTCAAGCTTTAGTTGACAGGTCCCTCGATATGCGGCACAGCTCCCCATTTAAATCAGGGCAGCACCCAGAGCTTTGCAGAGCTGTTCAGGAGTTTCAGCCGGTTCCTTGTATTTCACTTGAATCCGTGCACTTGAATATGCATATGCTACCAATCATTTACACAGAGGTATTTGCTAAAAATTAGCCCACTGAGCAAGAAAACACCACGCTGGTTAGACCTAAGCCTCACTACAGCAATCTCCTCTGAGACAACTTGCATGCTTAAAGGTTGCAGGAAGAATGGTCTTATTTTTAATGTCCCAAGACTGCTCAGAGTTGTAATACTGCAAGATGCTTGTGAAATAAGGTAATGAGGTTCTGTCAGTGAAAAAGGAGTTTCATTTCTAAGTCATAGGACTTGGTACTAATCAGCTCTGAATGAACAAGAAAAGATGGAGAATTGTTCTAAAAAGCTCGGCTGAATAACATCACATGGCACACAATGCACAGTCAGTATAGGACAGGAGTAATAGTTGGGTGCGAACCAGCAACTTGAGAACTTAATTTTTCAAAGTGCTCAACATTTTATAGCACCATTAAGAACTACGGCGATATGAAGGATTGAGTCTTGTAGGGCAGAATTCAAGTTTCTTAACACCCTCCAATAGCACTCTCCAACAGTCCACCCATTTAATATACGACTTTGCTCTCTACACGAACCCCTTTCTTGCATAACTGTACTTCACCTTTCCTAACTTCGTTCATCTGACGTGACAGACATCCCACATGAGCACATCACAAAAGACTCAGACAGGGCAGATATGCAGAGGCCATGTTAACAACGATGCTTCTGAACGTAAATAAAATGAAATGCTTCTCAAGCAGCTACTCAGCACAGAACATTTCATCCCAAATGCTCTGGCAAAAGCACAGGAAACTGAAACAGGGTCATCTTCTGGAAAGTGTCAAGCTACTGGCTTCACCTTTAATTAGAGCACAGCATAACTTCAATAGTTTACAGTGATAAATGGGGTGAACTGAGGACATACCTCATTAACAGTGTCTACTTTGTCATATTAAATCAGACCATTGTTATACATGACGAGAACTAAGTCACTTACTTGGCAGACTTCAGCTTTTGGAGGAGAAACTTCCAAAAGCATTTATGAATCTCTCTTGCTTTAAAATTTTTCAAAAATATATTTTAAAAAAATCATGACAAGGAAAGAGGTAGTATGCAGCGAATAATTTCCAAAATAAATAATTCTGATTGTCTGCACTTGAGCTTCTAAATTAGCCACCAGTGAAATTAGTGAGGATAATAGCTGTTTATAGCATTAAATACATGGATTCTATCTCTCCACACTGATTTGCCACTTAATTTTGTATGTATGCTTACAAACACTATGAATGCCACTTTCAAATAATTTTATGGAACTACACACTAATTATCACAATCTAAATCCCTCACCATCCAAACTTTGCCTTTAAAGGCATTATGACCAGTCTTAAAACAGATTAAGGTGTATGAAAAATTTCAAATGGCTCCTAAAACTGTTTTTGCATTTCATTAAAAATAATCAAAATTCAAAATAATTCCTAGCTAGGGTATGCCTCTTTTAGCACAAAAGTGAGAACAAAGTATTTCTACACCTGTGCCCTTTGTCCCTTTGCATCCAGGAATTAAAGAAGGGACACTTCCCTTCCTACTTGAAAAGTCTCCCCCACCCCTCACAGGCATGAACCTGCTGATAATAAAACATATTCCTCAGGAGTTTAGGGTGGTTTCAGGCATTTACTGGTGGGGTGCTTCCTTTCCTAAGAACCAAAGTGTAAAGATTACAGGTAATCCTTCAAGTGATCCTGTATGTAAGCATAATTCCAGAGAAAGCTTTCAGCAAAAGCAAAGACTTGAGGAACACGAACCTTATTAAAAAGGCTTTTAAAAACAATGCCAGTTTTAGCACCACACCATTTTGTACTACTATCAACTTCAAACTGGGCTATTGAAAAAAGAAGAGAAAAAAAAAAAAAAAAAGCCTCCCAGCTGTGTAAAACGATGACTGATAGAAAATGAGTTAGTAGATCATCTGATGTTTTCTACTTAATGAAGCATCTTACTGGTGTTGACAGTTCCCACTGAGTGAAAATGACATAATATAATTTTACCAGCAGGATGGTGTTTAGTTAAGTTATGCTGTAGGAATGCACAAAATGGTAAAAGAAACAGATGGCGAAGAGGCAGGGTTTACTCTCGTGCAAGTGAAGAGGAGCTAACCTTCTTGTAAATTGGTTCCTTCCAAATAACAAAAAGACCAACCAACCACCTTAATGGACTGACAGCCTTTCCTCACAGCCTCCCTTCTCCCCTTGAGGTGATACAAAGTGTGACTACACCAGTAAAGTGTGGAAAGCAACCTGCAGACTTTGGACCCTGCTATATTTTGGAATGTCATCTGCAAGGGGCTCTTGGCACAGCTCAGTCCGTTTAGAACCTGAAGCAAGAAACAAAGGAGTCAACAGCAGCCATCAGCCCCTGGATCCCAGCTCGCCCGCACTGTCTGCAACCCTGAAACTGGACCTCGTACTGCACAAGCTGCCCTTACCCCAACAATTACTGAAGGCCAACACTTGTTACAGCCCAACAGGAAATAATACCCCCGATGGGTTCAAAAAATAATTCCTACACCTTGTAGGGACGGGGTCTATATTCCTACTATAAGGTGGGAACTCTCCAAAGCAATTATGACAAGTCACCTAAAACTTATACCCTCTCCAAATATCAGGACACAAAGAGCTCTGGAGGCAAATGAGGATGCACACCAGAGCTGTGCCAGATGTGTGGTGAGGCACATTGCACTGCAGCTGTTTTCTTCCTAGGAGGGCTGGGAAGCAAAACCCAGCTTTTGCTAAAACACAAACCGTGGTGGCTCTTCTGGGAAAAAAACCTAACAACATGGTTTATGGACATACACAGATCTCTAGTATTTGAACTGAACAGCATGTCAAAGTGCAGCTCTTGCACTGAATTTGACCGCACGACACATGTAAAGTGACACAGCACACTAAAAAATGCTGCAGGCATTACAATTTGTTTTCTTAAAAAAGCTCAGTTCTGATGAAGCATGTGTTTTCCAATGAGGTCATGCCTTTCACCTAATTTTCGGTGGGGATGACAACGGTACAAAAGAAGGTCAAGTGATCTGCCCAAGGTTAGCCAGTGAGTCACTGGCTCTCATGGGATCAGGATTTAGGAAGCTTCTGGCTCAACATTCCTTGGTCTAATGACCAGCCAATACCTTCTGCACGAGCCTCTCGTTCTCTTTCTGCTAAACAAAGATTGTATGTGGTACCTGTTTTAAAATAATTCCATTTCTTTCTGCATGTACTGCTTTTCTAACTTGTGCAAATACTTGACTTCTTGTTAAGAACTGCATACTGATACCACTCAGAAATCCTCTTGAAGTCATAGGAGTTTTGCATAAAAATGATGGACCTAAGCAATAACAATTAATAAAGTTTTGGGATTTTTTTTAATAAAACAGAAGTGTTTTGAATTACGCAAGCTTACAAAAAACATGGATAGAATATAAAACTGGCTATTCCTCTTTCTTCATACTTGAACTTTCCTTCCAATTTTCTTTGCTTTGACTGCTATCCATCACTGATGAAAGAAAAAAAGAAAAATCACTCTCTCTTTTAAATCTCGAGCCCAGAGGGAGTTTTTAATATTTCTGGCTTAAAAGAATTCTTCAGACTGAATGAAACAATAGTCTGAAGTGCAGCTTCTTTTCAGGAGCAGACATAAAAAAAAAGCCACAACCAGACATTCATGCAACAGTCCTGCAGACTTTACACAAAACAAACTTCTGCTGAAATGGCTTGTTATAATAGACTTCTGTGGGCGACCACAGATACATCACCCCCGTCAGACAGACAATTTGCAGGCAAGATTCTGTCCAGGCAATGCAGACGAGGCAATCAGAAACCACTATGTCCACAGAGACGCAAATAATCATTAAAAAGATATGGTCTCAGAGGTTCATGCTACCTCTGCTATGCTAATTAATGGGGCATGTAGAAGATAATTTGGATGAAAAAGTGGGAGATGGTGACACCCATTTCACATCTGTCCAACTCAGAGTAACTCACAAAGAATATAATTCATGGTAGCTTATGGGAAATGAATGAACTCTGAGAGAGCAGATAGTGCAAGAATGTAGGAATTGCACTGCCTACTGCCTGTTTACGGGTCAATTCTGCCTTCCTCTCTCTACCAGAAGTACTTCCCCCACAAAAACTATGTGATCTTATCAGTAGTATTTACCTGCCAAGAAGGAAAGCAATCCCTACTTTCCCCTGCAATCTGGAAGACTGGGGATTCAGGCACACACAACCGAAGGAGGCTTTTTTTAGAATCATAGAATCATGTAGGTTGGAAAAGACTCTTAAGATCATTAAGTCCAGCCATAAACCTAACATTGCTAAATCCACCGCTAAACCATGTCTCTAAACGAATTTTTCATGATTGTTCTGAAACATTAGGCAAAACATAGTTTCATTCTCAATTCCCATATGGTTGCAGAGATATACTAATATTTCAGTCTCTATATTTGGTTTTAAGTTATGATGATTCAGGATCCATGGCAGCTTTTGAAAGCATAGCACTTGTTTAATTCTTCATGAGGTTACACATACACAAAGATCAGCACAACTCCAGAAAACCTCTGAAAACTCGGGAAGTGTTAGTGCTGTGTCTGAGTTGCTTCCTCAAGTCTCTGGTTAAGAACTTTGCCTTCCATCTCCTCCCTGCTCTGTCTGAATCGCTTCAGGAATGTTAAGAAGGCAAAGATCCCCAATCTACTCAGATTTGAAAGCATGTGGCAGACAAAAAAGATCAAGAGGATCAGACAAAAAAACCTGAGGATTCAATTTTTCTACATCCTATCAATTTCTCTCTTCAATCTCTCCACTTTTTCATACAAACTGTGTCAGTTTCTCTAAAAAAGGTTTGTTTTAAACACAGTATGTGCTGCAGGTGGAAAAATTTTATTACTTAATATAAATATTGTTAGGCAAGACAGGAATTTTACCCAGCAACCTTTTGTAGAGCTGATGGGGTTATTTTAAAACATCAGTTAAATTTTCTGCCCCACTCTTCATTCACCTCTTGTGAAGACTTAGCTTTGGCTGCCCATCTTTCCTCCTAACCAAAAGGGATATGTTCATGAAAGCTTAATTCAACAGCTTTTGGAAGCAGAAGTTTAGATAGAACTTTGAAAAAGGTTCAAAGAAAAGGAACCAAGCAATTTTCCTGATGCATGTCATCAGAGAAGGCTTGGATGATTGTACTCTCTTTCTCTTCTTTGTTGTTTTTAGAAAGCAAATGTACCTAATTATGATTACCTGGATATTTGCCTAAACTTTGTCTGTCATGAAGGAAACATAATACAAAAGTCAGACAACCTTCACCATTTTTCATTCGCCTGTGAGATTCTGTGCCCTTGGCAATGCATCCTCCTTGAAATGAAAGGCTACAAAAGATTTGTACCTGTCAGGTCTAGAAGCTTGTCTTTATCTGCTTTATCTTGACAGCCTTGAAATCAAAGGGCTACATGTTCAGCGTGGAAAAGAAAAGACGACTGTATTTAGTTACTTTTGATTATATACAAAATGAGCACATGCGGGAAAATATGGAAAGGGAGTATTTTTTGACTCTCGTATGGACACCAAAAACAAGATTACCACACATATTGCTCTTGGTTTCATTTTTTTTTTCTGAAGAAGGGTCAGAATTTGTTTGCTATAAAGGTTACATAGATTAGACTTGATTGATATGGCCCTTTTTCTACAGAGGCCTACAACTTAAATGCAGACTCAGGCTCTGAATAAATACTTACAATCCACTCAGAAATCAGAAAAAATAGTGTTTTGATGTATTTCAGTGAATCACCTGAGTAGGAATTCTAGGAGACACCTCACTTCTAAAATGGTTTCTTTCCAAAAAATTACACTCTCTAATAAAGCACTACACTCTGCTGAAAAGCACTTGTATTTTTGGCCTCAGTGGTGGCAGATGCCACAGAATGAGACCACACTGAGAAAGATTTGGTATTAAACATGTTATTTTCTAGTTTTACTTTCTGTACAGTTCCTTGATTTCAGGTGTTACACAGTACAGCTATGGAGGAATTTGTGATAACTTCACCTAACCAGAGAAGATGAGGCTGAGAAGAGACCTTGCAAAGCCATCTTGTGCATCCCTCCCTACCCCTAGGGTAGGATCAGTGTCCCCTAAGCCCCAGCTGTTTTAGCCAGACAGCTCCTGTGAACCTCCAGTAACCGAGATTTCACATCCTCCCCAGGCAATCCATTCCTGCCTTTAACTGTCCTTCTGCTTAGATGATTTTGGCTAATGCTTAAAGTAAATCTCCCTTGCTGGAATTTAAGGCTATTACCCCTTGTGCTGTCCCAGGTGGACACGGAGAATGATTTATTACATAAATTTTCACAATGATTTTTTTAATATATTTGAAGATCGCTTTTATGCCTCCCCTTTGGCCTTTCTTCCTCTAAAGTCACATGTAACAGATAAAAGAAAACTAATGAAGAGAGGTTTAATTAGTTCCATGTAGCAATTTTAAAGCTATATTCTAAAAATAAAATACTTGGAAAGAACATCAGTAAACCATATCACTCAGGAGGATAGAAGGAGTAATGGCATGCCAGCGCGGTTGCATAACAGAGAAATAAGAACTTTGCGAAAGTTCAGATGAACATTACCACTGAGCAAAAAGGCAGTGCTTTCTCTGTATCTCCTCTTTAAAAAAAAAAAAAGAAAAAAAGAAAATAAAAGAAAAAAGATTGATGGGATACATGTAACCCATGTAACCCACTGAACTAAACTGGAGCTTTGCCTGCTTAAAGACTGCAGGAAGGATGCTTTTGTATTTAAGGACTATATCGAAATTCAAGAGACAAGTTTAATGTATGGCTTTCCTTGAGACTTCCTTTGTGATTTTGGGAAATTACCTGTTGATAAAATGAGCAGTAGCTCCACTTATTTTCTCTTGAACTCTTCTCATTTTGTTTTAGTTGAAAACAAACTCTTTAGGATGGTGGGCTGGCTGTGCTAAAGCATGTGGGACTCCAGCACAGGAGAAGCCAAAGACAGCAGAAACTTCCAACCGTGACTGCATTGCAAAATGCAACATCAGGCTACTAAACAAGGGATTGTCAAGTATTGCATATATCCCAATGCAAGAGATATTAAAACTTCACATTGATTGACTGTGTCTATTGATGATGTTAGATCATGCTTATCTTCATACGATGGCTTGTAATTCAACACTGTAAAAGCAACAAATCTCCATCCCCAAAGTCCAGAGTTAGAATCTATTTATTTTTGTTTCCTGATGGTTATTTTAATAAGGGATATATGGGGAAACAATATGTTAGTGCTGACTTATGAAAAATATTAAGTACATTTTGAGATTATGAGCACAGCATTTAATGCTTTTCTCCAGATGTCTGTGAAGCAGGGAAGTGCATGAAATAAGGAATTTTTTTTTTTTTTTTTAACAGAGAATAGGCTGATGATAACAAAGACTTGGAGAATGTTTACATACTTTGCCTAAGCCAGCTCAGATACCCCTGCAAGGCAATGAAGGAATAGCTGAAGGAGTTGCTGAAAGTCAAAAAAGACATCCATATGCTACAACATGAAGCTGAACTAATGATTTCAGGCAAGAATCCAGAAGACTATTTTTGTGATAGCAAAGCTACTGCTATCCAAACTGGTAGCAGCATGTCCCCCATTAGAAAATAACCATATATGGATTTACCATTAGTGGTTGGATGTCTTGACAGGCTATGATTTAAAAATAATGTTTATGCTATTAGTGCTGCTTCCCTTTATTCTGAAGAGAAACTGGATTATCATGTTCAAAGTAACAAGGTTTCCTATTTTTTGCTGCATTACCCTCATTTTCTGTATTTGATACTGGACATGAATTGTTCCTGTTTTTCACACATATAAGTAGGACAAGATTCAGGTCCTACCTTTATATATGGATCTTCATCTCTTATTAACAGTTATCAGCTGTACTAAGAATTTCATTGCATCTATATTTTTTCTGTGCTCTTGTTTACAGCTCTTTGGAGATTTTGCCTGTTATTGCTGCTTATTCATACTCTCCCCCTCAAAAACCATCTATTTTACCTGAAAAAAAAAAATAAACATCTAACACATGATGTGGTAGACACCCTGGCAACAGAAGCGGCAGGCTTTATTCTCTAGTGGGCTGCTTTTTGGCTTCCTATGCACGGAACCAACCTGAGCCCCTGGGCTGTGCATCATCCTGTTTAGTTGAGCTGCAGTTCCATTTACTTTGGTTACCTTCCAGAGAAAGAACATGATCCTCACAAATGCTCTTGGATCCTTCAGACAGGAAGCAAGAGCATTCAGATCCCCTTGAAGTCAAAGCAAGGACACAGCCATTCTCTGGATCAACTCCACATTAATGATGCTGCATCTGCTAGACGTGCAGGGTTATGCAGCAGGGTTATTAAAAAAGCTGGAGATGGTGACTCTGATTCCTTTACTAGTTCACCTCGCTCTTCCTACTGACAGAAAGGAGCATCTTTGACTTAGAGCCCTCAGCATCCCCTCTGTCTTGCAGGGCATGTCCTATGCCGGCAGGTGAACTCCACTGAATAACTAAGCTGCTGTAAAATCAAAGCTACACCCTACCCACAGGACAGGGGGAACTTTTAAGACTTCTGAACTGTAGGAAGAAATCTGGTCTCCAAATAAAATAAAGCAAGGTTTTCCCCAAAGTGCTTAACTAAAGGGTATCCATGCTACACTTTTATTTTTCATCCTTTTTTGACCTTTAATTTTATGTAAGTACTCAAGCAATTTTAGCTGTGTTTTCTTCTCAACTTCTCCCACTTTAGGCCACACACACAAAGATAATTCTGTGACTTGACACCCCTCTGTTCTTAAAATCTTATGGCTAGGAGAAAAAAAATGGGATGTTATTTTAAACAACCTCAGACTAGAGTTTTTTCGTCCATTAGGGTACTTATTTATTCATTTCAATTCATGCCTTTTTTACATTGAAAATTATAGCTTTTACAGATTCCTGTAAACTTCTAGGTATGAAAATGGCTCTTTTTCAAAAATGTGCTTCTAGATCACCAAAAATAATTCACTTGTCTTTATATTTGCTTTGTGTGGAATTCAAGGTACTAATATTTGTATTTACTGCTTATCCCATTCTTTATTGATCTACATTCTTTCCTTTTTCATTTATCTAAACATGTATTTATTGCTGATTAAATGGTAGTTGAGATGCACTGCCTGCCACTTCACACATCAGACATACCAACACTAGCATTCCAAGAAGATTCCTCATCCAGCCACACGAACGCCCACTAACCTTCAGCACTTCTGGATGCAAGATGATACAAGCAGTCCCTAAATCAGACTGGCCTTTGGATGATAGGCTAAATTTGTCAATCTTTGCCCTGCTTCTAGACTGGGATGCCTTGTTAGCTCACAATGGGCCATTAGCTTCACATCATCCAGATTTAATCCCACTAAACTCATCTGATGTGAGGCTGGATTTGATGCATTGCTGTACTGATCTACAGGTGCTCGGAATTAGTGATTCCAGAGGGTTTTTTCTTTCAACACTAAACTACCTTATTTATTAAAATAAAATTTCTGTCTTGGGGATTTGTTCTGCCACATTTTATGTTTTCATGCAATGCATGATCCTTCTCGAGCCACTACTCATTTAATTTCTTCGAGGCACTCTAAAAGCAGTAGAGTTAGGTTCACTAACTGTTGAAGGGTCAGGTCACTGACATTCTAGCTGCTTTTTCACACTCGGTGACCTCCGGTTGCTGAGCCAGGTATACATAAAGCACACAACTCTTGGGCTCTACCTGCTAGCTACTTGAAAATTGAACTACTGCAATGATACTCCCAAAGCAAACTTTACTTTGGTTTGGCATGAGGTGCAAGGTAATTCAGAAATTGGCTCTTTCTGAAAGTTCTCCTTTCCTTGTTATTTCCTTCCAAGAATGTTTTTTTTAAAAAAAAGAGAAAAAGAAAAAAGTCCTCCACTTTAAATTGCTGTGTGCTCACCGAAGCGAATAGCCCTCATACTGAATGTATTTCCAGTGAACACAGTTCACAAAACATTAGTACATTCAAAATAATCAAGAAGGCAAGCAGTGTCTCTCAAGGAATATATCACGACAGACATAATGTCCCAGAGCATGAACTTCCTTCCTATGTTAAATTGCTGTTCACTGAGGTGGAGACTGAAACAAAGTTAAACAGTTTTTTTTTAACCAAACAGTTATCACCTAACTACCATTTCACCTGTTTCAGGATTCACATTAGGACCTTATTTTAAGATAAAGGTGGAATTTCCATACACCTAGAAAAAGATTAGAATTCTGTTTGGGTTTTTTTTTCCCAAAAGCCTTCTCTGCAGGTAATACACTGTCCTCAGGAAAAGTTTCATAATGATAAAGCATGCAAGTAAATCAAAAAGGTGAGTTATTTTTCTACAGTTTATGCACTAAATGCAAGTGAATTACAATAGATGGACCTTCTCAGGAGGAACACTCATTGACATCTTCAGACAGTAGCTGCAGCCTTTGAATTTTCACTTCAACTACTGCTTAGAAACGACACTGTCAGAAAGGAAACACCTACTGTGTGCCTTCACTTGCCTTCTGATCCCCTATTAGTTAACCCTGAAGTGCATATGTATACAGCCTTAATCCCCAAGTGAGTATCTGGACCAGGGGAAATCTGGAATTAATTGCGAAGTATTTTGGTTACTAATGCAGCTGTTACAAGTGTTTGATTTGGCAAGGGAACAGAAAAGGCACTGCATACCAATTTCGTGAGCCACTGTAAAAGCTGCATGGAGGCCGTCATCTTCAATCACTGCACAGCTGCGCTCAGGAGAGCATATGGTCCCAACGTCTGCCATTCCCAGAGTATCACATGAATGATGCCCACATAAATCCTGCCCAGGAAGGAAAAAGAAAGTAATAAAATCATTAAATTAATTTTTTACACTCATAGGTAACAACAGGTTAGTCACCAGCCCTTTGCAAACAGCAGAACCTGGCTAAAAACATCAATACATGGTTCCATCTAAAGATGTCAGTGCGGTTTAAAAGCATGATGACCCAATCCCATCTCAGGTGAAGAGTCAGTGAAAATAGTTTCATTGACTTTAATAGGATTTGGATACTTTCTGTAAGTAATTATTGGTTTGTATTTCTGAAACACATACAGAAGCTCAGACTTGCATTCAGGTAAGTACTCAAAATACATGCTGTAAAAGCATTTCCTCATTGACAGTAAAACCAGAAGAAGGTGAACCAAGACACAGAGAGAAAGCTTACTTGAACCACAGATCACCTTTCTTTTCAAAAGGCAAGCCTTATATTGTACTTCAAGGAATAAGATTATTATATATTAAACCTCATGTCACACCTGTCAAGTAGGATTAATAACGTATTACCCAATATGCCAAGTATTTAAGCAATTCTCAAAGGCTGCTTAAAGAGTCAGTGATATGACAGTGCAGAAAACCCCTTGATTCCTAGTCTTACTAGTGCAGCAACTCGATCACATTTCCTAATTGTAGATACGGGGTGTCTCCAAAAAATGTACAGGTAGCATCATTCCAGGATGATAGTAATAATGATAATGATGAAAGCAGCTTTGGTCAGACATACAGTGTCTTCATCATCAGTAATAACTTTTTAATGCTTCTACTGAAGCAGAGGGAAGAATACAAGCCTGAATGTACATATATATATATCCTTTTTTGTTTAAGAAGGAAAAACAGGTGCTATGACATTTGGAACACTCCTAGACATTTCACTGTCGTTGAATTAAAATGTCACTTTCAAGACATGACAGTATTATCAAATGTTATTATCAAAATGATCAGAGTACCTTTTTCCCTTAATTTTTAAGACTCTCTTCCCTTGAGATCTCCTTTTATAATGACTTTCTTTCATGAAGCCTTTCATAATTAATCCATCTGAATAACAGATATCCTGTATGACACTCTAGGTTGACAACATTCACTGATTATGAGTTTCAAATTTAGACAAATCTGAAAATGCACAGGATTCAAAACCCACTGAAGTCAAAGAAAAACACATTGAGTTCACAGATACTATGACAGAGCACCTCATTACAAAAAAAAAAAAAAAAAAAGAGCAATTTTTTTTTCACCTCCCAAGTTGAAATTAAGAATTTTTCAAGCTAAAATTACATAGCAACATTACATATATGGAGCAAGAATTCAGGATCAGTTTTCCTAGTTTCCAGGTGTCTGTGAATTCTTTTTGGTAAGTGCACTCTTGGTGCTACCTAATGTCAAGATTTCAGTGTTGCAGTACAAACGGGCAAAACAGTCTCACAAAAAAAGAGATGGAATAAAATTCAAAAAATATTAATTCACAGATTTTCACAGGTATTATCCATGGTTTAAGAAGAACTTCCATTCTGTAGCAATGCAGTTAATGTGCAGGGAAATTTCTGTCTAACCCCACGGACTCCCACCCTTGACATCCAGTTAGCTCCCCAGATTTTGCTTCTGGCCCTGCGTCAGTTATGGGAAGGTACAGAAGAAGGACACCCAGTTTCAAGTACTTTAAAAGGAATGCAATTTTTTCCAGTTTTATTTGGGCAAATGAACTTATCATTTCTAGAATCTTTGGACCAATGTTGGAAGAGACTCTGAGTGAGATCGTATTACTATAGTGTCTGTCATCTAGGGCATATTCAACAAGGAAGATGCAATCCTTAAGCTCCTGTTACTTTTGCTTAGGTTCATATCCATTTAGCCTTTTATTTATCACTTCTGAACCTGGCCCTTTCAGTCTAAGGACATGTTTTACACAGAGCACGTTCTGTGTAAACATAACTGAAAGTGATTTACCTACAGCAGCATGAGTAACAAAACCCAGAAAAAACATACGTGCGTAGTACCAATTAAAATACCTTTTCATGATGATATAATCAGCCTAAATAAATGACTGTAAGCTGTATAGGAAGTAAGATACTTTTATACTAGTGCAATTTAAACTGAATCCACACAAGTAGTTGAATTGGAATTCTTACACAAGTACCCAAAAGCACATAAATCAGACAGAAAGCAGTTTCCTGGAACAGGTCTAAATTACACTCAGGTTGGTAGTGCCAAAGATAGTATAAAACACATTAATTAATTCAGGCCTTGTCTTTGCATGCAGATTTTGTGTCATTTGGTCTTTTCTTGTATTTGGGTGTCATTATTACGTAGATACTTACATCAGTACTACTCCCAGTACGGGCACAATTATATTAGCCCCCAGATGTCTTATGTCAGTGCATGATTTATTTCCATTTGCAATGAAGAAACTATGCCAGTGATATGGTATGAAGCCATACTAGAATATGCAACCAGGCCTCACAATGGTTCTCCAGATTTGATGACACAAGTATAATTAAAAGAATACAATCTTTCTAAGCAGAGAATTTCACAAACTAAGGAAGAGTTACTTTTTATGGGATATGTGGAGGTTGAAAAATGATGACAGGGATGTTAACCGTAAGCAGCCCTTTTGACTCTTGACTGGTTAGTAATCCTAACCTCAACATTTCCAAAGCTACACACAGGATTGCATTATGCCACATTCATTAGACATAAAAAAAAAACCTAGAAAAAGCTATGTACATATACAAGCACTGAAGGACATAGAGAAGTTTGGTTACTTTTCATATGTTACATGTTACTGACTTTTTACCACGTGTCATGCCTGGGTTTTCTTAAGAACTCCAGTCACTTCATCAAATCACTGTTCCTCCATTTCCATCTTTTCCCAGAGAGTATGACACGTGTCCTCACATCTCAACATCCCACTAGCAACTTTCAGGGCCGTGCTCATCTCTTTGACAGTTGCCTAGACAAAACCAAACAAGCTTTACACCTTAATTTTGGGTCAGATAAAATGCATTTCTTGAAGGGTTGTGTTCATTAAAGGTTCGTCCCAGGAAATCCCACAAAGAAGATAAGTGATTCTGAAAATTGTTTATCTGTAAAATTACCTAGCTCCTCCAATGCCCCAGGGACAGCTGTTTTCCAGCTGTGCTGGAGGAGCTAGGTAATTTTACATCACACCCAGATGGTGTGAGACCAATGATCCGAGGAGAGGGAGAGGAGAGGAGAAACTGCCCTGTGGTCAGAAAGCGGTGGTCAGTGACAGAGTAAAGCTCCATCCACTTCACCTGATGAAGTGACCATCTCCGTGCTGTCCCCCTGGCAAGGCAAGGTGGCCTGGGCAGCCCTGAGGCTGCTTCCCGATCCCCAGCTGGGCAGCAGACAAGGAGGCTTGTAAAGGGTCTTGGAAATATTTTCTGGCCTTAGCTTTTTGGAGGGACGCTACGGGTTGCCCACCTGCTGCTAGAGCAGGGGACATGCTGGCTATGCTTTGAGCAGAGAACATGTGCTGAGCCCTCTGGATTTTGTGGCAGACTTCAGTCCCCCATGACTGCACGAGAATGTATTTTTTAAGCTAATGCTGACATTATCAGTAATCACTTGGGCAGATTACTCAGTTCCCTTATGTTTCTCAACCGATATTCACATTTATTCTCTATTTCTCTTGCCTCTGCATGAGCTGAACTTTAATATATTTCTATTCATAGCATCACATAGTATAAAATGTACACATAATTGAAGCCTATAAAGTGGCATCTCTGAGACAAATATTCTGAGAATTTTGCTATCAGGTCAACTCACCATTCCCTAGCTATGTGGTCTCTCCCAAAAGCACGGTTTTGAGTGACATTATTGAAAGGCACACCTGGTTACATTTTCACTGATTTAAATCTTTATGGGAAAATGTCTTTCGACTTACACCTCCCGTAGCTGTACTGGCTATGGATTATTTGTTATCAGCATCAATAGCCAATTTCTAGTTTTCTTGGGCAGACTTGGAAAGCAGTCTCAGACTTCTATGAAATAAAGATTCTGGGAGTACATTAAAACTTTCCCTTGAAAATATTTTTTTTTCAAAGCGGACCCGGATGTAATGATGCAATCTAAAAAATCTGTGTGAGTCTCCTCAAT
The DNA here is from genome assembly GCA_028566535.1 of Scolopax minor. Lineage (NCBI taxonomy): Eukaryota > Metazoa > Chordata > Aves > Charadriiformes > Scolopacidae > Scolopax > Scolopax minor. The sequence continues at coordinate 112,443,833 of JAOXNG010000001.1, forward strand.
TTTTCTTACTCCAGCTAAAGCACTAAGAAAGCGGGAATTCACATGACACTTAAAATTATTTTCCAATTATTACTTCACTCTGGTGTGTGGCTTCTATTTCAAAAGTTAATCACATACTCAGATCTGTCTACTAATTTAATTGTCTCCAAATAGCAGCAGAAGCTTTGAAGAATAAATGTTTCTTAGTATTTCTAAAGAAGAAATTCAGAGTCTAGCCCTTAATCTGCATTACAGTAGTTTCAAAATAAAAGAATGACTAGGAAATTAATTTGTTACACAGGAGGTAATAGATGTTAGGACTTAAGCTCTGGCATAGGAATGACTTAGGAAAAGTGAGCTGTACATCATAAGACTAGTAATTAATTAGACAGCTCATTAAAGGCCAAGTTTTCTTGGCATTTGTAAGTACGTCAAAAGCAGCTGGCTGTTTGCCATGTATACGTGGCATTGTTGTGAATGAAGATAACTGTCGTGGCTCCCTGCTGGAGCAGCTAATTTATTTTACCTGAAGCTCTTTGATTTGTGCAGTAGGCCTAAAAACAAGAATAAACTGTTTAGTGAAACCTGATATTAGGCCAGAGCCCGTGGACGTGATCCAACACAGGATTTAAGCACCAACACGGACAGTTGTGTGGAATGCAAGGGCAGAAGAGCAAAAGTGGTTCGCGAGTTTTGAGTTGTCTTTTCGTGGTCTTTGAGTTATCTACCCTTCACAGGGGCTTGCAATTTGTGACCTTACAGGCCACAAAGTGACACATTTTTACAGTCCTGAGCAGCTTTGCACTTAGGTTATACTATGGCTTGATTGGGGTTGTGATGCTTAATGTTTCTTGGTCTTTGCCCCTGAAGGAACCCAAGCCTACAGACGTTCTCAGATCAGATATATGAGAAACCAACAGGATTAGGTTTCCTATTGGGCACAGCTGCACATAATCTTCTTTATAGCACAGCTAACACCTTTCACATCCCTGTGTGTTCACTCCCTTGCTTTTCTGGTTTCTTTACAATGGCTCACCAGTCAAAGCCTTTGCCCAATAAGAAGGTGATCCAGCTTCAAATTCCTTTGAGGGAATGAGGACACTTAGAAGTGCATTTCTTAGGACAGTGCTCTTTGGTCTACATCAGACTACGGTCTACAGTGAAGTTCTGCATGTGTCCCTGCAGGCAGGGAGTTGTGGCTCCTCCTGTTGCAGCCCACGAGCCAAAGGTTCCCCTCTCCCTGACTGCAGTTACTGCTTAGGGCGCTTGGTGAAGGGACCTCATTTTTGGTCCCTGTCCCCCCAGCCTGCTCCTCTATGTTACACAGAATGATCCTTTGGTAAATTACAGAAACAGCCTTCTCTCCGTGCTTTGGAAACACAGGCTGCCTTGCTCTAAGCGGTGGGCTCCAGTCAGCAGCTTCAGGTCACGATTTCTCTCCTTCTCACCATATGAATCTTGAATTACTTGCTAAACAGTGACATAGCTTTGGTCAGAGGGGTGGAAAGTTTCTTTAACACCTGGAACAGCTTACAACCTACCGGTTAAGGACCTCTCCTGGGAGGTGGGCGATGTAGACCTAAAATCCCTCAAGCTGAGGAAGGAATTAAATACGACTTTCTGACTTCCTGCAGCAGCATTCCCACCGCAGGCCTGTAAAGGGAGGGCAGGGTCAGGCAGTATTTGGGACCCACGTATCCACACACCCCCCGGCACCCCTCTGCAGAACGGGTGGAAGCGGGAATGTCACAGCAAGGCAAAAGAGAACACGGGGAGGAAAGCAAGGTTCACACAAGTAATAAGTATTACTGGTATCACCCAAAGAGCACGTTATGTCTGGAAGGCAAAAGGAGCACAGGACTTCAGGAAAAAAGACCACTGATGCTATTGAAAACAAGGGCTAACTGGTGAACAAAGTAATTAGGAAATCGTCTGTTTTACCCCTCAACCAATACTGTGACATTTAAAAAGAGAGCCTTTACAAGCCAAAAAGGCGGAAGGCTGCCCTTTTCACTTGCTGTGAAAAGTCCTCTTCCTGAGACAGTGGTGGGTCTCGCTCATAGGGGTGTCCAGGTTAGGGTACCAGAAAGAGGGTCTGGCTATCTCTGTGATGCGAGAAAGCCAATTCACTGAGATACTGCTCCCATGACCATATTTTGAGAGGAAAGATCAAAGTCTGGTTACCTTTTGAGGAAAAAAGGAGTGGGGGTATCTGCCATACTGACAAAAAAAAAAAAAAAAAAAAATCACATCTTTTCCTCCAGTAGCTTAACTTAAAAATTAGGTCATCTTCCTTTCAGATTTACTGTGCTAAATTGCAGACTGTATTTTGTGCATTTAAATCTCAAATGTACAGAGCTCTTTCTGAATTCCAAATAAGGTGAAATTCAAGAAAACCCAACGTATGCATGATGTCCTGCTGGGCTAACTTTAGCACATGCATGCTACATTTGCTGGCTTCAGAAACTACCTTGTCACCAGACTGGTTGTTTAGGCATGTTCTTACTCTGCCCTTGCATGGTTTGGGGATCCTAGGCACTCATCATCCCAGGACATTCTGCAATAAAGTCATAGAAATAGAGCCTAAATTTGATTAAGCTTCTGCACTCTGAATGCACAGATTAACAAAACTTCTTTTTTTTTTTTTTCCCCTAAACTAAAATATATGAAGAAAATGCAGCAGCATATGTGAACTGCATATTATTTAAAAATACTGGCAAAAGGCACATAAAGCTTTTGGACTCTGCATGGGGAGGGGAAGGGCAAACCAAGTTTCAGTTACAAAACTGGTGACTGGTGAACAAGGAAAAATGTGTGGGTTAGCTTGCCTAACCCATCATTCCTCTGTGGGGAAACTCCATACCATCTCTAGATCAGTGTGGATCACACAACTTCTGCACAAATTATGTCCCACTTTATTTTCCCCGGGGATATTACCTAAATGTATGAGATTTGCAACAAAATTGGTGAAAAAACTATGAAACTGGTAGGGACATCACATTATAATTTCTTTAGCATACTACTAATAAATATTAGTAAATTATATTCTATAGACCATTGGTTCAATGACCTGCTTTACTAATGTGGGATAATAATTGTGGGAAGATGATAATATAGAAAAGAAAAAAAGAAGGAAGAGCTAAACCCAAGGAAAGCATGTGCTCCACGCAATGAAATTATCATCTATAGAGCTAAGATAATCCGAAGTTTGTTGTTGAAATTTAGCAGCACTGTCAGATTGATAGTTAAACTAACTAAATCACACACACAAGACCCATACAATTACTGTGTAGAAAAAGGCAGGACAGCAGCCTTTGGCTCTAGCATGAACTTTTTGTTAGAGCCAGGCATGATGGTACTATCATGGATGATGCTAACAAACATTTAGGAAACTATTTTTTCTTGCTCTTGCTGCCTGTTATCTACTGTGAGAAGTATCTATTTTCATTTTCACATGATTCAGAATTGAGGGGAAGGGAGAGGAAGAGAACTGGATTTAGTACAAATGCATCCAATAGTTCCCAGGAAACTTAACTAAGGGTCACTAATGAAACAGATTGGATGAATTCTAGAGGACAACTGCAAAGCAGGCTAGACCTTGGAAAAGAACAGGCTGAGTTTAAGTGCAGTTTGCAAGTCACCTCTAATACATTTTTCTACTGTGACATACAACTTGGCAAGTATTTTCTTGCACCCATAATAACCTGAAGACTGAAGATAACCCGCTGCCAGCTTCCGAGAACTGTCCACAATAAAAAAAGCCTGAAACGGACTACATTCTAAATTTGCTGTTGAGTTCACTACCACTGAGAACAAAGTGAGTTACCCTCTTGCTCCTCCCCACCTCACAGCCTCTCCTCTACTGCTGCACAGGGTGAAGGAATCACCTGGTCACCAGACAACTGCATCCTTGCATCACCCTATCCTGTGGAGGATGCTCTGAAGATGCATGTGGCCCAAAAATTTACAGCTGCTGTCAAGGACTCAACCACAAAGCAGTCGAACAGCAGGGAACCCATTTATTCTCTAAGGTCGGTAAGGCCAAACTGCATTAGTGAGAGCTCTGAGGATTCATTAAAAAATTCTCATCTTTTGGTACTGACAAATCAGACCCCTGTCAGGCTTGACATGGCCATCATGGGTCAAAATAACAGGTTGAGACCACTGGGAAAATAGATTTCTCCTCATTACATTTGGGGAAATTAAATAATCACAGAAGAACCCCATTATGTTTCTGCAATATTTAGTGACAGATAATTTCTGTGCCCATTGAGGGTTTTTACAATCTTTTACAGAGGTGATAATACACCAGACATGGTGCTGTAGTTTTCCTTGCAGTTTCAGGGTAACTGGATTCACTGTGGCTAATGGACAGTTACAGGGTTCCTTCACCACTTACAAGCAATACACAGCCTTCAAATAGTTTTAGCAACAGTAGTCTGTGAAATCATGTTCATATTTATTTACTATTTACTGCTTACTACAATTATGCTCTGCAGCATAATTGCTTTAAAGCCTTTATCAAAGTAAATATAACCCAAGTTATATTTGTGAAGTGGGTGAATGTTTTAAGCCAGAATCAGTAAGTCTCCTCTTAAAAATCTTTTCTCATGGGAAGTAGTCTCTAGTATGAACGATGATGTTAATAATTTGAGCCACTAGCACTAATGTTATAATAAGGAGAGTTGCTGTACACTCTTAGTTGATACATTGTTGTTAATTTATCTCTAAACAAGTAGTAACAACAGAAGAGGAGGATGCAATAGTGCTGAATTATGACAGAATTCGTCCTTTATAAGGAACTCTAGTAAAGCTGCTATCTTTTCAGAAAGCTTCTTTTGGTGTCAAAAATAACATCATTCCAGAAGGAAGATAATTATTATATTAGAGACTTGCATGGTGACAGGTGTGTATAATTTAGATTCTAACTACACATAAATAGTTACATACAGCCGAGGACATGTATTCAGCTGACAAATGATTTGCAAATATTATTTGTTGACGCAGAGACACCAAAGTTCAAGGTGGCCTGAGTTAGTAAACAAAGACGGAAAATGTACCTCACACATTTACCCCATGCCTAAAACCCAAGCCATTTAGAAGAAGACATCTGGATGTTCAAAAATTAGCATTACGGTATTCAGAGCCCATCAAAACATGCAGCCATGGCTTGGCGTCTAGTAGCTAAGCAACGCACTTCATACATTCAAAAACACAGTTGTAAAAGTTGGATGCTCCTGCCAATTGCTGCCGCTCTCATCGAACAGCTAAACTGGAAAAAATCTCTCTTTACTTCAAAGCGGGGCTATTTTCTCCAGGAAACATCTCTACTGCTTTTTCATCCTTTAACCCTTTTTGTGTTTACATTCCAAGAGGAGCAAATAGATTCATGTTGACATTTCAAGTGTAAGCATATAAAAATCGTGTGGACTCACACATATTCCCTGCAAAGAACATCATGAACACATGTAGCAGGAAACTACAGTCTTGTTCTCATTGGATACTGAAATGTAATGCCAAACAATCTGCATGTGCA
>JAOXNG010000001.1:112505640-112518451 GCA_028566535.1 Scolopax minor
TGTACGGTGGCTTAGCAGGTGAGGTACCATAAGAGTGACATTTTACTGAAGAAAGTGTGTGCTGAATGCAATGTCTTGTGCTCAAGGAAAGCCAGAATTAATGTAGTTGAAGCATCAGGGCTGGTTTTCTGAGGCAATATACATATTGTAATTCCTGGGAGTCTAAGTCACTGTGAAATTTAATCTCTCGTTCCATCTCCGGTTTCCTTAAAACTGTCTGGAGAAGGGACTTTCTCAAAGCAAGTGCCTCTTTGCACTTAAGCCAATGAACTAGGGTTTATGAGATAATACTTCAATAGGATTAATGAGCAGTAACAGAATACATGATAGTCACAGCTAGAGATATTAGGGAAAGACTTCAGAAAGACATATGTTTCTATTGTCAGTTTGACTTGAGGTCAGAGGAAGAGCACAGAACAGTCATATCTATTCCTAACTTCTTTTTTGAAAGACTTCTTTGAGTTTTGGCAAGTGTTCTGGGTTTGGATTCCACACAGAAAAAAGGAGTCTTTTCCATGCTGATGAAAATATAGAAGGGAAAATTGGTATAGTTCTTCAGGACTGATAGGAAAATTAAGATCAAGAATGTTGTTAAATTATAATATAGACCTAGTAGAAAACAGAAGATGATGGAAAATACTGACAGTCTAGCTGGCCTTTAATGAAGGATAACATTTTCCATTACAGGAAACATAAAGCATTGGAAAACATTTTGAAGAACTATCATTTAAAGTTTTGGGTTTAGTGGGAAATAGCTCTGCTCAAATTGTATTCATGATGCAATCTCATAAATATGGGAGCTTAAGTTCTTTAAAACTTTAAAAGTTTTGGTCTTCATTTTTTTTTTCTTTTTCATTCTTTTGTGTTGCATTAACTTTTTGTTTGCTTTGAAGAGAAAAACACACTACTCTGTGTTTCCATGCCCCTCCCAATTCTCTCTTTTTAATGAGATGTTTGACTCAAATATCCCATTTTACACTCGTAAAATTTTGTGCACTCTGTGTTCATGTGTCTACTTTCTCACTTCATATAGGAAAATGGCTTGCTTAAACCAACAATTCTCAAATCAGCACATAAACTGTCATTTCTGTTGCCTTTAAATCTCTTGAGCATATATTCTATTTCATATCTACAACCTTAATTTTTATTATTTCTTTCCTCATTGTTCAGTTTAATTTAGTTTATTCTTCTGCCATTTCCTTCCATACATGCAAAGATTATAGTAACCAAATACCATTAAGCAGTTTACATCATCAGCCTATTAGTGCTGATAGAGTATGCTTCTTTCTCACAGCCAGACTCTCCTAAAGACCCTTTTTCAGAGACACTTAAAATAGTCTTATTTTAGTCAACTATCTAGACAGACAATTTCAACGTTCCTTGTATCGGACATGTAAAGAATATGGGTTCTTAAATGTGGGCATGTCTTATTTCAAGGCCTAAATGAGGGCAGTATCACTATCACACCTCCTTTTACTATTTCCATTTTGATTTTCTCCCTATCTCTCTGGATATTGCTTCAGAATATCCACCCATATGTCCCATTCTTACATCTTTAATTGTTTTTTCTAAATTATTTTTGGCAACAATGCTTTTTTCTAAAGTTGTGAGTTTGTTTCTTCTGCAATCCTGTCATTGCCCCTGCTGGGTCAATTTTTTATTCCTGAAGTTATTTACCTTCTACATACTTTCAGCTATGGAAAGTTCTATTCCTTTGGACTTCTCAGAATTGATAGATGCTGCCTTCTGTACATCATTTGCTAAGAAATGAGCCATATTTTAGGTTGTTATACAAATACAGCCTACCTTTAGAGCTGCAATAGACCTGCTAGAGCTTTCGATAGAAAAGCTCAGATTATGAAGAAATCTGCTTTCCAAAGGAATGTTCTTTAAGGAAAAAGAAAAGGATTATAATTTGTCCAAAGTGGAGATAGATGGCTCAGATATTATTATTTAATTCCAATTCAGCTGACAGACATAGGCATTCTTTTTGGTGATATATACACCTTGCTAAATAAGATTCTTTGTGTTGAAATTAAACTGTTCTGATGCATTACTTCCCAAATTAAAAGCGAGATTTTGTGTACCATTGCAGATGCATTTTTATCTGAGTATTACCTAGAAAGAGGACAGAAACCATACAAATTACAACTCTAAGAAATTCGACAGTGGCAGTTTCCAACTCAAATTCCTTAGTTTTATGTCAAAGTCAAATTCATGATAAGAGGAAGATGAGGGTAAGATGAATAAAACAAATTACCAAAGCAACTGCAATTTCTGGGATCGTTGATGAGATTAAATGTACATGTCTGTCACAAAAAGTGACTCTTAGATTCTCTTGAGAAAGTATACTTTGCAATTAGATTGTTTAGATCGAATTGTTACCATTAAAACAGGTGAAGGTACTGTTAATGTGGATGTAAGGTTCACATAACACACTACGTACTCTAGCTGTGAAAAATGAGGGGATTTTTTGTATAGCTGAAAGCTCTGTAGCTCTACCAGCAAACTGATTTTCTATTCCCAGCTCTAACCAGTGATATCTATGAGATTGTGGAAAACTTCTTAGTTCTGTTTTTCTAGAATTTAATTATTTGGGAAGAGAGGGGAGAAAATTTACTGTCTTAGTGCAAAATTTTGTTATCTGCACAGAACAGCAGACAACTGTGCAAAGATCCTTCAGCTAGTGGAAATCTGAGCCAGTAATTCCATGTGATATACTGAACAGCCCTCTGTGACTAGGAGCAGTCTAACCATTATTAAATGGCAATTTGCCAGAGGCTAGGTCTGGACCCCTAACAATAGCAATGATTATCTTAGATTAAGCCTTTTGGTCATGTAGACATTGCAATGCTGCTGCTTACATGATCTGTACAAGCCAACCTCTGAAGCTGTGCTGTAAATTTGGTCTCAGTGTATTACAGGCAAACTCCAAAGCTTGCACAGTCAGTGGGTATAGCCTATATATCTAATCCTCCTCTCCCACCTGCCCCAACTGAAATATGCCATAGACAATTCCTGTTTCTCCTAATTTAATAACAACAACAACAGCAACAACAACATCAACTTACATAACCTCCATGGTACATTACCTATACAGGTTCACTGGGACCAAAAAGTTAATTTTCTTAGATCAGATTTAACTGTACATGTTTCACAAAACAAGAAAAAAACTTTCAATTAACAGTCAGATTCACAGGTATTTCAGGTAAGACTCAGAATTGCCTGAAATTTGAGAAAAATTGCCTGAAAAATTGCCAAAAAAAAATCAAGAAACATTGTTATTCCACTGTGAGCACAGTTAAATCCTGAAAAAAATTCATCGTTAAAAGCTTAACACTTATTGCATTTTATTTATAAGGAAGATATTTTTTGCACAAGTATGAGCTTGATGAGATTTAAAAATGTATTTAAAATGCAAAACAAAATTTCAAATTGGCTAAAAGAAATGCTGTAGAGAGTACTTTCTGCTTTTTCTTAGCTGTCACAAAAATGCACAAGTATTTCAAGCAGCTTGACATCTGTATTACATAAGCAGAGAGCGATTCAGCTGCTTGGAGAATATAAAAAACAACTTTGACCTTACACTGGAGTCATGCTTCAAAAGACTGATTATTCATACAGGGAAAATTGCTCAAAAACAACTGCTTGAAAATATTCTCAGAAAGAAAATAGATAGATTGTTCCAAGGCTATAATATAATTACGATATAACAAACTGGTTTTTTTTTTCATTCCTAAGGTTTTTTCTTTTTTTCACAATAAGTGTTTCATCTGCTAGTATTTGAAATATTTTATCTTTCAAAATGTTTCCCTTGTTTTTTCAGCATATTTGTTAGCTTACTTGAATGTAGTTCTTCAGGAAGACTGAGAGTTACGACCCATTGTTCTCTAGCTGCTAACGGACAAGTTTCAAGCAATGCTGCCCCTTGTTATGTTAGGGCAGAAACCACACAACTGTAGGGTTAAAAGAGCATTCTGTGATTTGAAAATAATTTAAAAGTATTCATAAGAAAAAAAAATCAGATTCAAGAAATTTTCAGCATATTCTTCATATAATACTAAATGACATAAATTCTGGATTTATTTTAAAGAAATATTTTCTGTCTGAAGGAGGAGGCCTAGTCATCTGGTTGAGAGCCCGAGTGGAAGTTCAGCAACCCATTCAACCCAAATCTGGGTTGAATTCACGGCATTTCCTATTTCCTTCATGATTACCTACCCATTTCCTTCATGAAGCTGGGTAGGTAGCTCAGGCCCCATCCCTGAAAACACTTATGCAAATCCCTAGCTTCACTGCTGTGAGCAGTTCTGGGATTCCAACAGGTCAGATTGTAACCTAGTTAAATGATAAAGACTGAGGCCAAGTCTTCTTAGCTCTCTTCTGTGGATGCCAGTTATTCTCTTTGTCCCACGCTTTTCCATCTTGCCCGCTTAGCTTGCTAAGTCTGTGGATCCAGGTCTGGGCTTAGGCTTTCTTATACGAGCAAATTAAGCTGTCTTAATCTTACCAATGTGCTCAAAGCAGCACATCTCCCAAACTGTGTTTGGATGTTACAGAACATAAAAATGAAACTGGCTCCAGCCTTCTCTTCATTTTCTGAAACAAGTTGTGGTGAAAAGCCCCATAACCCCAACCACATGTTTCCAAATAGAACTTTCAGGGACTCTCAGTAAGTGTGCAGCTCCTAGCGTGGCAGAACATATGCTGTCAGCATGGGTCTCTATACACTAACACAAATAAATGCTTTTTTTTTTGCTGTAATCAGTATATTAATAAAAATAAGTTTCTTTCTGCAAGTGCCTGCTGAGCTTCTGGGATACAGTGAGGTCCATGTTGGTTTTTTAGAGGGCAGTTCCCAGGAACCTGCTGCATCATCAAGCTTCAGTCTGTAAGCAAATCCTGTAACTCAGGTTACAGGATCTAGTTCACACCCCAATATCGGGGTTCAATTTTTCTTCACATCTTCCTTCATGGTACTAAACGGTGGCCATAATTCCTTCTTAGCAGTATTGTTTTTACATAGTTTATTAACCAAGTCAAACTAAAAAGTTGCCCTGTGTTCCACACGAGAGGCTTCTGGGGTTTTTACTATTCCTTGTGAAGAAAGCCAGAGACTTTAACTGAAACAGAATAAAAAAAAATAATAAAAAATCAGATTTATCCAAGCTGCCTGTAATTCACATTTCGAACAAGGGCTTTCCCTCAGACTCCAGTGACCTGATCACATAGCTCTGGGCAGTGACATGCCATTCTCTCACACACTAAACTGATTTCAGAAGTTAATGCACTTGGTGCTTTTGATGTGTATCCTAATTTTATCAGTACAGAATCACAGTTCAATAGGCTTCTTGTCAAACATGAGATATTATTTCCCTGTCTTACATTTTTCAAATAGTATTTAAACTCCAGGAAGGAATTTCATACCACCAATCAAAATAAGCCAGTCAGCAGAATTTTTTCAATTTCCAGCGTTTAATAAATCACACAGAGTTAAATCAGATTCATGAAATCTGGAGTAATTATGCATTTATGTTCTCAATTTCCACAACAGAAGTTGCAACCCAATGGGAAAATCTGTACTCTCTAATGGTCACCTGCTGAATTTCATTTCAGGCAGAACTAATTTGTTTATGTCTGCTGGTCTCTCAGTGGAAAAAATGTTAACTTTAATAGAATATTAATGTAAGCTTATTCCCTCATTCACTCATCTTTGTTTTGAGCAAAACAAACAATCAAATTTTGGTTTCCTTCCCCTCTAAATTTAACACTGGTCTCTATTTATTACACAGCATATCTCCCTATTAATAAGCATAAAGCAAGGACCATAAAAAATATCACACCTATTGACTTATGAAAGCAAAGTGTAGGACTCCAAATGTCTTTGAAAACTTCTCTCCATCAAGAGACACACTGTGTCTCCTTGTATGTAAGATGCGAAGCATGATCACTTACTTTTGTCCATTTTGTATTAACTCTGCTTCTCATGGACTTGATTAACTTATTTTATACATTTTGATGAGCACTGCTCCTCTTCTCCAAAGGCTGAAGGGCCTTTTCCCTGGGGCCAAAAAGAAGGCTGCTCCAGGAGCTCTTTGCCAGGGAGCTGAAAATGAAGCAATGGAGACCCACCCTTCCCCTGTGCTGAGTAGGGGGCTGAGGAATCCAGATTGATTCATTCCACAGCTGAGGTCTCCAAGTTCACAACATAATGTGCTGCAATCATGTCCCTAAACTGGCTTCCTATCAGACTTTAAAATGAAACATTATGCTTTTGCTCTTCACTACTAACTTTGCCAGAAAAAAAGTTTTTCATTTTAAAAGCAAAAGTGTGTGGGGGTAGAAATACTGGAATAAAATAACATCTGTGACCTGATACCTGTGTGTCAGGAATGATTAGTTTCACTGAGGGTGCGTAAACATATGTAGCAATTAATTCAGCTCCTTCCTGGTTACAAGCATCACATTTTCTTTTTCTTGTGTTGATTACAAATGTTGCATGATTACTTTTAATCCAAAAGCAATAAATTTGTACCGACTGCTTAATCTGATTTGTAAACTGAGATTTTTTTTCACTAGTCACTGATTTATTGCATTTTTGAGAGTAAACAGCCAATGTTCAGTGCTCAAAATCAATGCTTGGTTTTAAGGTACTGCATCTTTTAAAATTCTAACTTTTATTATGTTTCTCTTTTCTTAAATTCCTTCTACGTAAATTAAAACCAGTAATGATCATCTGTGAAATTCCAAATCTATTTCTTCAAAATTTCTTTCTTTCCCTGTCTCCCCCACCCCTCCCAATTTTCCACTTGGGATGCATATGTAGTACTTAAGACATTTCAGACTGCACAGTGTTAGTTGAATCTCAGAATGTGTTTAAACTTTCTCTGTGCGGTTCTTATATTGGCCAAATTCAATATTTCACTCTACCAGAAAATGCCAGGTGGTAACAGAGAATAATTTTAGGTACTTTCTTAACTGTACACCAGATGGTGATAACACAAATGATAATATCAAGCAAGTATTAACTTGTCTCTAACCCCTGCTTCCACATACATAGATGCAAAAGGCTATTCATATGAAGTGCTTGTCATGTATTGTGCAGTATAGAATAAGCATTCCAGCAAAAAATAGTCCCTGGAGTATCCAGGGAGCACCCTGGTTGAAATTTCCCAATGACAATGGAAAAGGCAATGGAAAAAAAAGAATTAATATTTTGTGGTTATGATTTAAAGTAAACCATGTCCAGAACTTCACAGTTTTCTTTCAGTCAGTAGCCTTAATAGACCCTCTTTGTTCTCATGTAGGCTATATTCTCAGCTGTGTTCTCCTGCTTTTCCAGTTACTAAACCACAATGACCACATTAGTTCACGATACTGGGAAATCCCCTTCTTGGCAGATTTGCTAGAGTTTACCATAAAGCTGGTGTAAGATGACTATGGAGAACTGAAAAAAGTGCTGGCAATGTTTTAGTCATATTTGATGGCTGGTTTCTCATCTACATGCACACTACATTAACATCATCAGTAAATGAAGTTAGGTCAACTCAGTGTATGGTCCAGTAACTCACTCCACATATATCTCCTGTATAAGGCACCATTTCTGTGAAGGAAATTAAAGCAGTGAGTGAGCTTTAAAGGGATTGTGCATTACTTTTTCAAATGAATGTATTCTATAACAATATTGCAATTAAGGGCTGTATCTTTATTTGAGTTACCTCTCTAGAGGAGTATTGAATATTTGTAAATTTCTTAGCTGTGCACATTACAGAAAACTGTTCAAACAAACCCGTGAAAGCAATTATCTAAAAATAAAGAAAAACAAATTCTTCCTCCCTTGACCCTCCAATAGGAGGAGTGGTTGGAGCTTTCTACTTCCGGTGGAAATGGATAAAACATAGTTGTCTTCTGTCTTAATTTCCTCTGCAGATTTCTGCTCCTGACAATTTCTTTCCCTCAGCAAAATCAGACCTAACATTATGACCTTTCCATGATGCATTACATGTCTTAAGAAAGAATACTGGAGTAACTGAGAAACTATTGGAATAAAGTCGTCCAAATTGCAGTGTCAGAGTGGTTTGCTTATAGTTTGAATACAAGAGTGATCCATCCAAACTCTCTGGAGAAATATTTCACTGTTCAGGCCCCCTCTTCCTTCCCCCTCAGCTCCTCCTCCAGGCTTCCTCAAGTTATTTCCAGTTTGCTTTTAATGGAAATTCCTTCTGACCCCAATCTGGTGCTTGATGAATTCAACCTTTTGCATGTATCAATCATATTAGCCTTTAATCCAATTTATGGAAGGCTGGGGAAAACAAAACGTAACAAATGTATGGAATCAGTAAAATTGCAACAGCATGATCAAAATCCACCCCAAATGGGAGCAATTAAATAGTCTTCTGACTCTGGTAACTGAGAAGCTTTTTAATATCTTACTGCTTCTTACCTGAGTTTGAGCCAATGTTCAGGATCTTCTGGTTCATCAAATTACGGGTTATGGGTTACACTCCTGCTTCCAAAGTCTGCCTGGCAATTTCTCTTCAGTGCTTATGTAGTCAAGGTCTCATAGGTATTAGAGGCCTCTGGCTGATCTCTTCTTGAGTATGCATAGTTTGCGTGCCTGACTGCATAAGAAGTCCTCATGTCTGATCTCCGCCATAAACAAATGATGTGTCCAGACAGACAGCCATCAGCACCATCTTGTGGTACTGGCATCACCAAACATTTTAGTGCTGGCATGGAACAAAAGCTGGAAGATGAGTCCTTGAAAAATCCAACAGGCAACACATAAAAATCATACTCTGAATTTGAAACTGACTTTCACCTACAGCCTTATTAATCCTGTGTCCCATGTTTTCTTAATATAAAAACTCTGATATATTTCAAAAAATAAAAGTTAAGTATATAAATAAAAAATATGGTTGGCATTCTTCTCAGTCATCTGACACCTCATTCCTATATTTCTGCTATCACACATTCATCTTTTATTTTTGCATATTTCTGCTACACCATTAAAGAGTGTGCAGCTTTTCATTTATTTGCATTTAGAAGTCAAATGTATTGACCTCATGTCAGTGTAAGCATGGGATTTGTGAAGTCTTCTGTGGGATTAAGTGTTCTGCAGGATACATGTCCTCTAAGCTTAACAGTTTTGTCAGTAAACAATGTTATGCCATTTATGAGGTTTATTCCAGTCTTTTGGACCAGCCTCAGGGCATGGAATAGTGAAAATGAGGTAGCAAAGAGAAATAATTTGCACCTATGTTCCTAAGAGGTTTTGTGATATGCCTTACACAATTTCATATTGATAGCTCCTCTTAGAGGTAGTGGAGTTAGTGGAAAGCACTTAGTGCTTAGTTAGTAGCAGCCCGCCACCAGAATCAGAAAGCATCTTCAGGAGTGGAACTTAACACAAACAGTCTGTCAAAAACCCTATTCAATTTATAAGCTTGTACATAGCAGTACCACCATTTTCTCACATCAGTGGAAAAATCTTTGAAATTTGTGCAGAGAGAAAGAAGACGGAGAAGAAAAAGAATAAAAGAGATGTGAGAAATCTTAATGAAGCCGCCTTCTAGGACGGTGGTTTCTCCCAGGTCAGTGTATTCCTGCAAAATATGATCCAGTAAGATGTGGATTTCATCCACATATTGCAGGTGCTAAGAAGGAAACCTGTCTACTCCAATACTTCAGTAAGATGTCATGTATGTCGTGTGCCATCTACATATAATTATTTCTTTTTTCCCCCAAAAAACATTTAGGAAACTTCCACGATCCCAACTACTTGAAATTGAACATTGAATTAGTAGAAACCACGTGGCCCCTCTCCTGATTTCAGCTGAAATGCAATCATAGAATCATAGGATGGTTTGGGTTGAAAGTGACCTTAAAGATCATCTAGTTCCAACTCTCCTGCCATTTGCAGGGATACCTCTCACTAGAGCAGGTTCTTCGAAGCCCCATCCGGCCTGGCCTTGGCTGGCCAAGGCTCTGCCAAAATAAAATAATCTTGTGGTTTGTATTCACTGACATATTACATTAGTCTCAGTATCTTGATACCCAAGTAATAGAAGAGGAGGAGCTGGAATTCCAAGAGAGAGTATGAAGGTAGTTCAGATACTGCAAAGTGTCTTTTACACTAGTGTGTGGTACCTTCCTCAGACACAGAGACAGAGACATCTGTTAATTAATTTTTGTAGGAAATCTTATAGGGAAAAGAATAAATGAAGATCTTTTTTTTCCTTTGTTGTTGATGAAAAAAAGTTTTGAGAACATGTAACTTTGTCTTCTAAAAGCACAGGTGATATGGCAAAGGGATCTTGAAGAGGTAAAAAAAATTTAATCTTTTTATGATTACATGAACTTGCCAGAGATTTAATTTTTTTTTCCCTTTCCTCTTAAGAGCCATTTTTCAGTGTTTCTGTCTTTCTCTTCTGGTTTGACACGTGTATTTTTATGAGCACTGATCCTGCAAAGGTGTAAGTACATACATAAATAAATGTATGGACATAGTTCCATTTAATTTGCTACTGTTCTGTCAAAGCTTGCAGATGTATTAAATAAGTCTAACAGAACTGCTCAGCAGCACAGAAGGTCCATCCTTTGAACAAACTAGATGGGCTTCAAGAAAAAGGTCAACACTTGTGGCATCTTAGGTGAAAAATTCTAAAATACTGTAAACTCATTGTAGGTAGTTGGCATAGATAACTTGTACTAACTTACAATAATATTCAAGTGGAAACTTTGAGACCCTCAAATTAATTCTTTATTCCACTTGCTCAAAAGATATCCTTATTTATTTACTTCATCAGAACTGCGTATCCTTATTTTGAATAAGTGGTATCTTACATAGCCACATATGTGAAATGTGCATTTAGAGCTCATTATATAGACATTTCATTGTGCTAAGATAGGACTTTTGGCAAAATGTCATCCAGAAGAGGCTTCCTCTTTTGCAATTTCCTTAGGTCTACTTTCTGTTACTGTTTTGGGTCATCTTGAAAGTATTTTGCATTACTGTACAGGAATCAAAGCCAAAGTTTCAGGTTTATTTCTGAAAGGAAAATAGTTTGCCATTGCCTTCAGCGTAGAGCCAGGAGGTACACTGGCTGGATCACAAAATTTTTCTTGCCTATAAGGAAATGGGCAACTCATGAAGTACTACTGAGATAAGGGTGTGAACTTTGGTATGTTTAAATCCTTTTCTTACTATTGCATGGTGGTGGTGTGCACTGAGCTGTAGAGAAAGTAATGATTCTATTCCGGGTATTTATTGGGGTTGTTTTTTGAAAACTGTGCAATATGAAAGAATGGAATAAAGATGTAAGAAATAAGAGATCCTTAGTATTTATTCAAGTACAAATTATACAACCACCAAACCATTCTCAGTGCCATATTTATCTAATTATTAATGCTTCTAAAAATACTTTGGATTGTTGATAAGGAAGCATATTTTCAAAGTCAAGATGGGAAAGTCAACACTTATGCTTGAGGTGGAAGGACATTTGTTCACAGTATCTGCAAAAATAAAGGTGAAAAAAAGAATTTGTTAACACCGTAGAGAGTGTAAAAATGCAAGAAAAGAATTCTCCGTGACTGTTCTCAGAGTGCAGCATTCATTATACCATACATCAGTAAAGAAGCTGAAATCTAATGGTGTATTGTAAATTAAGCAAAAATCTTGAAGCTTAATGTGTTTCAGTTCTTGTGCTAAGGAGGTGAGCTTTGTATCTGAATTAACTTCTCACAAATCACATGCTATTGAAATACACCGGTATTTAAATGCAACATGCAAATAAAGCAGTTGGAAGTTGCAGCACAGTTAAACATATTCTGCTTTAAATTATTCTGTAAGGATTCTGGTAAGAGTACTTTGAAGCTTGACTCTGAGAGAAACAATATCTAGCCAACCTAATATCTTAACTGCAACCCACAGCATCTAGATTAAGAAGCACTGAACAGAGCACTAGATCTATCTCTTCAAAACATTTGTTCCTGAGGAAAAGATGAAGCCCATGCCATGACATGGAAGCCCCATAAGTCTTTTATCTTTCCCCAAGGAGATGTGCCTGTGCCTAGTGACCACAGCAGGTGGTCTCATCCGATTTCACTTCCATCTTAGGCCACGAGTTTTCTTTGTGATGATAAGCTGTTTCACTTGTCTGTGCTTTAGAAATTGATGTTATACAAATGCAGGCTGGATATTCAGAAAATTACAGTGTTAAAGGTGTGGGGCGACCTTAACACTTTACCTTGCAAGGAATGCTTTGCTTAAGGAGATCTTCCCATCAGTATTAATACAATATGCCACACAGCTTTCTTTAGACACATGGGAGGATGACACACAGTATTTGGATTTATCTTCATTTAGATAAAAATACCTTTGATTTTTAAGAGGTTCTTCTAAACTTGAAATTATCACCGGGACAAGATAGAGAAGCCTTAAAATTGTGTTCTGGGCAAGAAAGTGACTTTAGGCAGATGTTGCCTTCAATGGTCCCAGGGACCTTAGCAGGAGCTGAACCATTTCAACAAAAGCTTAGCTGAGATTGCAAAGGAGAGATGGACAGATTTTGTCTCTTCTCTGTAATTTTGTAATTTCTTTGTATATCCTTTTCTAGACCAATGAATGCCAAAATACTCAGAAAATCATACAGTAACCTAGAACTTACTAGCAAAATTGTCATTCATACTTTCCCATCTTCTGCAGCAAGACTAGAATGCAAGACATCAGTGGAATTCAGACCTATGACCTTCCGAATATTCACAATGAACACACTTTGAATACATCATACACTTCAAGCTCAGGACAGCT
>JAOXNG010000001.1:112530008-112544092 GCA_028566535.1 Scolopax minor
GGCGCCGGGAGGCGGTCGCTGCCCACAGGCTGTGCCTTTGCCCCGGCCCGGTCGGGGCTGTGGGGCGGCGACGAGGGAGAGCGGCCCCCGGAGGGCAGTGCCCGGAGGCAGCGGGGCCGGGACCGGCAGGAAATGGAAGGATGAAGCGTGCAGCCGGAGCGGTGATGTTCCTTCTCTCCTTGCTTTCCCCTGCAGGAACGTAATCCGCAATGCTAGTTCTCAGGTTGCTCAATGTTGTCGCTCCAGCCTACTTCTTGTGCATCTCCCTAGTGACCTTCGTCCTCCAGATCTTTCTCTTCATCCCCAGCATGTTCAGAGACCCTTCCACCACCTCACTTTTCTCTCCTGCTCTGCTGCATGGGGCCCTCTTCCTCTTCCTCTCAGCTAATGCCCTGGGCAACTACGTCCTTGTGATCCAGAGCTCCCCCGAGGACTTGGGCAAGGGCTTAAACTTGGGCGAAGGAGCCGAAGTGGTGGCGGACTGGCTGGATGGAAGCAGGTCCCCTGGCTCAGCCTTGCCCAGCACTCACTTCTGTAGACTGTGTGCCAGAGTCACCCAGAGGCATGACCACCACTGTTTCTTCACAGGGAACTGCATCGGGAGCAGGAACATGCGAAACTTCATGGGTTTCATCCTTCCTGGGATGATCGCAGCCACAATAAACATCATCCTCTTCACTCTGTGAAAGGAAAACTCAATTTTTTGTACTTTTATACCTATGGTCTAAGATGGATTTTAAAGAATCATAATAGTGGGTACAAGAACATTTGATTGTTATTTCTTTATTATCACTCTCTTTGGAGGAAGTGAAATTTTCAATCTACTGAGCTGCATTGTGGCCTTTCTAACTTACTCTAAAATCAATGACATTTAAATATTGGACCTGTAAATGTTTTCAGATGGGGCTATTGTTCAGGTCCTTCTTTTCAAATGATTGCATCCATAACCTAGATAACTTTGTGTTCAAAACAATTGCAGCTCTCATACACCTAGGTTTGTATAAACCAATTCAGTGCATCTGCAGAACTCCCTTCTCATTTCCTCACACGGGTACCTACCTTGTGTGAGGATGATGTTTTTCCAAGGAAAATTAGCAGCAAGCAAAATTTGGCCATGTCCTTTCTTATCCCATTTGTTCAACCAATCTGTGTTACTAGTCAGAGCTGCTGGTATCTTAACAGACACATAGCAAGGTTTTCATTAAATGGCTAGTACTATTCATATTAAAAAAAAAAAAGAATCTTTGAAGGCAGTAAGGTGGAAGAATCAAGTGGGTAAGAAAGATTGGACAGGACAGATCATGGGAAAAAAGATGATGGATGAAAAAGGAAGCTGGTTTGGAGAAGAGTATTTAAAATTATAAATAAAAGACCATTGTCAATGTTAATAGCATTAATTGGTAATTGTAATAGCACTTCAGTAGGGAATGGAGAAGTGTCTGAAGACTTAGACTCAGACAGCAAGGCTGTATGTATGTCAGTGTATGGACAGACCTTGTGACTTAGTGACTCTTTTGCTCTTTTTGTTGCTGATCTCCATTAGCTGTTTCTCAGAATTTTATCCTGCATCTTTTTTCTGACATTAAAATTACAGCAAGTACATGTTACAAACAAACTTCAAACCTCGTCTACATTCAGAAAGCTTTCTGTCTTTTTTTTTTTTTTTTTTATTGAAAACCCACAATGCAAACATCTTATTTATATAAAGGCGCCTCCCGCCGAGGCGAGAACCACAGTTTCCTTGTCAAGCATGATAAGAGTATATACAAATTTGTCTTTGGGTCCGTGTCACATCACTGGGTGTGACACAGGATCACTGTGGTGGTAGAGCAGTCTGAGGGCACACAACTGTTTATATCACTCTAATTAAGGCCAGGATTGTTTTCAAAGACCAGCAGAGGATACAGAAGGATTATATCACTGTCATCTTATTTTAAAATATTGTTAAACATAAACTGGAAACCAAAGCTACAGTAAATTCAAAGTGTGATTTACAAGAAAATCAAGAAAATTTATAAGCTAAACCACAAGTAGAGAAAAACAAACATTAAATGCTGAATTTCTAGTCATACAGTCTTGGACCCCCTGGCTGTAGAGGTCATTTATAATGAGAAATAGAGCTGTGAGGTCCAGTTCTGTACCTACTGCTCTTTCTAATATGGCTGTATCTATCCTATCTAGGAAAAGAGGACAGTGTGGGATTCATATGGTCACCATTATAAGGGAGACACTGCTTAAAACAATAGATGTCTCTTGGCTTGCTCCAAGCTAGAGGGAGTTGACAGTGTAAAGGGAGGCATGAAATGACGGTTTGGGCTTGAGCCTGAGCCTGATCTGTGAACTAACAAGGAAGAAGTCTTTTGATCCTGATTTTTTCACCCATTGTGTAAATCTGCTGTTTTCCACTGAACTGTTTCTGAGGTAGAGTTCATCATGTTGAGTAATTCCCCCAGCCTGTCAGCTCAGCGGCGCGCTGCTGCTCTTCCCTTGTAACTGCTTGTAGAGGAGCAGTCACTAAACTGAGATGCTGTCAGGTCTGTCTGAATTCTCTCCTGTTTTTAAATTTATTCAGCACAAAAAGGTGGAGAAAGAGAGTAAGTAAGTGACAACTCTCTGATTCTAGACTAGCAGCTGCTGTGGTGTTGGCTCTGAGGTAGACAAGCATCAGACTCCACTGTCTTAGGGATCTGTCAAGATCTTTCTTAAAGTGCTGTCAATCTCTTTCACCTTTCAAAACATGAAAGGTGGATTTTGCCCATCTCTGTGTATCGCCACATCTTCAGCACATTTGCAAATGTAACCAAAGTAAAGAACAGTTACAATGCAAGAGATTTTATGGGCACTTGTTTAGCACAACAACTGGTACCACCCCTATGCCTCTCCAATACAAGCACAAGTAGCTGAGATCCACAAAGAAATATAAAATTAAAATACCACATCCTTTCTTCCCCTGTATAGGACGACTTTTAATTTCTAAAGCAAAATAGGTATCTGGGATATTCTGCCTCTAGAGCAAGGTCTGTTTGCCACAAGCCCTAATGCAAAGAGGACTCCTGCCCAGCCAACTACCAAACAGAGGCATGAATACATTCAGAAGCCCTAAAAGAGCTGCTTTGTCTGCACATTTAAAAAGCTATATCCAAAGGTCCCTTTTTTTTTTTTTTCCTGTTTTTTCTCTGTGCTCTCTCATCGCAGTGATCTCGTGCATTTACATGCCCAACTTCCATGGCAGGCAGGACAAAGGGGTCTGTTATAAATGCAGGCCCAGCTAGATCTTGCTCACAGGCCTCACACCTATATTTCTTCCATAAATCCCAGTCAAATCTCTGTTCTAAGAGGCAATTTCTGTGTTGGCTGCTGGCCCTGGAAACCACAGTTTCAAATAAAATGCAATAGAGGAGAAAAAAAACCTACTTTTCTTCTTAAGAACAACAAAACAAAACTAACTACTTCTGCAAAAAAAGGAAGGATTTTAGGTAGTGGTAATAAAAATGAGTTCAAACCTGAGCCAGAGTGAGAAAATCCTTCTGAAAAAAAGGCTCCTACTTAAAGGTCAATGGGGCAAGAACCTCAAGTGGCACAAAGTGAGAGACATCCCTGAAGTTAATGGATTCCTGACCTCTTATTCAAGAGGTGGATCGGTATCTATTGGCAGGAGATTCAGCTCGATACATGTCATCTGTAATGAGGGGAGCAAGTCCTTACATCGCAGTTCCCCCTCACAGCCTCATGTTTTGATTGATTTAGCAGCCACCTGGGCTAACTGGCAGGAACAGAATGAGAAACATTTAATTAACATCACAGGAAATGCTCCAAGTGTGCTTGGAAATAGTGGGGATAACATTAACATGTCAGTAAATATTTCATAGATTTACAGCCCTTTCAATTTAGACATTTATTGACTTGACACACAAGTATATCCCTGTGCAGCCTTTAATCCATTTGTAGTTGGTTGTTTTTTTAAATCAAAGATATGGATAAAAGGTAACAAGAGACCACTTATTTCATGCTTGGAGGTATGAGATGCTCAAGAGCCCAGCAACCCACACTTGCATAGCCTGAGTATTTTGCAAAATGTTTACTATCTAGGACTATCAGAAAAGAACGCCTGATATTCAGCCTGTGTCATGCTATGTAAATATCTCTGATGAACAGAAAAAAAAGCAGCAAAGGGACTGGAAGAATGTTTTTTCTTTTTTGTAAAAGAAGACAAAAACACCATCTTGTTAGCAGAAGAAATGAAACTGTTGTACTGAATCGTGAATCTGAATCACTAAAACCATCTCAAAGCAACATTCAAAATGGAAGAGAATGAGTTTTTTGTACTTTAAAGCTTTTCTTAAAAAGTAGAAAATGTTTCCATATTCTTTTCAGGACCTTTTCAACTATTCTAAATTGAAACAAAACCAAAATGCCCAAATGCAGCATTTTGACAAGAAATGCTTGTCTTACAGTGTGAACATCTCTTTCTTGGAAAGCCAGTTAGTCTGTGTTTTCACCTAATTGTGAGGGTTCCATTGCCAATCAAAACCATCAAATTTTGCCTTGCATAAAATTTAGAAATAGCAGCAATCGAAGAAAGAAAGAATGTGGCACTGTTTATAGAAGACTGAAACATTGCTCATGATTGAAATGAGACCAACAGCCATACTAGATTATTTTAGGCATGCAAAGTACTGTAATGGCTACCCAGTGGTCAATGCTGAGCAGAACAAATTTTGTAGAAGAAAACAAGTTTTTCTAGATTAAATATGAAATGCATCTTAACTCTGTTCTTATCAGACTTTAGTGCCTGCAGGAACAGCTATGGCTTGCTCTGAGGAAAAACACTTGGACACGGCATACCAACACCTACTTTTATGATGCCTTTTCCCGAGGAACAGTTAAATCTGTTCATTCCATAAAGTCAGCTGAAAGGTACACAAATTATCATTGTGCATATGGGGTGCATGTGAAATGAAATATGAAATCGATCTGCCAGTGGAATGGAAAAACAGGCATGGTAGGAGCTCTAAAAACCTGGAATTATTCATATTGCTTTATAACTGATACAACATATGCATGTTTGGCCTCTGGAAAGGCTCCCTCAAAAGTGATAATAATAATACATTTCTCAGAAGAATACAGCAGCTAGGCTTTCCAACTGATTTTGAAACTCTGTGTTTAGAAATCAATTTGAATGCTTCCTTAGGTGCTTCATGGAAGGAGCTGCTTCATGAAATTAACTCTGGCATTTTAGCCATCAAGATGTAGAGACAAGAGGAGTCACTGCACAGATATAGCAACTACTAGGTGTTGAAGTAGCTCAACAACTGGATGTAGGGATGTTACATTCATACTCTGACTTGGAACTGGCATTTAAGATTCACGGTTATGCTTATATCAGAAATCACAGCTGAGTTACTTCAGGCTCTATCACATGTAGAAGGATTGAAGTTGCTGTCATATATACTTATTGGTATAGGGCTTTGACCTATTGAATATGTCTTTTAACACCTCTTGATATACTTTTAGTAGCTTTTGCTATTGTATGCTTCATCCTCGTGAGACAGTCCTATGTTTTTCTTAGTTATAGAGTTTTTTGATAAAGGGAGAAATGTGAGCTCTGACCCACCAGCCTAAGTGAAAAAGCTTAAAATCCCTTTGTCAACGGACTCTAGTTTTGCTGCCAAGGTGGTGATCTTCTTTGCAAGGGCCAAATAAAAACTCAAAGTGGGTACATTCCCAGAGAACTAAAAGACTGAAGAATTTGTTCCTTTTCCAAAGGAGTAACAAAGATACCTTTATATACACTGTTCAAACAACCGGAGCTGTGGGAAGAGGAGGGGGAGTACGAGCAGAACAAGAGATTCCAGCAGTTTGACTGAGCAATAGTTAGAGGAAGAAAGAAACTGTAACCCTTGTGGCTGAGTTAAAAGCAGCATCTGACAACATCCATGCTGTTCAATCAGGCTTGCAGTGCTTTAAGTGACATTAAAATTCTGATGAGAGGTTTTTTTTGCGCCTTAAAACTAAGATATTGGAAATGAAAAATAGGTAGGTTGGGAGTATTTCAAAGCTTAAATATCAGTTCCTGAACTGGGGCCTTTAGGTACCTACATGACCCAATTACCTTGGAGAAAGTATTTAGAGAGCTTGCTAATGACATATGATGCTGGCTTTTCCTTGTTTCCAACTGCAAAAATGCATCATTTGGCCTAAAAATTACATGGAACACCTCCTTCATATTACATTTCTATTGGGAAATTGCCCTGAATGATGTTACCTGATCATTAGTGGGAAGGGAGTGGGTACATGAATTTGGCTTAAAGCAATGTCTGCACTAAGACGAGGTTTAGACTCTGAACAATATGTCCTTAAGAATCTTTCCAAGGAATAGGAAAAAAGCAGTATAAATATTTGTTAGGTGGGTGGCTCATTTGTTGTTTTGTTTCTTCTGTCCTTGTAATCACACCAAACAACCGTACCTGCAATCTTTTTGACACGCATCAAATCAGATCTTTAGCTTGCTCCTTTAAGTATCCCCATGTTAGAGATCTGGGAAGAGGTTTTAAAACTTTATCTCCAAAGTCCATGTTTGAAGCCCGCTAGATGTGTGTGCATATATGACATGACGGGCTGTTGTACAGGAGCTGATCCAGCTTGGAAGAATCAGTGAGTTATTAGGAAAGCAAGTGTTCAACACATTATTCCATCTTGGTTTGGAAGTGTTAGATATACTGATTTAAAGCTCACACACAATAAGGCATACTTAAAGAATTTTTTTCTACATTCACTGAGTTAACAAATAGGAAAATGCGCATCTGCTCAAAATTTTTAACTCACAAGCAACAGTTTATTCTGAAGTTGGATTTCAGAGAACTGGAAGAGAAACTTTAAAAACTGATCATGCCATTTCAGTGAATGCCATGGAAAATTTAAACTCTATTCTTTCTAAAAAAAATAAAGAATTTCCCCCTTATTTAGTAAAAAGTTATTTCAATCAAAAATATCAAGAAACTTTAGAATTAAATATTTGTGAAATAATAAATCCATCTAATGTATTCATGATAGTGTGTGAATGTGTATAAAGGCTTGCTGTGAACAGGGGTATAGGGCTCACTTTCAGGATAATGTGTTTTCATTTTTCAGAGCATGAAAATAATGAAATAAACACCTTTTTCAATGTAAGCAAGCACTGTGTATTTTGTTCCAACTTCACATGTGGTACATATTTTAGCACTTTGTCCTGAAATATACCACATCTAGGAATACATAGGAAAACTAGAAATGAAAACCTGAAATTTTCTAATATTAAGTAGGCCTGAAGTTAAAAGATTCTATCTGTTAAACAGTAACAATATTCACAGTTATACCTCTTCAATAATAACATTTATTCTAAGGTATTCAGCAATAGAGAAGAAGCACTCCTGTTCAATGTTTCTGACCCATCGTCAGGTCTTCCAGTGCTTTTTTTAATTTTAAGTAGATAACATTTTGATTAGTGATCCAATATTTCCTGATTATATCTGTTTATTCTTTCATGTTTATTTTCTTTGTTGGTTTTGCCCAAATAGGCTTTGTCTTTTTCATTTTGCTTTTTTTTCCTCTGCATCAAGCAGAATCTTTGCAGATTGTGTCATAAGTGGAACTGGTAAAACATTCTTGCTCTGAGAACACTCAATTCCTAACCCACTAATTTAAGGGTGGAACTATTTCTGGAAATGTTTTGAGCCTGTGTGCTGAAGAACCTCTTATTCTGTGACTGCAAAGGCACTAATGCTTTGATACAAATGGTCTGTGCTCAGATGTTTTCCATACACTTCGGTGAGTTGGCTTTATTAAAATTCTTCTAAAAATATATATCTCTTATTAAGTTTGCATGCTGATTTTGACATTCAGTTTTCAAATAACATCAAGGAGAAGTATAGAGAAATGTTTTATCTCTTTATGTCTTATTTAAGGATGGGTACTACCTATCACCTCAAGCCCATAAGTAGTGTAAATGTTGGAGGACTTGATTCATTTTTCTATCACTTGAAGACATTTAAAGGGAAAAATTTTGGAGTCTATGAAGAAGCAAGTTCCATTTTTTTGTCTCTGGGATTGAAACGGAACTGCATGATTTTAGCAAGAAACGAAATTATCCGCTACTAGAGAGCAAATAGCCCAGGACACAAGGGCAGGTCACTGAGCAGACACTCTGTCCGAAACAATGAGAAGGGAGAGGAGGAAAAGAGGTAGAAATTGTAGGTAAAGTGCTTCTTCAGAAATAGAGGCTTTTGTTTGAGGCTGTCAAATTGCTTTTTCTGTAGAAGTTTGGTCCTACTCTAATATGATTCAGAAAGGAAGAGATGGTGACTGAGCAGAGCCGAATTCAGTCAGCAAAGAAGAAGCGGTCTTTGGAGAATATTTCACCTTGTTTGCAATACATTAGAACTGAAAAACTAGATTCTCAGGAAAAAAATGTCATACTTGTATTTTCTTTAAAGTTTTATGTAATATAAGGTAAGGGACAGGGACACAGTAACGTTGTTAAAAAAGTTGAACAGCACAACGTCCCCTCAGTTCTGACAGTGCTTGATATTTGCACATAGCTCTCTAAATCTTGGCTTTTCACATTTTAAATGAGGATTTAATGCCTGTGAAAGGTGTCAGACTGACAGCCCAAGAAATGGAGAAATAACCTCAAATAGTGCATGCATCACGCCCTTCATAAAAATATCACAGCACACTGTAAAATTAAATTAGAGTCCTTGTTTTGCTCATACATCAAATACACCGCAAGGCAGAGGAATGCAGGGGATTTTTTTCTCCACTACCCTGCAAAAGTGCTTCAACATCAACTCACTAAACTTCCTCAAAGGCTGTGGCTAGTACCATTCCATCTCCAGACCTCTTTAATTAAACCTGAAAAAAATTATGTGTGGTCATAGCTAGTACAAGTTATGCTGGTGTTTTCTGTGATGTAAATATCTAATGGGAATTGGTCTGTACTAGTTTTTCCTCTCAAAGCTGAGGAATCATCCAAATGGTAGCACAAAGCATACATGTTTCAAAAGTTGTTGCACTTGAAGCAGTGATCTAAAAGGGGGAAAAAGTATCACAATAGATAACCAGTGGCTTAATCTGAAGAAACCCAGTCAGGTTGACTCTGAGGAAAATATTCAGGCAATTCTTATAATCTCCAGAGATTGAGATGCAACTATAGGAGAACAGTAACATGAGCAAACAATGCTTATTTTTTTGCTATTTTTCTAGAAAAACAGTTAAAGATAATGCACACCACTTCAGTTTATACTGAAAAGCAGAAAAGCTACAGGTGAATAAGATAAACAGGATTAAAAAACCAAAATGATGAGATTCCAGAGTCTATCTCTATGGGGAAGGAATTGGCTACAGTTTAGTAACTGCACAGATTAAAGCATTTTTTCTCCTATTAAAAGATTCACATTCCTAATTTTGTTTATAGACTTTAAATATATTTTTTTTGCCTGGTATACTCTAGCAATACTCTAATAGGGAGGTAAAAAAGGTAGAAACCTTAAAGCATGCTGTGATCGAACTAACCAGGAACAGAACTTTGCACATTAATATCCTTGCCAATTCTCACCCGGCATCTCACCCACCTCTTCTTGGAACAAGGTTTTATATCCTGAAATTCCTTAGACCCCAATCAGTAAGACCACAGACTGGGGCAGAGCACAAAAACAGCATTGCTTGCCTTCATCAACAAGCTCCCTGGAGCAAAGAGAGAGAGAACGAAGTGTTTTGATGGCACTGTTTGGCCTTGCACTGACCTTTCACTCAAGACCATTGCTATTGACTTAACTGTGGATTCTCCTTGTTGCATTCAGGAGAAGCCAAGGGACCAGAGCTGAGCCGTAGGGCACCTGTTTCCCCGGGGCTCTCAGCTGCTACGATCGAAGCCAGCTCAGCCCCTAGCCTTCCTCACCTCCAACGTCAGCTGTGTTGTGTCCTTGGAAGGGACTTTGAAGTGGCGCTGTGCATTCACTCCTACCATCTCCTTTTTGTCGGACCCAGATGTATCAAACTTTGTATTTCTCCCAATGCCAGTCTGAGATTAGTTGCGGGGTTTAATCTATGAAGACTTTCACCAATCTAAATAAAATTGAAGCAACAGTCTTTGACAGGAAGAAGCCTTCTGAATGTCTGCTTGGTTGACTATTTGACTTTGATGGCAGATACCACTTCAACCGCTGTCCAAAAAGTGTGTTAATGTTCTCATTGGTGAGTTTAGAAATGAAATACTGGCCCAGAAGTGGAAATTTTTGCTGATGCACTTAGCAAAACCAAAAAATAGCTACACATCACTGAGTAAAAGCATTTTTGTTTTTTGTTTGACATAGCTGGACATTGTAGCACTACTGACCTATACAAGTTTGTGTACTTATTGTCTTTGTATTTTTTAATTAGAGTACCTCAGTGAAATCATGGCTAATGAACACCACTATTACATGCTGAATTGCTTAAATTAATCAGAGGGCACATTCTGTGGGGAAAAAAAAATAAAGCAAAACATAGTAGCTCTCTGTGAAGAAATAGTAAAGGTTTGATTGAAAAGTTTCATCTTTCATTTTATTAGGAATCCTTGTAATTTTTTCCCAACTTTTTTTTTCACTATAAAAGAGGCCAAAGAAATCAGGAAGAAGAAAAGGAAAAAGATGGGAAATGAAATAAACCCTTTTTTTTTGGTTGGAATCTAACAGAACACATTTAGTTGTAGAAATATAAAAAGGAAGACAAGCATATTGAAAAAGTACAGAAAGACTTTTCTTTTTCAACAAAACATTGGAAATTTTTTTATTAGCTCTGCATAAAGTTATTTGTGTGATTCAAGGATGTATAACAATCATCAAGAACAACATATCTAGACAGTATAAAAACAGACATGTGTCTACCAAAACAAGCAGTGTGAGTGTGTTGAATGTGTACTCACAAAGTAACTGATCTAGCGAGGCAACTGGGTTGTCAGTGCAGCTAACAGAAGTACAGGATTTTGTCAGTAAGATGACAGCTGCTATCATGTATTTATTAAATTGACATATTAATGGATTTCAGTCCTATGGTATCTTGTCTAATCGGCATAGCAATTTGACAAGATGCAGATGATCATTAAAAAAATATGAAATCCATTATGTCATGCCTTATGAGATGCAGAATGGCCTGTTTAATCTGGTTATTACCCAATGAACTAAATTTTTGTGAAATCCATCCAAGATGCAGATGGCTTTTTCACATGAGCTCAAAATTATTTTACTGTTGCAAGCAGGCAACCTAATTCCCAGTGAAGGAGTGGTCTGGAAAGCAATATGGAAACAAGCTTTTCCCTTTTGGGGAGCCAGTGGTCACATTCTCCTAATAAAAAGAAACCTGTAGTTGTAGTGGAAAAGATATTTATTAAGAGAAAGCTGCTTAAATAAAAAAGAAGTGTTGCTCTGTATGTATCTGTGAATTTCATACTGGCTCAACATAAATCAAAGGACAAGAATTCTCTTTTTATGTTATGAAAAAAAGTCTTCATTAACAAGTTGGCCACATCAGTTATGCTACTGTATACCATCACAAAGTTTCCATTCCTGCAAACACTTCTCTGAGCACAGGTAAGCGTGTGTAAAGGTAGTGAGCAAGACTGGAGATACAGCTGGAGATCTATATTTCCAGGTATCAATATCCTAAGGATATACATAGCCTAAATTTGAATTTGTTTAAGAAACACCACTGATGTGTGAAGGGTGTTTAGTGTGCCTAAAATTCATACACATATGAAATATTGAATTCTATTTTTTTTCAAAATGATATATTTTCCAGGATAGAAGGCTATATTAAGGATAGAAGTAGGTCAAAATCAAGGGAATAGAGCAGGAAATAGATAGGAAAGTAAAAAACCTAATCCTGACTACAAGCCAAACAAAAATTAGAAAAATAACATTCAAGACTGTATCTATAAAACATGCTGTTATCTAGGGCAAATCACAGGAAAATCAACAACCATTATTAATACAGAACCATGCAATTTAAATATTTCAATAAAAAAAAGGTAATAGACGATTCTATTTTTTATTGAAACACATGTAATACAGGCCAAATTCTCTTGAAGGTGAGAAAGCAGTAAATTTGCATCTACAGCACTGGATTTCCATTCTGACCAAAGTTGTCAAATGCATGAGATGGCAAATGATACCAGGACTTCACACAATGTAAAGTCACATTTAGTTAAAGAAGGCACTTAGTTGCAAAAATAAGTTATCATTGAAAAACCTTTTGTGGGTCGTAAACTTGTGAATGAAAGTTCTTATGAGCTACAGAAATTCAGCCTAATTTGTAACCCATTGGTTACCATCCTGTTGTTACATTAGATAGCTTTGTTGAAACTGAAGTGAAAAAAGAGTTTTTAAAAATAATTTAAATTTTACAGGTTTTGATGGAGGAATGAAAACAAAAAATATTCCAAGGCAGGAAATGCTGAATTTCTAGGTGGTTAAAGGAGAAGGAAATTAATGGAACTTCAGTCACCAAGATTATCTTATTTGCAAAAACCTATTTCTTCTGGCAAAGCATGAAGGTAAAAATACCTAGTGCTGGTTCTTGAGTTTTTTCATGTCAGAAGAAGCATTACAGTGTAAGTTCAATGAAGTTGTTTGTTTTTACGAGCAAGCTGACAACCCAACATGTATACTATCCCTGAAGATCTTTTATGAAAAGAAGAGACAATTCTGCTCCATTGACTAAGGGGTGTTTTGGAAAAAGGTATTTTTATTATGAAAATACTGGATTATCACAAGAAAAAAACTTCCATGGATATTGTCTTCAATGTTGTTTATTTACAGTCACTTAAACCAGAGAAACATAGACGGGAAATACCAGATCAGAACAGTTCTTTGGCCTCAATTTGAAAAGGTCAAACAGATGAGCTAAAAGACTCAACACAGATACTTGCTTTCTCATTTCAAATAAATCACGTTAATGAAAATTTTCAGCCATGGATATGGTACTTTTTCTTTTCCTCTTTTCATTTCAAAGAGCTAATTTAGCAATTTTTCATTATGTTTCTTAGGTTGGTAGAATTCATTTTAAGCATATGCTAAAATAGTTTGCTACGTAGGGTTACACACAGTAGTACTTTTAACAAATTATTGAAGGAAAAACAAAAAAGATGTTTCCAAGACATGGCTTGAGCAATCCCAATAAATGCAGAGTACATTGCTGGAAAGCTAAAGGCTTACAGTTTTGGAGGGTAGGGACTCATAAAGGAAGAGCATCAGTGATAAGGAATTCAGTTCATTTGTGAATTAATGTTAATAATTACAAATCATGCCAATATAACTAGCATAGTGGGATTTGTCAGGTTCTGTAAGGGAGCTGTCCTATCAGAAAATACAAACAACTTATAAAGATTAACACCACCTATTTATCATAAGTAGCTGAACTATAAATCAGATAGTGTAGAAGGGAACTATAATACATTTTTCAAAACTGAGTTACATTTTGGAGAAAATCCACTGTCTAGTCCCAACAATTGAAACACACTTTATCAGGTCAGTAGTTTATACATAAACATTTGGTCCCTTTCAGAATAACATATTTTTCCTTCCTACCTCTACCACTGCAATTTAAAAAAATGTCATTAAAACAACAATTATTTATTGAAGCGATACATTCTTCAACCTTGTCTATAAAGAAAGAGAAGGTGTCATATGCATTTCTTGGTTGGTGCTTTCAGATTTGTTTTCCCAAACTCTGACTTCAGTGAACATGTCCCAAGCCATGGGTATATACACGTGTCATGAGGTGGGTGAGTTCAGTCTCCTTATTTTCAAGCCTTATAAAAACACAAATGGCTTCAAAAAACCCCAAACTATCCCCAGATTAGAAAAACACCTTTTTCAAGGGAAGCCTAGAAGTTTAATAAGCAAAACTTTCCCTGCCTATGAGGTGGACTGTGATCTGTCAAACACTGGTTGTGGAAAGGAAAATGCTCCTTTTGCCCCAGGGCCAGGTCAGGTTGCTGGACAGGACTTGGTGTTCCTCTTCGCTTCAGCTGCTGTCAGGAGATCCTGGGGTGGGGATCAGTTTACATGGGG
>JAOXNG010000001.1:112560412-112572959 GCA_028566535.1 Scolopax minor
CTTTGCATGGAAGTGTCTTAGTGACAACATAATGGCCAAGTGTCTTCGCTGCGAACTGTCCTTGTGACATAATAAGGTTCTTCAGTTATCCTGATTGCACTCCTAGGTTTTTAGACCATGTTTCATGTTTGTTTTATTTCTCTGCTTTGCCTCCTAAATCAACAGAATGGAAACAGACACTGTTTTCATTTTGTGACATCTTGTGTTTTTCATGTTTCAGAAACCAGCAAACAACTTAAGGCTGAAGAGTGCTGACACGCAGTAATTGCTCAATAGAGTTACTTTTGATGTGGAGAAAATTTGCTTTTTAAGGCAGTGGGAGAAAGACAGTGCAAATAACACTTGGGATCGGTGGGATTTCTAGTGGTTGTCTACCTACTGGACATTGCTGACACCATCAAAGTCACTGAGACCCAAAGAGGCACTTCCCCAAAAGAAATACAGGCAATTCATACCTATATTTCACAATAATCTTCTGAGGTGGGGTTTAGCTCAAGAAAAGTTGCTTAAGGAAACAATGGTTAGCTTGGGAGAAATGCTAGCCTTTTTATCATCAAATAACCCTAGTGAACCTAGAGGGACTTTTTTTTTTTTTTTTGTGGGAACATACTTTCCCCTATGCTGAGCTTATTAGTGAATTAAAGCCAAAGGACATAAACATTTATGTACCACAAGGTGCAGCTCCAGGGGCAGCCCCACCTAAGTCAGTAAGGCTGGTTTTCATATGAGAGTTCTTAAGAGTAAACATTTGTCAAACACTCCCAGTTTTGTTGAGTTCTGTCAATCAGAACTCCTTTGGCTTCCATCAGTACAAGCAGGCACTGCTCTATTACCACTTGTGCCTAAGCATAAGGCATAAAGATAATGTTTGGAAAGATAACTTCTTCTGCTAGGTCCATTTATGAAAGCAAAAGATAAACCAGGTGAGGTAGTGTGGTTTAATTCTTACAGAATATTTTATGAGAGATGAAAAAACTGGAATGCTTCTCAGTAATAGCATTACACTGAAAAATCGGGATGAAAATGTGTCATGTTTCTCCATATGGAAAAATAATTGTTGTCAAACAAGCATGGATGAAGTCTTATTTTTGACAGCAGCACTTTTTTACGATGTAACAGAAACAGACTTTGCTGAGATTTTCACTTGTTTAGAAAAGAAGTCCATAAGGACCTCAACACTGAATCCTATATTTTACTTCATACATATTTCGGCATTATTCTGCCATTCTTATGTTCCCTATTTTTTTCATTCTAAATATGCTTGCAATTTAGTAAATAATGACACGATCATACACAGAGTACTTGAGTATGATTAATTCTAGATAATGCTCATATAAATTTATTTCTTAATGGGATTTAAGCCTATACTTGCTTTGTTTTGTAGATCTGGACTTTAGCTACTAACTCAGGAAGAAAGCTTACATAAAAGTAGCCTTGGGACAACAGAGATTGTACTAGGTGGAGACTTACCTGTCTGTTTATATACTGCAGCTTTCTGCTGACATAAGCCTTTTGGGCTACCAGCACTACCAAGGAGACCCAAGATGTATAAGCCAAATGAAAAGATACATGCAGGTCAAATAGGTTTCTATTGTGGAAGACATATTAGTGATGTATACCTACCTTAAGATGCCTCATGTTCTTCTGTAATTTTAGCAACTTAAATTTTTCTTAAATTACTGTGAAACCTGTAGGATTTCTTGATATTTAATTGGCTTCCTGAATATTCACATCAGGCCATTGAAGCTAACTCTAAAATATTTGGAGTGGATTGAAAAAATACAAATTAAGATTGTTCTTGCTAGGCTCTCTTCCTACTGAATAGAATTCCTTTGCTCCTCTGAATTTGGCAGATATGGAAGTTGTCAGCAGTAGTGAGGACAGCAAGCAGTACTACTGAACTGCATTTAGAAGGGGATCCATAATTTGCATGCAGGCTGAAGCCAGTCTGCAAAATGAAGTGCTCACTAAATGAGAAAGGGAACCATGCACTAATAGCTTTTATTTTAGATTAGTTTTTAGATGCATAGTCCAGAAATCCACAGTTTCCTTCTGCAATATGTATTATATGGTTATCAAATCTACCTATTGTGTGTTTTGACAACTGCAAGAATGGCTGGGTACTGGACAATCTTCCTGCATGAGGACCTGCAGCTGTGAGGCTGGAAACACCAGTGACTTGAGATGCAGCATTTCACTTCTGCAGAACTCTGCCTCCTTGGAAACTGGTATGGTCATGCCTTGAATCTGGAGACGCTGCCACTTAAAACCCAAGAGGTAATATTTCAACTAGAGAAAGGCAAAAGAACACTGTGGCTGGTGCTCCCATTTTTCATTCTTCTACATGGGATGAGTGGCCTTCTGCCTTCAAAGACATCAAAATATCCCTAATATATCTTAAAAAAGATTCAGGATCAAAGGCAAGTCAAATCCAATGTGGTTTAATGCTTGTGAAACTCTGGAACTTCTTTAGGGTTCCCAAAGCTTGTTTTAACTTGTGAAATATTTTTCCTTTAATTAAAACCCATATTCCCAGCCAGGGTGATTCAATTTTATATTCAGCTAAAGTCAGAGAGTGCTATGTGTTAGCATAATCTAAAACACACACAACTCAATGGGAACAGAAAACTGGACGCTAAAAATGTCTTCAGACATAAAAAGCAAATTACTCATTAGTAAGCAAAGAAAAATAACAACTAAAAAGGCAAAGCAAGACTAGACTACTCTTGCAACAAAGTAATGAAGCAGAAGCGTGAAGTCATTAACTTCTTTTAACAAGCAGTATTGCCATATTTGGATACTGATGTTCAACTAGAGGAAATCGTCATAGACTTTTATAGACCCATATAAGTTCACATTTTCTGAAAGCCTCTCCTGAAAACACTAAGCTAATTTCTAGAATATTTATTTTTGGGAGGAGACAAGTAAGCAGATTTCATAGGAAAAAAAAAAAAAAAAAAAAAAAGAAAGGGATTTACTCACAAAGTTACACAGGTAATGGCATGCTTAAGTTTCACAGAACTGAACTGAAACAACGTGATCATTCAAGAAAAAAGGGAAAACCCAGTCAGAATATTCTTACTCAGAGTTGTAAGAAGTTGTGGTATCCTGTCCTCTTATTCATTCCAAGAGCTGAAACAGCAGCTACTTGCTCATATCCCAATTGCACTTGAAAATTCCCACTTGGATATGTCATTCCATGGAGCTCAAATTTGACTCAGCTGAGGTCTCCTTTTACAGGAAAATCAGAAGTAGGCTATGATTGCTGGTTAACTTTGCCAAAAATACTCTTCTATATATGTCAAATTTATTATTTAGTTTGCCTGGGTAACTAATTAGTACGTGAAGCATGATAAGAAAAAAATTCTTCAGAAATTAGAAGAATTTGTCAGGCAGCACATATTAAGAGGATGAGATTTGGAGTTACCTGATTTATAACTTTAAAAAAAAAAATAAAATTGACTCAGCTAGAAGCCTTTGGTCTTCATTTTCTTGCCATGGGGAACAGAGGCTATCAACAAACATGAAGGAAAAAGGCAGACTATAATACTATTCAAGGCTACCTCTGGAGACAGAAAAAAAATTCTGAAGATGGTGACTAAAATGTTTTTGACAACCCAGAAGAATCCACATAGGGTGATAGATTTCTCACAGTAAAATATTAGTTTAAGAGAGAGTGGGAGGTAAAAATTCAAAGAGATGTCCAGTCACAAAAGTGTGAGTGTGGGAAAAAATAGTAAAGCTTCTGGGGGCATTCCATGGCTTTATGGCTATTTATAAAGCTACAAAATGCTGCAAATCTGGCTAGATAGGTTTGTATTTGGCAAAGGGAAAAGTTGTTTTTCAACAAGCTTCAGACAGGAGCAAGACAAACACCTTGACTATTCTAGATATACTCCTACATATCGAAGTTTAAGCTAACCTTAAACCAGAGAAGCAAGTAAAACCAGATAGTAATCTGGCTTTTTTAGTGAAGATATGCCTTGGGCACTGCTCTGGGAAGTGTCATCAATAGTATCTTGTAGGATACCTCATTTTTGTGTTTTTAAAACAGTTTGTTGGCTGAACAGACCACTGCTAGCTCTTAGCATTTCTTGCAGACCACACAGTTCTCTCACTGTCAGTCTTTTATTCTTCTACATGAGTTTCAGAATGCAAACTACAGCTGGGCCAATGTTTGGAAACCATTGCTTTGTTTCATCAGTGTCTGTGGGAATTCTCACAGTTTCTCCTTTCTTAAAAAAAAAAAAAAAAAAAAAAAAGGAGTTACCAAAGAGTAAAATGATAATGGCTCTGCTACTGGAGTAAAGCAGTCTTTCTTCGGCATCTTTCTGTCTGTTGCCAAACCACTAAGCTGTCCCAGTTTATTTTAAAAACTTATTTAGGAATCTGAATATGGATGGGGATAGGAAAGTAAAGTCAACATTAGGTAAAGAAACAGCATTTGACTTACTTAGCTTGCACTAGGCTCACCCTTATTTGTTATTACTAAATTAACTCTGGGCTGGAAAGAAGAAGAAAGCTATAATCAGTTGCTTTTTACTGGGACTCAAAAATTGAAGCCAAACTTTTTTAATATTCTGGATTCCTTTACCTAATTGCATCTGCACACTGACAACTACACTTAAAGAAAAGCAAAGAAGTTGCTTTTGTGGCAAAACTTTCTTTCCACGTCAGTGAGCATGTAAAAAAATTTCAGCACTTGCTACTAGATTTCAAGATAGGTCGTGGTGTTTGTTTTGGTTTGATCGCCTTTGAGTATTGAGGTGTAGCTAGTGCTGCAGCACAAATGGTTGATTTGCAAGTTTTTTCTAGGCACTATCACACAAGGCTGTGTGCAAAATTTGGTTTGTCCAACTGGCTGCATTATATCTGGTTTCTAGGGGCATGGGAACTGTAGGAGGCTAGGTTACTTTTCATCCCTATCCTCTACACCAAGGTCACCAGGAACAAGATTTCCAATGTTATATGTCATCATTTGCATGGAAGAAATTAAGTCTATTTCTTTGAAATCAGAATTACTGTTGTACTGAGGTCCTTGCACAGAGGTGAGGGCAATTCGATATTATCCAACAGAAAGTCTTGTTCATGGCCCTCCTGTTTGCAGCTCTGAAGACTCAACTTTACTGTGGAGAGTTTTTATGGGCAGCACATAACATTTTATCTCTTCTGAAAGCTGACTTAGACTTGTCAAAATGCTCAGCTGTTGTGTAAATGTTTGTTTCCTGTACCAGTAATGGCCACAGACATAGAATACGCAACATGCATCTACAATATTTTGCTTTGACGTGCATTTCCATTGGAGCTATTCAGTGATAGAACTTGCTTGACACAGCATTATTAGTAATCCTGCTCATATATTTTGCTTCACTTTTGCTTCATTTTTGCTTCACTTCTTTTTTGTTAAGAAAGCTAACAGTGCAAAACTGCTTATTTTTTCTGGAAGAAATAACAACTATGAATCCCAGGTTTCTCATCTGCACCGTACAAGGATAATGTGGCAGCTCCACAATTGTTTTCCTACTGGGATCTTATATTGGCTAGATGCCTGATTGCTTCTCTCTAGTTGTTTGAGTATGTGCAGATTTAATTCTTTTAGAAAGGGTGGGGTGGTGGTGGAAGGTAACTGTTGACTTTCAAAGCTTAAGGCTATACGTGGTCAGATCCCATTCGGGTGCCTCTGCAGGGCAGAGATGAAGGCAGGGCAGAGATGAAGGCAGTGCAAAGTGTTTTCCTGACTCACATTGCCTTGCGAAAGTGCTAACTGGGATCATATTCTTTGCTCCCCCCAGAAATAATCATCTGCTCTGATTTAACACCAGCCCTAATCTCCCAATGTGGAGAGCAGCTGGGTGGAGGTTCAGTTATGCCTGTGCCTCTGTTCTGGTGAGTCCTGTTAGGAGAGACTGACCATGTGTTTTTGCATTTTAAAAGTTAATAGAAGCAGAAACTCATTGTGAAGTTGCTTTTAATTTTGGAAATCATTCTTTCAGGCACTTTATGGCAACAAGAATCCTGTCACCTCCCCTTCCCAACACAACCTAAGAACAAAGTCCAAGGTGTTACTGAAAGCCCAAACTTTACTGAAAGATTGATTGAAAACTCAGCAGCATTAGGAAAAGAGATTGTCCTGAAACACTTTTTAATGATTTTCTTGATAATGTTGCTTGCAGGGGATCATAGACACCCCAATATCAAAGGATAAAGAAGGCATATTCTCCTAAAAAAATGCATGTAGTGAACATTTTAGGGACTCCGTTTTCATACACAATTAAGGGTAATTAAGCCCTGATCTGAAATTGACAGCTTTTCTTGTGTGCTCTTGGCTCCCTATCTTTTCCTCTGGTAAATATGCAAATCTAAGGGGAGGAATTCTCACATGTGAGAATAACTACTTGCAAATATAGTTGAAAATGCAGCCTTAAATCCATAAATGCAAATAGCAAAAACTTTTTCATGTCAAAAATCTGCTGAATACTGCGTTATCCATCTGCCCACGTGTAATTTAACCTGGCACCATTTCCAGTGATGTCATACCTGGAACAACCAGCCCTGTGGAGAGATACTTGCTGGGATGGAGCTGCTGCGTGAGGTGGAAAGACTAGCAGATGTGGTAATACGCTCTTGGAATGGAGCTCACATCAAGTTGCATATTTGAGTAAAGGCAATTTCTTTAAACCTTGTAGTTTTGGAGCAGGCATATGTTCAAAAGACAGGTAGGTGACGAACTATATGGCCAGTTCTTCTGGCTGAATATTGTTGTTTTAAGGAAAAAGTTCCTTTATGTAATTTTATTTCATGTCATTTCTAGGCAGTTGGCTTTGCAACTGTGGGATAAGAAATGTCTGGCAAAGCCTGTTCCACGTAGATAAAGTTCTGCTGCATTATGGGACTTCCCCCACTCTGGTTAAGAAAAATTATGGTCATTTTTAGAACCATGTGTAGCTAGGTGGCACAGTCATCACTGAAGTGATGATGAGTGATGGTGATGACTGACTGCTTTTTAGTCAGAATCTCCCTGCTAGTCAACAGTCCTGTTACAGTGGATTTTGACAATTTTCAATGCATTAATGTTTGTAAAGAAGTTTGCATGAATTAAATTGCTGAGGCTAGTTTCATAACAGGCCCAGCTGCAGTATCTTCACCAGCACTGCCTAATACTTTGTTTTGTGAACTGTCCTATACAGGGCAAAAAACATCAAAGCAGAGTCAGACAGTAATCAATATAGATGACAATGTTATTATCTTGTTCTTTGTGATATGTACACAGCCACAGGTGTGGAAACTCACTCTTCACAGGGAAGTGTAGTTTGTACAGGGACTATATATTCTTTATAGTGAGGGTAGTGAGGCACTGGAACAGGTTGCCCAGGGAAGCCATGGATGCCCCATCCCTGGAGGTGTTCCAAGGCCAGGCTGGATGAGGCTTTGTGCAACCTGCTCTAGTGGGAGGTGTCCCTGCCCATGGCAGGAGGGTTGGAACTCAATGGTCTCTAGGGTCCCTTCCAACCCAAACCATTCTATGATTCTATGATTCTATATTGGAATAAAGTATAGATTTTGATCTGAGACCTGTGGAATAACTCATATTCGAGGCTAGGAAGATGCACAATGCAAACCACAGTTCATCTGCTACTATCTTTTAACTTCTTTTGTGATTTCTTTCTTGGTCTTACTCTTCCCAGCATGACTCTGATATTACTAATCATAGGTATGTGTTTCCATGACCTCACACAGCCATTCCCACCAAGAGGATAAATACAGCTGCAGATACTGGCTAGCTATCTATTTTCTCTTGGGGCTTAGTTACAATTTATAGCTGCCACTTTTTGATAGAAGGTGTGTGAAAAGAGTGATAGGCTCTCTGCAACTAGGCAGCAGAGAACGATTAGGATATCAGCACTCAGAAGCTAAAATTTGGTTCCCTTTGTCAGCTCAGTCATCTAAAACAAATAAACAGATAAAACTAATACTGCACAGGAGAAACTTTCTCCTGATCTCTCCAGCTTTAATGAGGCATTCATGATTTTCATGTTTTTGGATTTTTAAATAATAGCCATCTGTCTTTCTTATACATGGACAAGATCAGAAAAATATTTCTCCTTGAAGCTAAGAAACTACTGTTTCAGTTCACTCAGTCCCTCCAAAACACTAGGTTAAACTGTTATTTTAATTCAATATTATCTGTCTCTGTGAAGAAATCTAAATGCTTGCAAGTCACTCTTATCCAGGTCACTGAATGGAATTTACTGTTTGCCAAGATATTTGATATGGCCAAAAACTAATACTGTAAAGGAGGTCAAATAGGAAACTTTATAGGGTCCTTTTTCTTCTTTTTTTATTTTTCCTCACTCACTTCCAAAAATCTTCACAGATTAACTTTAACAATTATTTAACAATTATTTTATTTTGATGAAGTGCTCTCCAGAAACGCTTTCCATATGAAGATTTCTCAAAGGCTGGCTCTAAATTGAAGAATAAGGACTCACCACACTCTGCTCCTGACTTGTCAAGTTTTACTGAATGGAGCATACCTCAGTTCCTGTCTGGTCTTTTTTCCCAGGTTCATTTTCATAGACTTTGATGTACAGAGTGCAAAGAGACAAGCTAAGGCACAGTTCTTGACTTGTGTATTTAAAACCATTTCTGGCTCCTTATAAACAAAGCCAAAGTTTGTTTGCAGATCGTTCTTCCAAAAGCAAGGCCTGACTCTGAAACTGTCTTAAAATATTGATTTGTAATGCAGTGACATGACAGCATCAATGAAAACTCCCTTTTCAGATTTCATCTGAGCTCTTCGTAGAGGCAAATATCCGGTGGGCTGCAATTCTGTATTTCCTGCACTATTTGACAATTGTGCAGCAAACTGATAGTCATTATTGATTCACACAGACCCACAAACCTCTTAAAATTTGTAACTTACACTGGATGAAGAAACTTAACCTTCATGATATTTAAGCAAATCAATAGCTCCTCTCATCAGTTAACTTCCCTTCAATAGAAGATGATGGCAAATAATTTAAAGCAACATGGAAAGTACTGATAAACACTTAAGTAGTTATATTATACAATAATAATATGTTTCTTCTTTACTTCATCTGATCTTTGCTTAATTTCTGGATTCTGTACCTACTCATCCTTAATTACATGGAATAATGTGTCTACTGTATGTGCAAATATCTGGTTGTCATGCAAGTAGACTTGCAAACCCAGGTTAGTATTCATTTCAGCTCTAGGTTCTGAGTGAAGTATAACTGAGGTAGAAAATTCTGGAGTACTTAGCCAGCATTGCAGCTAAACATAGACTGTGAAGCCTATACTGAAAGCTGTTGAAAAATTAGCTTAATGACATACCTGATCTGTCCTTTACCTCAGAAAGAACAGAAATAGGAATCACTTATGTAATTATGTTTAAATGTCAGTTGAGAACTTGCAGAAGTCTCATTGTCTATCTCCTCATCTTGTTCACAAAAAAAATCAATAAATTATAATGTAGTTTTTATGTACTACGCATAAAAGCAATAATTTTCAATGAATGACTGCTAAAAAAGAAGAGTTTTAAAACTTTAGATTCACGTTAAAGAGGATTTCTTATTACAACCAAAGTATTCACTGAATGGAAGAAGACAATCTCAATTTGACAACATAAAAATTGAATTTCAACTAAGAAATATCAATTTTCTTCACATTTACAGATGGAATTTGAAGCTAAAATTTGGGATTACCTGTTAATATTTGGAGTAGTAAAAGAAACCTAGTTGAGAATAGCTTAGGGATCAACTAAAGTGTATGTGCCTTTGGATGCTGTCCAGGCATTAGGAAGAACCTTTGTAGAATAGGTTCACCTGTTCTGGCTTCCCTTAAGATATTGGTCAAGGCAGTTGATTTGTAACTTAGAAACCAGTGAAGAATCCAGTCTGTTAGAAAACACCTGATTTCTCATCAACATTAAATTTTCAAAGGGTTCGGCAGTGATCGGAATGTAAACATTGTCTTTTATATAATTTTCTCAGAACACAAATTTAGGAAAAGTTTAGATATATTTATGTGTTACGAATAAACCGTACTTATAACTACTATTACTGTTCAAGCCATGACCTTGTTCCTGTTAAATATTAGGAATGAAACCACTTGTTTGTTCCTAATCCCAGCATGCTGGATTGCATGACCTAATGAAAGGCCAGAAATCGGAGCCCTGGCTAGTCCTGCAGTACTAGCACTGAGTGAATTTCATGGTCCGTGTTTTAGATCTGTTGTATCTTTATACAACAGTGTTTGCTTTCCATACTTTTAAAAGAGAAAAACCTTACTGATAAACTTGTTTCAAGTGTAGTTACAGTCAGAATAATGACCCAGGAAAAAAGGAGAAATGAGTTCAACATTTACTTTCTACAAAGACTCCCTTATTAAGTATAATTGGTTTAGAAAAAGGTGGAAAACAAGATATTGAGTGCAATGCGGGGATTTAGTTACATACACTTGAGTTCTTAGTTCATGCTGCTGATGGAATTCTTTATTAAGAAAACTCTGAAGGCAAAAAAACATCCTGTCAAATTCATGGTTTGAGATTTTAACTCTTGAATCCAAAGAAACAATTTTGATTGACAAGATATCATTAAACCAGTCGCCTCAGAGACAACAAGTTGAATTCTAAGCAATCTTTAATAGTGATCCTAATAATTTGTTTTCGAGGGCCTGTAATTCGTAATTTGTTTTTGGTGGAACTATAAATGAATGCACAGCAAATTCTTAGATTACAAAAAAAGTGACTGCGTAATGGAAATTTTTTTCTCCTTCTTCTTATTTTGCTAAGAAAGGTACAAGGTCAATGCTGGAATGATGTATGATTTAGGAAATGAAAAGATACTCAGTAGGAATATTTTTCCATTTTTATGCTGTAAGCCTTTGCTGCTCACTTTTTGACATGTGCTTTATTCTAGCAAAACATTGACCAGTTCAGGAACTTGATGTGTCCCTGATGCACTGTGTTCTTCTTAGGCCTTCTTTTCAATCAAAGTGCCTTTCAATTAAGGTGTGTTCGTAGATATTATCTCTTCCTGCAACAAAGTGTTAGAATGAATAGTGTGAGATGAGTGAAAACTTTTCAAATTGTGTGGAGCATCTCTCATTTGCGCTTCCTCTCTTGTGATAATTCTTAGTTTCTATAGTGTTCCTCCAGCAAAAATTTAAATATGCCAATACTGTGCTGAGAAATCATTGTACAAAATCACAAGATTCTCCAGAAAAACCTGGTTATCACAAAGTTGTGATCCCAGAACTGAAACAAACATTTGTTATCATTTTTAAAACTACATCAATATATGACAGTCAAAATTTCTTCAAAAATTTAATGTGAATCTTTATATTATCATAGTCAATGAATCAAGTGCCACTATGCAAATCCTGCTGTCATAATGGAAACCATATAAAGATATGGAAGAATTAAACACTTGAATATTAAAACCAAATTCCATGGGAAGAGTTAGTTAATAAGATTCAAGCTCTACAATGTCAGAGGAGAATTTTACAATGCAAGCCATTAATGT
The DNA here is from genome assembly GCA_028566535.1 of Scolopax minor. Classification (NCBI taxonomy): domain Eukaryota; kingdom Metazoa; phylum Chordata; class Aves; order Charadriiformes; family Scolopacidae; genus Scolopax; species Scolopax minor. The sequence continues at coordinate 112,571,959 of JAOXNG010000001.1, forward strand.
TAAACATCATACAAAACATAATATCCTGTAACACAGTGGTGTAGAAATGTGTGAGTTTTTAAGACTTTTTGTAAAACCTCTCCTGCTGCATAGATGTCTGAAGAGGAAGTACTTTCAAGACAACAGTGAGGGGCTATGGAAATTCAGTTTTTATTTTCAAAGGGATAATTCTGTTGCAACACATAAACTAATTTTTTTTTTTTTGAGAACTGTTTTGATTTTTTTTTCTGTTAGGGACAGGTAACATCTTCTCTTTAAAGTGATTATATTCTTCAGGTTTCTGGCAGAGTCACCAAGGTTCAAGAACCTTTGCATTGCTGTTGCTGAAAAAGCAATATTTCAATACATAATGAGATAGAGGAAGAAAAGGCAGGCAAATTGATTTTGTTTTCCCTACAGGTCTGGACCCAAAGTTTGACATCCCAAATAATGGTCACTTTGTGGATTAGTCTTTATGATTTAGCTGAAGGTGATTTTTGAGGTCATCATACTGTTATGTTGCATGTCCTCTGAAGGCAGATGCTGCTTATGGTGCAAACTGAACTTGGACAAGCATTTTAATAAGGAAACCTGAAAGATAAGACTCTCAATAATGAGGTAATTTGCCCGAGTTTTGACTGGCACTGCAACATGTCTGCATAAGTGGAAGTAACTATGTATAGTGTGGACATGTCTGTATATACTATTTAAACAATTTCTCTGCGAGACTCTACACCAATCCCCCTGAATCAGTAGGAGCCATAGAGATATCCAATATCTAAACACTTGAATATTAGAGCCAAGTTCAAGTGCAATGAGATGAGTTAACTGTAAGGATTTAGCCATAGAAAATTAGAGGAGTTCCCAGCTGACATAAGTATTCATTCAGATCATTATTTTAATTTACAACACCAAGACCTAAAGTGAAAAATATGGGACAAGTGAAAAAAAATAATACCAATTTACTTTCACAGATCAAGTGAAAAACTCCAGCCATCAACCCAGTGGGGTGGGACATTTCA
>JAOXNG010000001.1:112583326-112595920 GCA_028566535.1 Scolopax minor
TTTTTTTTTGTTGGTTGGACTCGATGATCTCTGAGGTCCCTTCCAACCACTACAATTCTGTGATTCTGTGATTCTTCATCTGTCTCACACCTGAATTGTATCCACCTAGTTGTCAATGCTTTCTTCTGTCCTAATAAAATTGGCTCACATAGTGGATTCTTTATAAAAAATAAAACTGTATATATATAATCTGATTCACAGACACCAAATGCAATTTTATCATAGTCTATTTTTGCCCTGTGCTTAAACAGGCATCTTAGAACACTCTAAAATCTAAAACAAAGGAAATTACTGGCTTCTAGGTTGATATGATGGAGCCAAAAACTTTCTTAGTCTTTCAAGTTTCATGAGAAAATCACCTAAGAGCCATGTATTAATTATGTTGTTCATACCATATAGGAAAACACCTGAATTTGGTCTCACCTGACCTGCAAGGTTACAAGCCTCAATAAGCAGTTATATGCAGTGATTCAGAAAAGATAGAAAGACACTCATCCATTATACGGAAGCACTGCAGGGAAATTGCAAGCAAATACTGTAGTAGTTTCACTATTTCCAAATGCTTATTATGTTCTATTTTCATCTTAGTAAAATATTTCATTTCCTCTCCAGAGTCATCTGTAAAATTCATTTTTGATCTTCTTGGTCCCCTTTTTGGGTAATTTGTGTATTCCAATGTCTGTGTCCTATTTAGTCACTTGTATAGTGCATTGTTTTGCAGTTACATTAACACTAGCAGCCTAAAAATACAAAGTCTGTTCACCAGCTTTCTTGAGCCTCTGCCCAAAGCTACTTTTCATACAACAGGAAGCAAACTTATGACAAGAAAAGAAGAAGGAAAGGTTTCTTTGTCCCGCTTTTTGTTTCAGCATGGATAAAACAAAAATTTTATTTACTGTGAGGGATGATCCTTCTTTTCAATAGTCAGTTAAACCTTAAAAAACACTAGGTAACTTAATATGACCATGAAAATTAACTAGAATTAAACATACAAAATGTGATTTTTTTCATAACTTTGACCTTTTGGAAAGTATCAGAAAAATCTGTAGGAGATGTTGAGAGGGATAGTTTTTAAAGAGATATCTCTCTTGATTTTTTATTTCTAGGTGTTTCAGGTGGATCTTTTGCATGTATTTCTTTCCAACAGTCTAGGGTCAATGACTCTTCATTTTCAATGAAACAGTACTTCACTGAAACTAAGGCTTTGAACTCACTTCCATTGAAAAATTAACAAAATGGATGACTAATTGAAAGGTTAAAATTATTTTCTACAAATATTACTTGGAATTAAATAAATTTTCAATTACATAGTGCATTTAATTCTGTGGAAAAGTAATTTTATCTTGATGACTTATTTAATTACCAAAACACCTTATAAGTTTATGCACAAAAATATTCATGTTAAAAAGACTGCTGAATTTCTTCAAGGAATGTGAAGAAATTTTGTGTACTCATATACTGACACACTTCCTACTAATCGCTGAGAAATGCACTCAAGTTCAATCCCTAACATTCCAAAAACCTGAACAAAGTAACATGGAATTAATCTAAGGAAATCACAACCTGCCCACAGGTACTGAGTGAAGAAAAGCAGACTCTACATACGCAGAGTAAGTTATTCATTACACAGAGCTCAGCATCAATGCATATTTTACCTCACTCTATTATAAAGGAATGTCACTGCATACATAGAGGCCTAATTCAACATTGTTTAGTACTCTCTGAAGGGAAGTGCACAATCATCAGTTATTGACTTCATGCCCTTAACATTTCCTTGTCCAACAAATTACATAACTATATTTGCACTCAAAACACAGATAGCTGTTGGGTTCCGCTGAACTTAGTAAGGCACTCCTAAGGTGAAGCTAAGCAGATGCTCAGGTTTTGATAGGCTCAAACCCATTTGCAGTACTGAAAGAAAACTAAATGAATTAAATAGCTCTTATCAAACAGTAAAGGTCTTGCCTAGAGATACTGTGAGAATATTTCCCTTATGAGAAGCATGTGCACTGGAAACACTTTAGAAATAGCTTATTAGAAGATATGATGTAGGAATGTTTGAATTACATGATTTTAATTAACTGAAATGCATGATGGAGAAGAATTTTATAAGGACACCAAGACCAAAATTATTTTGCAAATTGATATGCCTGTTATTAATAAAGTAGTTACTGATGTGGAAATTCCGGGGACAGAAAAATACTAATCTTTTATAACCCAGGACATTTGATTGTGCGCCATTATTTACAATTGTATATTGCATTTAGGGGTTACCGTTATGACTGATTTAAAAGCACAGCTTTTGTAAAATTAAGTTTGATGTATGTATTCTGCAAAAATTAGAAAAGCATACAGGTTAAACTAGTCCCGGTACTCTGCAGTGATAATATCCATGTGCATGTTCAGTTATACATAATATTTTGTAACCTTTAAAAATGCTTATTTCAAAAGAAGTACCTTAATATAAAGAAGTAGAAGATGTATTGCACTTCTCTGCCTTACTAGTACTTGCAACATATGTTCATAATAAGTATTGAATAATGCATGCCAATTTTTCCATCTATTAAAAACACTTTTTTTTTTTATAATTCCCACCTTTGCAGAAGGAAACAGTGAATTCAAAAGAACACTTCCTTGGTATTTTAGTAACATGATGAATGACTTTGCCTTTTGAACTCTGCATTATCTTACTTTAAATGAAACTTTCAGCTAAAATAAATATAAAAATCAAAAATTATCCCACCTGCTGGACTCTGAACATTTTTCTGTCTTCTGATTTAGAAAGAAACAAACTTATCAATGTAGATTAAAAACACATCAGAGGAGATCTGATGAGTCAGTGATAAATCTAACTAATATTTGCCACAGATCAATAGGAGTAACTTCTATTCTGATAAATTTTATAGTTGTGAAGCCCCAACTGACAATAGAGTACTCTTCAATGCAACTTGAATAAATCAGGTAAAATTCAGCAAATCCCAGTAAGAATCAGGGTTTGAGTCATGCCTTTAAATAAGATGATATACAGCGGTCCAAGTGACTTTAACTCAGACTTACAATTTTTAATTTCTTCACTTTATTCACACAAATGAAACTCTCAGAATAAGAACTTGATAGTTCATCTTTCAGTCCTTTCCAATGTGCTGTTTACTACTGGATAGGTCCTTTTGAATGCATGCAGATTTAAATTGAGTCCTGGAGTTTTAAGCTTTCTCCTACCCCTTCTGCTCATAAATCACATATACCACCCCTCCACCCTCCCCACCTGCCTCACATTGCAAACATGGTGCAGCAAACATGGTCCAGAAGAGTGGACAGCAGTGTCTCCAGAAAAGTAGATAGTCATGTCTCCAGTATTTTCTTGTGTTCTCTGCAGAAGCGACTTGCAAGAATCAGTGTTTCAACCTTCAGTTCTGAGACTGTAAGGACTAGAAACATAATTTATATGCTTTGTTAAAAGTCAAATTTCCCAAACAATCTGTGGCTCCTGGAGCTCGAGGGATCCTGGGATCATCACTCAAAGATCACTGAAATTAAAATTAAAACCCCTTTCAATTTTGATAGACTTTAAATCAGACCATATGGCTTTTGTCCTAATGTTGACTTAACATAAACCTGACTGTAGCTGTTGTAAAGTACATAAAGAACACATCTCCAGAAAGATATCTGTATATACCACAAATAGCCTAGTTGATCCTTGTTGATTATAAAGGAAAAAGGAGTTCAAATTATAATTTCCTTTCCCGGTTATTATTCTATTTCTAAGCATAACAGCCAAGTTTTTTAGTCAGAGCCTAGCACATCAAAAATAGTAGCAAAAATTTTTTCCCAAGGTTGGGGCATGAGGGGCTGGTGGTGGTGTTGGAGAAGCCTCAACTGTTACTCTCACCACATGCATTTCTTCCAAAGAGGCATTTTCAGCTTCCCTGTGAGACCTCTGCAGTGACCCAGGCATTACCTGCTCAGAGAGTAGACTCATGCTACGACTAGATAAATGATACACAATCACTTAGAACGTCTGAAACAAACTGCTTACAAGCAATCCACAAATAGGATCAGACTGCCTTGAAGTAATTGAATGTATGAATTTAAGGGAAACATACAAAAAAAAAAAAAAGGGTGGTGAAACTGTGTATCTGTGTAAGTGGAAACATCAGGAAAGAGAAGAATAAAAATGAGAGAATAAGAATATAACTACAAATATCTTGCCCCATTCTAATACCAACGGATATTTAATGACATCCTGGTTATAGTTACTTCATTTAAGGAAAACCTGTAAGTGCCTTGCAGACAGTAGAACACAAATCTATCATCTAGTTCCTCTTTTACTTTCTTACTTTCAGGCTCTAAAAAGATACAAAGTGTGTTAAGAAGAACACTGTTGTAAGGTGTACATCATTAAATCATTTTAATGTGAGTTTGCTGCTGTAAGTGGAAACTCTTTCCCAGCTCACTACTGTGAGGTTACAAAGCCTGAGTACTGAGAATAGCAGGAATGAATTAGGAGCGTGGAGCATGATGTAACATTTTAATTTGATGCCTTTATCAGGCTGATGGTGCCTCAGAAAAAAAGAACAATGACAATTTGTATGTGCAATCTGGTCTTGTAAGTTCAGCCTGCTGGAAAACAAACATATATACAATGAAACATCTCGAGCATATCTCATGAGTATCATCATCTTAGCATGTCTTGTTTCAGGTTCCTATATATACACCCTGGGGGTAGGAGGAAAAAGTGGTTTTTCTTTTTAACCAAACAATCTTGGAAATTATTGCAAGATGCCATTCCCTGGGTAACCTCCAGGGAACAGGTTTTGAGGACATATGAAACTTACATAGCACACAAATGCTGGAGAACTATTGTTAAAGAAAAAAAAAGAAAAAACAGCCAACAAACAAAACCCAAAAACATATTGATGAATTTTTGTCTGAAAAAAAATGTGGCCTGAATTTAAAATGTACCTTCCGCCTGAATAATGAAAAAATGCCATCTTATGTCTCTTGGAAATTTGCAAGATGGGATTATTGTTTTAAAAGAAAAATATAGTTTGCATGATATCTAGGAAACATATTCCATTTAATCATTAGCAAAACCAGACCAAATTACCAACAGGTTTCTTCCATTTTAGCCATGTAAAAGTAAATCTCAAATATCGGGAGGTTACGAACAAAATGCCTCATTCAGAGTGTAATATTTCATTTCGATTATTCCTCCAATTTCTAAAATGTATCAGCTATCATTTCTGTGAAATTAAAATGATATGAGAGAAAGCTTATAAAAGGTGGGAGAAAACATATTTAGCTATACCAGAGATCAGTATAAAGTCACAATATACTTCCTTAAAGTGAATTTGAAGCCACAGCCTATTTCTGTCTGAAGAATGGCTAAAAGTCTTGACTGTTTCAAGATTAAATCAAAGAACTAGGGGCCCTGAAGGGAATTTGGAGCATGTTAGAGACTTCTATTTCCTTTAGGAGCTTCCTCCAAGAGCTACATACAAGTGTGCAATAACCCAGCTCTCATGAAATCTGATTACTTTATTTTCTGGAAAAGAAAGCACTTAGGCTAAAAGCATAGTCAGAATAAACTTCAAAGATGAAAAATCAACAAGGCGAGAACTTGGATGAAGTCTGCTGCTGCAAATGTGTTACTGACAAGAGAAAGTTTGTTAAATAAAATCGAGCTACAGTAGACGATGTTATTTCTGTTAGCAATTAAGAAAATTTGCGTAAAAATGTCTGTACAGCATGGAACAAATCTGTATGCATTTGTCCACTGCAGTTCTGTGTGCGTACTGAATCATTGTGTTACATTTCAGTGACATGGCAGCAGTGCTCATGTACAAGCATTTCTCATTATAAATTGATCTGGAATTTATAATGACTATGTATTAAACATTTTGCTGTGGCCTGGGACACATATGCTTTTCTTATGTCAGCTATTTTTTCTCTAACATTGAAAGTGTGTAATTTATTATTATTACTACCACTTGAATTATCAAGGTGCCCACGAACCCTAGTTATGGACTGGGGCCTCATTGTGCTAGGTGTTGTTAAAAGTGAAGTTGAAAAGGAGATCCAAATTTCCTTAAAATTTAGAAACAAGGCAAGAGGCAGATTGTACAGTCAAGGAAAACTGGTCAGCTTCTCTGACAGTGACATAACTTCAGCAGTAGCCTGCATGCCGTAAGATTTAGTTGTTGACAGCAGAAGCAAGTGAAAGTTTTTTGTTATTTCTAAAGCATTTTTGAATTGTAAATTTTGAATTGGATCGGTCTTCAGAATTGGCAATATAATTCTACCAGAATCTAGTCCTATGTGGAATATACATATTCTGGCTTGCCACCTACTCTTTCCAAATAAGATAGTGCTTAAAAAGTCTCACAACAAACCATGAAACAAAGTAATTAGTTATGTGATCTGGTCTATATGTTCATTGTATATTTAATGGCAGTAAAATTTGGGATTTAACAGTTGAATCACATTAGTATTTTCTACAGTTGTAGGGTTGAAAACAGACATTTTGTTATCATAGAAAACTCAAGGTATTAAAAATTAGTATCTTGCTACTTGAAAGACAACTTCAAAATAGGAAGGAGAGGGCAGAGAAAGGATGTTTGGAAAAAAGCATTTTTTGAGATTCCTGATTAGAGTCATCAGCTGAGCGAAATAAAAGAGCTCTCTCTCCAACTCTCTGCCATGTTCCACTGCGACAGTGGAATATTCAGCTTTGTAAATGGGTGGTCTTGACTCAGTCTTCCTCTTCTAGCTCTCTGTTTCCCAGAAAATCTTAAGACTTAAAAACTTTATGGTTAAGAAAAGAAATCTTGATACAACATATCATCTGTCTCCACATGACTACAATAAAGATTCAAAAGAATAATATATATGCTTGTTTTTGTTATGCTTGTTTTTGTCATGCTTGTCTGTGGATGCATGTGAATGTGTGTGTCCATTTGTTATTTTCCCATTCTTGATATCTAGACCTATAAACCTTTGTCTTCCTTGGGGCAACCAAAAGTCTGTATTCTGGGTAGTAATAGACATTTCAGAACACAAACCAGAATATTTTATATTCTAGAGCACATGAAATAGACATTCTTGCTATTGTACATACCGTGTATTTAATATATTTAAGACATATCTGTATGTATAATTTAAGATACTTAATGCATCACCACGTAGGATGACTACCAAGCAGAACTACAGTTAAACCATTAACACTGCCCTTTGAAGAATATCTCTGAGGAGGATAGAGTGCCTTAATGAGGTATTTCACAGAATAACAGAATTGGTAGAGATTAGAAAGGACCTTCAGAGATCACCTAGTCCAACCCCCTCTGCCAAACCAGATTCATCTAGAACAGGTTGGATAGGAATGCATCCAGGTGGGTTTTGAATATCTCCAGAGAAGGATACTCCATAACCTCTCTGGGCAGCCTGTTCCAGTGCTCTGTCACTCTCAAACTAAAGAAGTTTTTCCTCATGTTGAGATGGAATTTACTTTGTTTCAGCTTGTGTCTGTTGCCCCTTGTCCTGTCACCAGGCACCACTAATAAGAGCCTGACCCCATCCTCCTGACAGCCACCTTTAGATGTTTACAAGCATTGATGAGATTCCGTCTCAGTCTTCTTTTATCTGACTAATCAGACTCAGGTCTCTCAACAGTTCCTTTTGAGAGAGGTGCTCCAGTCCCTTGATCATCTTCATAGCCTTCCCTTGGATTGTTTCCAGTAGTTTCTTGCTTCATTGAACTGGGGAGCCCAGAAACTGGGGAGCAGCCTCACCAGGGCAGAGTAGAGGGGGAGAATGACTACTCTTGACCTGCTGGCCACATTCTTTTTAATGGACCCCAGGAGATCATTGGTCTTTTTGGTCACAAGGGCAAATTGCTGCCTCACTGTCAATTTGCTGTCCACCAGATCTCCCAGGTCCCTTTCTAGAGCTTCTTTCTAGCAGATCAGCCTTAACCTGTACTGGGGCATGGGCTTATTCCTCCTTAGGTGCAGGACCCTACACTTGTTCTTGCTGAACTTCATTAAATTCCTCTCTGCCTGACTCTCTAGCCTGTACAGGTCTGGCTGAATGGTGGCACAGCCTTCTGGTATGTCAGCCACTCTTCCCATTTTGTGTCATGAGCAAACTTACTGAGGGTGCACTCTGTCCATTTATCCAGGTAAATGAATATGTTGAACGAGACTGGAACCAGTCCTGTACCCTCAGGGAACACCCCTAGTTATAGGCCTCCAACTAGACTCTACACCTCTGACCTATGAGTTCTGCAAGTTTTCAGTCCACCTCACCGTCCACTCATCTAACCCAAACTTCCTAATGTTACCTATGAGGATGTTATGGGAGACAGTGTCAAAAGCCCTGCTGAAGTTGAGGTAATGTCCACTGCCCTCCTCTCATCTACTGAGCTAGTAATGCTATCATAGAAGGCTATCAGACCAGTCAAGGACGATTTGCCCTTTGTGAATCCGTGTTGACCACTCCTTATAACATTCTTTTCCTCTACATGCTTAGACATGACATCCAGAATGAGCTGTTCCATCACCTTTCCAGGGATGGAGGTGAGGCTGACTGGCTTGCAGTTGCCCAGGCCCTCCTCCTTGCCCTTTTTGAAGACTGGAGTGACATTGGCTTTCCTCCAGTTATCAGGTACTTCTGCTGTTCTCCATGACCTTTCAAAGATGATGGAGAGTGACTTCACAATAATATCTGCCAGCTCCCTCAGGACTCATGGGTGTATTTCATCAGGTCCCATGGATTTGTGGGTGTCAAGTTTGCCTAATATATTTCCTCATCTTTAGTTAACTCACTTGTACCTTGGATACTCTGAGATGGTTGAGCAGGGAAACATGATTCTTTCGTTGGTTATACTCACCTTATGTGACTTTCCTGGAAATGCTCAATGTCTTAAGAAGTTTGAGTGCTTTGTACTTTAGGCTAGATTTTACATCCTCAGGCACCTCTTTTAGATGCAAAATGTCACAGCTCTCAAGAACTTTAGTGATCCTGATGACTGGCTATCAGGTTTAAATAAAATAAAATATGCTTTTGGTCTTTAACATACTGTCATTAATAAAATGGCAATATTTCCATGTGTCATCTCCAAATTCCATACTTGAATGTTTCTGACTCATTTTCAGAAGCTGAAATAACAGGTTATTAATGTTTCTGTTCACCCATGTCTGCTAACATTCCCTACTCACTACTGCCTATTCAGTAGGCAGCATTTTATGAGGCTGTTGAAGACTGCTTTGCCATTTTTTCCCAAATTATTTCAGCTAAAAATCTAAATTTGACACAAGTATTCAGTCAACAAGGTGGACCTGAGCAAGATCAATATTGAGATAAATAAAAAATCAATTTCAGAAATAAAAACCCCTTACCGATAAAAAGCCTTCACCTCCCTTACATTTCTTCATAGATTTGTAAAGGTAAATTCAGAAAATGTTCTTGTTAAATTAAATCTCTGCAAAGTGTTTTGAATGTCAGTTATTGTCCATACCAGGTAGGATATTTGTTTGTTGCATTTGTGGTAGTGTATGACCCAGCTAGCTGAGTAATAGCATTGGCAAGGCTGAAAAGTCAGGAACTGTCTGCGTTCAAAATCCTCAAAAGACTGTTCTCTATGTGACATAAAACCAGATGTGATAATCTGCAGAGTCTGGAACAACCAGTTTTCCTGAGAAACAGAGAGGCAGGGCAAAGAATAGTTTGTATGAGTATGCCATGTATGTTAAAACAAGACTAAGAAAAACAGTTGGCTATTAAAATGAAATGCAATACTGCTGCCTCAATGTTAGTATGAACACATGTTGTACAAGGATAACAGAAATTGCTAAGTAAACTATGAAGCTGTTTCACTATTTAAAATGAACAGAATCCAGCAAAGTGAGTGTTTAGCTCCCAAACAATATCTCTCACTTTCCAGAATGTGTCCCTGAGTTGGTTAGGTTAGCTGTACACAAATGCCACGAATACATTTGTCTACTCAAGTTTAGAGTTATCCAATCAGCATAGGTAGGTCTTTCTATATATATCTATGTCTGATCTATAAACACCCTTAACAAGCTATATATTGGAGATGTGAAGAATCTTAAAAAACAAAATCTGAAAGAACAAAATAACCAACACTTCCACTGCTTTCTTCCCTTAAATTCTGTCTAGAAATTCTGATGCATACCATCAAAATAATAAAAATAAAATCCCCTGTCTACTTTATATGAAAAAATAAAGAATCTAGAGTGCTGACCAAGCAAAATGCTCCAGCATAGATGAAACTAGGAAGAGTTTTGATTGTGAGGTGAGGTCACTTAAAACATAGAACTTTCTAAAAGTATTCTTCCTAAGTCTTTCATAAAGTCTTCAGGATATCACTTATAAAAAGCTGTTCTCCCTTTATTTTTTTAAAATTCTGTTCTTAATGCTTTTCCTTAACCTTACCTCCAAGAGAGTTTGCAGGTAAATTGTGTGCACAAGTGGAGGCAAGTGTGGGGATTGGCTTACAGGCCTGCCCTGCGGTGCAGCTGGCAGTGCTTCTGATCAGCTCTGTGATGTGGTTAGTCTTTCCTCTCCTAAGAACCAGATTCCTGTTTCTGCAAAGTGCCAAAATAAACAGCTGGGTTTTAAAAGGAATACTTCTGTGAAAGTGCTTCATCAGATCCAAGCTGCTGAGAGTCATCAAGGGGACACAGGGTAGAGAAGTCAGGAAACTATGGCAAAAAAGTATTTTGTCCCCCTTGTATCTATTTTTGTAAATGAATAATATTTATTATACGGTCATGCCACATGTAAGGCATGAACTGTGGCAAATAAACCAATCAGAAATGAACAAATCCTGAGAGAGGACAAGTGGTCCAAAATGCATCTGTAGAAGAATTGCAAATTGGGAGTAAAACCACAGAAATGTTAAAGGACAGAAATATAAATCCATTACAGCCAATCTCAAGTGCCAAAATAGGACAAATGAGGCCAAAAATACCATAAAAATCCATACTTCTATATATCTTGGCAATTCTACCTCAGACCTGGCTCTTACTGGAAAATGTAAATGAATATGAATTTAATAATAAAAAAGAGAACCAAACATTGTCATATAAGGCCTCCATAAAAGGTTAATTTCAAGTTTGATACATGGAACAAAATTCAGAGGTATCAGAACTTATTCAACCATCACTAGATTTTGACAGTGATTTTGGTAGGTTAACCCATATTCAAATTTGACTTTATGTCTGGGTTTTCGTTCTCTGTCTTGTATCAGTTCACAAAAATTGACAACCATAAGCATTGAAAATCACAAGTGAAGCCACAAAGTAACCAAATCCTGGCTTAAATGTCCTGAGTGATAAAAAGAAAAAAAAAAATTAAAAATATTGTTGTGTTCTCTTTTTCCTTTGTGTTGCTATTTCTGAGATGATAAAGTTTCACCTGTTCATTACTTTAGACTTTTTCTTTTTGTGTCACTACACAGACCAAAAGCATAAGTAGTTTTTTTCTCACGTTTTTTCTATTAAAATGAAAACAGGGTTGTTCATGAAATATCTCAACTTCTAGAGCTAAGCATATAAATTAGCCCTCCCTGCACTGATACTATGCAAGTCTTGGAATAAAGAGCCAGCAGTACAGTACTGTTTTTCCTTTTCATATGACGAGTCCTTTAATGTCAGTAATCCAGCAAGCACATGTATTACTGGTGAAACCACAAACCACAGGTAAATGTAGGTATGTTTGGCCACTGTTTGTTTAGGTACATCTGGCTTCTCCTTGAATAAAACTAGATGTGCTGGTGTCATATCTGTATTTTCTATATTTTGTAGACTTGTTTCTAGCTCTTATGTATCTCAGTAAGATTTCCTCCTGGGTAAAGCAAGATTCATTAACAGCACACTGTTCTTTCATTATCCAAAATTTTGTCTAACTGCTAAATCTTTGATCTTGTTAGAATTCTTCCTGTAAAATCATAGATAAAGAAATAATGGAACATCTCCTTGTACCAGGGAAGAGTGACAAGGAAAAAAATATTTTCTCTCTTAATATTAAATATTAATTTTTACTCATGTACTCACTCATAAAGTCATGTACTTACTACATTAAATGTATTGTATTATATTTCAATAGCGTAATTTATCAGCACTATGTAGCTGGTATCTTTTCCAAACACAATTATGCCACAAATAATTTCTAGGGCTTTTTTTTTTTCTATTTTTTTTTTTCTTTTTTTCACGAACCTTAACGTAGTAAAATCTTCTAGAAATGAAGCATAACAGTGAAACATTGATCAGATTGTTCATCTCAAAGTGTAGGGGATTAAAGACTAGTCCTCCACCTGGAGGCTCGTTACATGTTGAGTGCCTCAAGGGTCAGTTCTGGGACCTGTTCTGCTTTATATCTTTGTCAGTGATATAGAAAAGGAGAAGGCATATGACCCCAACAAGTTGGATGACAACTCCAAGCTGGGGATAATAGATGACATGCTCAAGGTTAGGGTCAGGGGACATTTGCAAGCTGGAGGAATGGGCCGACAGGAACTTTATGAAATTCAGTTAGGGTCAATGCCAAGTCCTGCACCTGGGACAGAATAAAACC
>JAOXNG010000001.1:112611217-112630846 GCA_028566535.1 Scolopax minor
GTTAAAGTGAATGATTGCATTAGCTCCTTCTTGCCTTAGAATGTGCAATTTGGAGTTGATTCTTCAATCTGCCTCGGGTTTTTATGCTGACATATCTTTGTCAGAAGAGGTATTTCCTGGGAAGAAAGAAAATAACAGGCAAAGAGAAGAGCAGAAGGTGCAGGTGAATAAATTAATCTATTGAAATGACCTTTTCTTTTGAGTGTGGCCAGGTGGAAGAATAGACTAAGTGAAAAATTCTCAAATGGAAGAACTTAGCTATCTGAGCAATCTTTCTCCCAATGCTGAAAAGCCTGTTACCTAAACATGCTTAAATGCATTAATAGATTTTTGTCCTGCCTTTCCATGTGTGAGACAGCACAAGCTCCAGTCTACCATCAGCAGCACTTTACTCCGAGAACTTTGGATTTGCCCAATTGCTTCCAGGGTCTTAAATCTGAAAATCCTAGACTTTGTTCACCTCTATCTTGTTTAGTTTTGTCTTTTTCTGTTTTCATGTCAGAAAGTAGTTCTAAATTGCCCAGTCAGCGTTTGTATTCATTCTAGGCTCCTTAATCTTTTCACATATCCCATAGCTACTTAATATAGTATTTCTAGGCAATATTCCAAATCTTCAAAATGTCATTAAGATATAATTTTTCTCTGGGTTATCTGTGAGGCAGGAAAATATAACTTGGTTTTCATCCAGTATCAAAAGCTAATCCAGTTGAAATAATCGAAATAATGTACTAACAGTGTAAGATAATTGATTTACCTATATGCTTTTGTTTAAATCAAAAGTGAGTATATATTTGGCCTAGATGAATTTATAACCCATGGTCTGCATACTTGAAAAAATGAGAGAACCTTTTCTATACCATTAGCGAATCATTATAATAGATCAGATAATTAAAAGTTGCTTTAATAGTTTTCAAGGGAATTTAGTAGTGATCTTCTAGAAGGAGAAAAATCTCCATCCCTTTTTTAGCTTTCAGTGGGGTGTAAAACCTGGGCTACTAGAGTGGTATTTCAGTTTAGCAAAGAACAGTGAAACCGAAAACAACTTAGGCATGGAAATGAAAAGAATTATCCATCTCCTGGCCTGTCTGCTCATCAGTTCCCCTTCTGGCTGAAGCATAATTAATATATTAACACAAAAGCTAGGTATACTGCTAGTATCCCTATTGAGCAAAAAAAACTCTGTGTGAGTTCCGTCCTTATTAGATGACAGAAACTTCAAACGTGACAATGACTTCTGAGTAGCTCAGCTATTGGAAAAATTACAATCAGAGTCCATCCCTCAGCAGGCATCAGGAATTCAGTCCTTGGTTGAATGTTCTCCTCCTTTCAGTTTTTCTGGCATGAACTCAGATGGTAAATTCCCTTGCAGTTATGACATTCCTAGCAGTACCCTTGATGTGACTTTCTGGTATCTAGAGGAGGATGAGCTCTTTCTGCACACTTAGTAGAAATCAATTAAACCATCATGGAACAGTTAAGCATAAACCTCCTGGAGATGCGGCATCATTACTTCTGCTGGTTTTGTAACCAATATACCTAATTTAGGAAGCACAAGCAACAGCAGTTCTTCAGTACCCAAAATCTGTTCCATGAACACAACTTTCTAATGATGTCCAGTCCACATGGGGCCTCCTTTAATGGTGGTACTGTAAATTAGATGGTTTTTTTTAGATTTGTGTGAAAATGATGTATGATTGATGTATGAATACAAGTCTTATGAGGAGAGGCTGAGGGAACTACGGGTATTCAGCCTAAAGAAAAAGAGGCTGAGGGGAAACCTTATGCTTCTCAATGATGGTTTGCAAGTAGTTTTTGCTTGAAAGAGCTAAAGGGTTAGCCAAAGTTTGGGTTTAAAACTCCTATGTTAAAGAATTTCAGAAATTTTTTGAAGGTTGAAGCCTAACAATTGAATCATACTTTTCAATGCCTTTCATTTAGAGACAAAACAAATGCAAGAAGCTCACAAGGTCTATGTGTTTTATATTTACAAATACGCATGATTTTCTTCTGCTTTCTCAGAGATAGCCCCAAATTGCAAAGCTCTTCTGATGTATGTTTTTAAGAATTCCAGAGCTCATCTCTGTTTGTTTCAAATTTATTTTTGTGCTTCTACCAGTCTTTTCATTAAGAAAAAAAAAAGTTTTTTTCCCCTCTGGTCCTTAATGTAGATAAAGCCCTTTTATTAAATTTTAAAAATTTAAACCAGCTGCGGTATGAATGTTCTATATGACAACTGCTGCAGCAGTGGCTTTATCATGCTGGTTGTTACAATATGTTTAAATGATATTATGTGTGTTAAGATCCAAAGGAGCAACAACAGCATGTTGGATCACGGAGTCCTTACCCACCCCCTCCCTCTCAAACCCCACAAAAACCCAAGGACTCCTCCCCACCCCAGACCCCCAACTCCACACAGATTTATGGGACTGTCCCAGCGGTCCTGAATTAATAATATGTAGCATGTGCACAGGAATGATAGATGGAACAGGAATGGCTTATGTCTCTGTTAAATACCGTGCTGTAAAAGTTGTACCAATATATGTTTGTGAGAGAGGTCCTATTTCTCTTGTTTTCCTGAAGGTTGCTAATCTCTTGGGCAGACAAAGAAGGTGGTAGCTTCTGAAGTTTTGAATTTAAGAACCTTGTAGTGTGCTTTGAAGGGAAGTACTAAAGCACCATTAAATTTTAAAATACAGTTCAGAAGCATTACGTTTTCTTATACCCTGCAGTTCTCGGTCCAAAGGACTGAATTTCAGCTTAAGAAAAACAAAAAAAACCCTCCAAAACCCAAAGAACAAAACAAGTGCAAATCACCCAGGAGTGCAAGTGGGAGATAGGGATCATAGTGAGTCACTCTGTAATATTCCGTAGCTGAAAAGAAAAGCAGCAGCTGCCCTGCCACAAAGGCTGGTTTGCATTTAAAGTGAAGATTATATAGACAACACAGGAACAGTTTCCTTTTCACTCCATTTTCAGCTCACAGAGGGAGTTCTTTAAGTGGGGAGAAACAATTTTGGGAAGGACTTCAAGTTTTTTACATTCATTTTCATTGCAGGTAGGATAAAAATTTGTAAAATTTTAAATGCTGAAATGAGCACAGAAGAAATAACGTCAGGTTGACTTAATTTCAACTTCATCTCTTCAAAACTGTAATTATATATCCTACAATATCACTTCAAATGGAAAAGCACTGTGAAATGGGACAATTGTAATGTTTGTTCCTAAAATGTCAAGATGGCCTGTTTTAACATTGTTACAATCACATTTATTTTGTATTAAATACTACTTACTCCTCATTCTGCAGTAAGGAAAATAAACACAGATTACTTGGGGAACCAGGCAACCTGAAGAATGCCTTTACTGGGAGAGTATGGAAGACTGAACTACCTGACTGTTCAGTATCTTGAAGGTCATTCCAACATCAGTCTCCAGTCTCTGACTTATTGGAATTGGGATTCTCAAAGTGCTGTTTTGTCTGAGCTTTCATGTGTGGCAGAAGTGGTTGAACAGGATGGACTTGTGTTTGAACAGAAGTTGCATTATTCATCAGCTACTGAAAACAGTAGGTTTTCGTAACCTATTTTGGAGAAGTTGAGCTATCCTAAGTTGTGAGGACCTTGGGCTCCCAGTTAAGCTGTCATATAGCTGGGAACCTGAGAACACAGGGCGTGGAAGGCTTTTTGGCACGGTAGAATGGGATGTGAAGGCATTGAAATCTGTTCAGAACAAGCATGAAAAAACCCACAAGAGTGAGTTGTCCAGATCTGTTGAGTGAATCTTCTTGGAGTCCAACAGTTCAGGAGCTGAGTCACAGTAATCCTTTGCTGGTTTTCCTTGCAGAAAGGTGGATGAATTGAAAGAATAATTTTTCTTTCCTGGAGAATGTGGAGGAATGCACCAAAACATTATGTATTTTGAGACAAAAGCAATTATTTTTCTGTATGTAGAAGTGAAAATTTTGTTTCTCCTTCTTCTGATATTAGAACTGAGATTTTTTTTCAGGGTCTCAGGGCTTTCTGGCAATGTGGCAGCTTGATCAGTTCTGTCATTTGGTATCAGTCCACTATCGAATATCTTGATTCTGTGTTAGAGACCAACCGTCAAGAAAAGATGTGTCTGATGGCATAGGTGACAAGCCGAGATGTACAGAGCCAGACGTGTAGAACAGAGAGACATCTGTAATGGCAGTTTGTCATTTGCACGTAAGAAATATAGAAAGTGATGGTGTTTTACGCTGATTCCTCGCAGTCTATGTTGGATGGCGCCTTGTGCTGAGCAAGAGCTGCTGGAAATTGGCTAGCAGATATTTCTTGCTCAGTCTGACCAAACCTATTTTTGCTGAAGATCAATATGGGAAAGCGATGCCAGCAGGCATTAAAGTGTAATAGATGGCAAGAGTGAGCCACCCTTCTGACTTGCTGACAGTGAAATAAGACACACTGATATAAGCCTCTTAGTTTTCCTGAGCTCCCTACAAGCTGAGACTGTGTAGCTTCTACAGCAGGTTGTGTCTTTTTAATTACATTTTTATAGTCTCACACTCTGCATCAGTTGAAATTCCGTATTCCCTTAGTTTTCCCTTTTCCACCCTATAAACCGTTATCTCCTACACAAGTACTGGGCTTCCTAGGAGAACTCAATTACCTGCAGAGGCAGATGTGCTAAATGGCAACGCAAGGATGATTTGTCGGAGCAGATTTGAAAGCTGACATCTGATGCTACCTGCGGCACTGTCAAGAGAGGAGCATCGTCAACAAGCTGTTAAAAATGACTTCTAATAGCCGAACAAAGTGGATGAAACATCAAGAAAATCTCCTTGTTCTTGCTGATTGCCTAATTTAATTGGCACATTTTTATTGAATTTTTTAATAGAGCAAAATGAGATTTTAATGTAATCTCACTGAGGTTGGTTCTAATTAGATATTTTAATTTATTATGACTTTCTTGGTTAGAAGAACTCAAACAACTCATTAATTGATTCTGTACAAAGTTATTTTAGAAGTCCCAAAACCTTCCAGCCCTGTGTAAATTCATGTTCGTATTGGTGGGGTCACTTAGTTGTTAACCTACAGAAGACTGTGGAAAGACCAAATAATTTATTTATTTATTCTTTTGAAATTCAAACTCTAAGATCAAGTAAATTTATTGAAAACTTCTGATATTTTCTAGATATTGTTAAGTTCTCACCATTGATACATCAGTGACATCAACCTCCTTGATTGTTGCAGTAAGAGTCAGAGAGGGCTAACTAGATTTCTTTGCTTATAAAGCTGTTTAAAGACCTAAGCAGCTTCCAGTTTAATTTTTGATGACTTAAAAACCCAGATAGGAATAGAAAATACTAGTCTAATTTTTTGGGGGTGAGATGTTGAGGGACTTGCAATACAGTGCATTTTTGCTTTCAAGCAAGCTGCTTGAAATATAGCTTTGTACATTTAAGTAAGTGCATTACTACAAGATATTTTGGATCAGGAGTCATCTTGAAATTCTCTCATATCGCTAAATTTCATCATATCCTTCCAGGGTTTGTGCGTCGACCACATGGGCTTTATGGGACCGTGAGGAGTGGGCTGGAAAGTTCATATAGATTCAAAGGGGTTTTCTGTACTGAGTCTAGAGAGGACTCTGCTACCTGGTGAGGAAAAGCTTTGGTAACACTGGATTTTTGGATTCCCAGTTTAAAACTAGAAATATTGCACTGGTTTGTTATGTATCCACTCACCCTTAAAACCTTACCCAGCGTTACACTCTCCACCCCAAACTGCAGTGGATAGATAACTCCTGAGTTTGGTGTTTTCTCTTGAACAGTGATTGCTATACAATATTGTAAAGTTCTTCAAGTCTTTCTGTTACATTTTGTAAGTGAATTTGCTGCTTGTGAAAGTGAAATTTTAAAAGTATCTTTTGAATACTGATTCCATGCCATGGTACTTGAAAAGTCTTAAAATTTATGAAGATATAGCCTTAAACATTAGCTCCCAGCTTACTTTGGTTGTAGTATGTCCATCATAAGGCAACAGAGAATTATTTTAATCAGCATTTTGAGCCTGAGTTTTCAAAGTTAATGACTGCAAAAGTCTAAAATACAAATGATTCTATTTTTTAATCTATCTTCAAGCATCACTCTAAATACAACACCATTGTAATGCAACTGACAGTAACCATATTTTCATGACAGTAACCTGCACCTTACATGGAAAGTGTGGGAATAGCAGTCAGTACTCAGATAACTCCTGGGATTGATTTGCCCACACCTCTCTGATAATGAGACAAAGGAGTTCTTGAAAGAGAAGAGATGAGGAATAAACTTATCTATATTGCATAGAATGGGACTGTCTGAATATTAACAGATTTATTTTTTGTTTTTACAGAAAAGTTGAGTTTTCTATATATGAAATTTCTGTGAGTTGTACAGCTTTGTTCATTGAGCAAAACACATAAAGTGGCATTTTTACTGCCTTTTAGTCCTTTTTGAAGACAGCCAAATGGCTTAAGCAGAACTTCATGTTCAGGTATATAATTGTTCAGAAATTTCTCTTAAAGCTTAAGGCAACAGAGGCATAGACAAGGAATAGGGACTCTTTATCAGGGAATGTAGTGATATGATGAAGGGGAACCATTTTAAACTGAAAGAGGGGAGAATTAGATTAGATATCAGTAAGAAATTCTTTACTGTGAGGGTTCTGAGGCACTGGAACAGGTTACTCAGAGAGATTGTAGCTGACCCATTCCTGTAAGTGTTCAAGATTGGGCTGGATGGGGCTTTGAGTAACGTGGTCTAGTGGAAGGTGTCCCTGCCCATGGCAGTGGTGTTGGAACTAGATTATCTTTAATGTGCCTTCCAACTCTATATTTTCTATAATTTTATGATATTTGTTTATATATTAATCTGCCTGTTCTTTCAATAGCTTGGTGAAGTTATGAATTGATAAAAAAACCATGACCTTTTCAGGGAAAAAAACCCAACTAATCACATCAGATGGTATTTACATATTTTTATTTCAGATACTATTAAAGGCAAAACAATTTCCATTGGAAGGTTCTTGGCTGAGATTATGCAAAACGTGTCAGATTTTTATTCAAATTCTTTTACATGATATAATTTGGTTGAGCAGTGAAACCTTAAAATTATTTATTTCTTTTGCCATTTTCATGGCTTCTGATTTCTTGACTGACTGTTGATGTATTCAAGAAAATAAAAGGGAAATGTATCATAAGTACTGTGACTCCTTATTGTCTATGAAGAGGTACCATAAATTTGCAATTCTAAAATACATGGCTTCATAAATCAGAATTATATTTATATTAAATCAGCATGATGAGAACTAGCAGGGGCAAATTAACATGGGTATATTGAATTAGGTATGATGGGAACAAAATAAGGGAAAAAGAAGAAAATGGAAAGTATGAACTCTCTAAGAATTAAGTAATGTATTGAAAAGTAGAACAGATGAAAATTGCATATATACATACATTAAAAAAATTCTCACAGTCATTGCCAGGAATCCCTACTTTGCCCAGGGCTTCAAAGCATTCTGCACAGAGGCTTGGATGGGTGAATGCATCTCCCCAAAGAGCTGGGTTTTAGCTGTGACTGGGCAGTTCGGCATAAACAGACTTACATGCCACATGGACAATCTATGAATCTCCTCTTTAGTTTCTAAGGGTGAATCACGCAATTATTTACACAGTAACAGACAGAAGGGGAAAGACTAGAGGAAAAGCAAGAGATAGAGGAAAAAAAAGCAAGCAAACTTTGTAAAATAGTACTTTTCACTTGAAGAAACAAATATGTATTCCATGTCTTTATTTGAAGGTAATTTTTATTTAGTTACCTTTTATAGTCTTAGTAAGAAACATTTAATTACCATCAGAACCTGTCCTGAGGAAACCACCCTAATTTAGGAAAGTGTTTAACAGACATTATGTGTATAATTACATGTCTGAAGTATTTTTCTCAACAGAGATAATAGACCCAAATGTAGACTGAAGTGTTTCCTCATTGTTCTTGAAAGGTCCAGACTCTCAACATTTGTTAAATAAATCAAGATTTGGGGACCATATCAGGAAACAACCTATGGGTTCCAGTAGGCTTTGTATGAATACTTAAAATGTTATTCCTTGTGCTGCAGTTTGAAAATACCACAGTTAGCTTTAATTTTTAGCTAGTTTGACTACCAGAAACTAGAGTTACACAGAACATAGTTCAGCAAAATCTCATTTTCCAGCCTTTTTTTTTTTTCTGTTCAGCATTATCTTTATCTCTACAGAACTTCACAGGCATCAGTAAAGATATGCTTATTATGTCTCAAAACTGGAAGCAAAGTTCATAACTTGTTGATATCAATGAGCATCTTATAAGTCTGTCTTCATAAGAATCTGAAACTTGGAAAAGAAGGGGAAGAAGATTTGTTTAGTTAAAAAAAATATAAATTAATAATTTAGATCAGATTTTTCAGTATTTATTATTTTTTGTTAGAGTATTGCTTCTATATGCTAAAAGATTTTCTAAAAGTAGTAAAAATATATTACATCCAGATGATAATTAAAAGTTGTTATGGTTTTAAAAATCTAATAGGACAAAAAAATATAGTAAAATTATCCTATATTAGGATCCAAATCAACCCCAATGTATAAAATTACATTCACCCTTTACAAATAAATCATTAGGAGAACAATAATGAAAAACATGAGTTCTTCAAACCGTTTCTATGCAAGCTGAAAACTATTTCTACAAGAGAATTCTATGATTTATTGAGCATGGATTATTAACAAAATAGCCCAATCTAAAGACAAATAAATCCATTGTGTTCTGAAGATAAAAGAATTATGAATTGTTGTAAAATATCATTTCTCTGAATTGAGCAGCATCCAAGCGAATTTTACAAGCAACAGCTGTGAAAAAACTTGCATGGCAAAAAGAATTCAGAAACAAAAGTGACACCACAGTTGGGGAATAGGTGCTGTGGAATATTGCCTTCTTGTCTTCCAGAGTAAATATTTGGTGTCAATGTGGACAAATAAATATTGTGCCCCTGACTCCCCATTTCAAGTACAGAACTGTTAAATCAGTGACCGTATGTATGTCCATTATGATAGTATGTAAGACCATTTAGTAAAAAAAAAAAAAAGAAAACCAAACCAAAACTATAGTAGAGGTAATCCATATGTAAAAGGATAAGGGAAAATATTTTCCAATCGCTGATCCTAATTTCTACTTTTTAAGTAGAAATATATGTAACATATTCAAGTTTTTATTTTAATTAAAAGTTTGCAGTTCCTATCCGTGTCAAGTGTTCTGTTTTAGTGGGAAAAAAACCTCAAACAAAACAACAACAATCAAGTAAACAGTTTATGTGTTTTAAAAAGAAGGCTAGGAGCTGCAGTCACTGTCTAGGTGTCATGAAAACAAAGAATGAAAAAACTTTCTATTACAGGGAAATGAATACTTCTGCAACAAAACCTTAAAATACAAATACAACACAACAAAAGAGCTGAACGTGAACAGTTAACACAAGCAGTGTTGCCATGTCTTCATACATATTCACTTGATTCAAGATGGTTAATCACAAACATACAAACACCACAACCCGAACGCCAAGAAGAGATGGCTGCATTGCCAAACACTAAATAGGGAGAGAGAATTGAAGGGGAGAAAAGTCATTTACAAACATTCTTCACTTTTTTTTGATGAATGTATTGAGAAGACTCATAAAAATGTATAAATGCAAATTGCCTAACTAACATAATGCTTTATACTTTGCATACACTTCCTCTAAAGGACATTTACAAAGCATATACTTAGATGTTTTGCAAAGTACATCACTCACTGTGTTACTACTTAGTGTTTATGTGACACTTCCTCCAAAATCTCCTTCCACTCAGTAGAGTTTTGCAATACTATTGTGAGGAGTGTGAGGTAGGCAGGTTGCCATTGATGCTTCCCAGCTCTGCAGATAGGAAAATGCCCATTTTTGATTTGCTCAAGCCAGGATACAGTTCATAAATAAAGGCCAAATTTAATTTAAGGAGAATTGACTTCTTAATATGAGGAATTCCTGGGCTCAAGCTCACACAGGTCGTCTTGGCTGTCACTCACCAAGGGTATGAGTCACTGCTTGCCTCACACTGTGTGTTCATATTTATCTTGCAGGAGAGATTTTCATACTCTTTGGGGGGCAGCCAGCCTACACCGACCCTTGATGTCTGTGCCAGCTTTCTCAGACACAGGTAAAAGGCAGCAGCTGTAGCCAGTGTACAAGTGGAAATGCTAGTTGAGAAATTATTGTCTCCCAGATCACTCCAGTTACCAGACTTTAATGGAGTAAATGCGAAAAAGAGGAGAACAAAATCCAGGCTCCCTGCAGCATCACCCTCTCCACCTCATTCTAGTAAAAACCCAAATGTTTTCATTCTCACTTTCCTTCCTTCCCCTGTGTTCCCTGTCTCATGGCCCCTTCACACCCCACCATCACTTCACCTAATCTGCCAGGAATGCAGCAGCTGTACACTCCAAGGCATGAAAAGAGTGTATCCCCCTTTCCCTACTCTCAGCCCTCCACAGGAGTGATAGGGTAAAGTAGCTCTGTTACCTTTTTGGTGGGAGACAAAAGTGAAAGGTTTCCCTGCTCCTGTTCTATTGTGCTTGCATAGGATAGATGGTGATTATTTTTTTTCCCCCAAAGCCTCCACTGCATCGGTTGGTGTTCCCTGGTCCCAGAGGGAGGGCAGATGAAGAAATAAGGCCATTGCTAACATCTCAAGAATGGTGAGAACGTTTCTGCTTTCTATTTTGTAGCTGGACTGTGTTACTGTGTTTATATTTGATAATTTCTATTGAAAAAACTTGACCACATTTACTGGGTTAGCAATTATCTTTTCTGGTAAAAGGAGTTCAGGGTCAGTATAGACTTAGGCTAGCAGCATCTGTAAACTGACAAAGCTCTCATTTTACTGATCTAATGATTTATATGCAGCAAGTACATCCTCTTCTCATCCATTTCTTGGAACTGAGAAAATCATAAGAAACTTAACATTTTCATGCACAGGCATAGCAAAACTAACATTAAACCCAACAAAAACTCTCATAGAAAAATGTCCACCCTTGTAAAACATTGAGTTTCCATTTTTAAACAAGAAAGGCCTAGAATTTTTCTCAATTAAATATATGCTAGCCCATCTTTTAAGCTCAGGAGATTTTTTTTATCCTACTTCTAGAAAATGTATCCCACACACTAGCCTTTTGCCTATCTTTGCACACAAATCAACATTGTGAAACAAAAACCCCAAGCTTTCTATAGAAAACTGGATATTCGACACCAGAAGATAGATTTTCAACAAAGTTATGACTGTGGAGGACAAAGTTCTGCAATGGAAGCAAAGGGCAATTTCTATAGCAGACAGTACTATCGGGTTCATAAGTAACAAGGGTGTTGATGGCATCTTTTCAGAAAGAAGAAAAAGAAAAAAGTTTGAAGAAGTAAAAATTTTTGGTTTGTTTTTGCTGTCCAAAGTCTTCAGTGTCTGCCCTAGTCCTGTGGGGTCCAGTACTGAGATATGTACATTCAATTCCCCCCACTCTTTAAAGGCTGAAAGTTAATCTGTTTGTTCTAACTGCTGGTAAAATTTA
Organism: Scolopax minor; assembly: GCA_028566535.1. Classification (NCBI taxonomy): domain Eukaryota; kingdom Metazoa; phylum Chordata; class Aves; order Charadriiformes; family Scolopacidae; genus Scolopax; species Scolopax minor. Next base: position 112,622,847 of record JAOXNG010000001.1, read on the forward strand.
TGCTCTGAATATAGTCTTGTTTTTTGAAGTTTCTCTGTGGATGATGCATACTAAGAGTTGTGTCTTCCCAATCCCTTTCCAAACACCGAATAGGGATAGTTCTGAGTCTTGTTTACATTGCTTTTCCTATTTTGAGGTCTTTTCTGCAAGGAAGTGAATTTCTCCATCTATTCTCAGGATTTTCACATCTTTCCCACATAGTTTGTTACTTGTTACATCTTGAGCAGCTTAGCTCAGCCTGGAGAATTTACTTAGATCTCAGTGTTATGTAGTTGCACATTTGTTTGCCATTTATGAAAACTATAAACAGCTGAGGCTTTAGGAAGTCTATTCATAAGCATTAGAAACTGACAAAATTAGGTACATGTCTACATTTCTGAAACATTCAGCAGTTAATTTAGAGGTTTCTGAGGCTTAGCATAAGTTAGTACAGAAGCTTCGCATTTCTAGAAAATAAATTCTTCTCATTACCTCAGATGCTGCTTGGTACCCAGTTTTGAAACTGTGCTTATGCTGAATTGTGCAGGGGGAAAAAAGGACTAAGTGTCAGAAGCTGACTTACCTTTCTTGCTTTTCTAGAAGGTCCAAGATTGCTGTCAGATGCTGTATAGAGAGTATATTTCTAGAGAAAATAATTCCTGTTGAAATGTGGAGATGGGCACAAGGGAAGCAGCTTTGTTTTATTTATTTCTAAATTACCTGAAGATGTTCAGTAAATTGCAAGCCCTGAGGATCATTATTTATATACAGATGTCAACATAATTTGTCAAACTGCTTCTGGTATGCCATTGGCAAATTATTCAGAAGGGTATTTTTAGTGCTCTTCCCTTCCAAAGCTGTCAAGCTAAAATACTTCTTGCTAAATAGAGAAAGCTATGAAAAATATTATTATGACATTGCCCAGTTGACCAGGAAATGTGTTTGTCTAGGTTTTCTTCCTAGTTGTTTTCTATGTGCTCAGAAATTCTCTAAGACACTCTTCTGCTAGGTCTCTATAACCTTTAAGTTTGTTCAAGTAGTGATAGGATATAGGAACAGCTTGTCTTTCAAAAAATAAAAAATAATAAAAAAATTATTGATATTTGGTCTGTTTTTACATAGTTGCCTTTGATTTGTTTAGTCATGCTTCCTCTAAATGTTTTTAACTTGCACATCACTGATTTCCTTTAGCTCTAGGCTTTTCTGAGGGCTTTCTAAGTATTATCTCTTACTTGTAGAAACAGAAGTCAAAAACTGGTTCACTCCTTTGTGGTTGCCTCTGGGCTGGGTAAGTGGCCCAGACCTCTCATCCCAACCTTCATAAAGCATTGGAACTCTTTTATTTCTGCTTTCCTTTCAGGCTCAGAAGATGATGAGGTGCAAAGAAAAGACACTTCACAGTCATCTACTTCTTCACTGGTGTTAGTGCTGATATACAGAAGATCAGTAGTCACCTCCTGAAACGGGAAAGATCCAAATATTACTTCTTTATTGACCCAAGGGTGTGCAACGGTCTTTTTTTTTTTTTTTTGTCTAATATACAAGGCTCCACTCATACAATTGACACATCATTTGGTTTAAAGAAGAACAGGTACTTTGTTTTGCATAAAACTTTTTAAGCATGCTAAACATGTCAGGTAAGTACTATGTAAACACACCTGTGACCTCAGTTGAAAAAAATCTCAGCATGTATCAAAGCAGCCCAGAAAAAAGATAAAATCACTGATAGTTATGTGGAAACGAGATAGGCAAATGTTGATCTTTTCTGCCTGGGCAATTTAAGAATACACATAAAACTAAAATGTAAATTTAAACTCACATTATCTTTGTGTAAAAATGCAATTTGGGGAAATTAAATAGTACTGCAGGTGGGAGTGAGTTTTTTTGGCTGGTTGCAAAGAATCTACCTCATAGGATATAAACTAAGTTCTGAAAGATGACTCACAGATTTAATGAGTGGTAACATTAAACCTCATTTTACATTTCTGAGTATTTTGAATAGTAAGAGCTCTTGCAGGGAGACCTTCAAAGTACCTGTATGATGAAAGAACATACAGCTTCTTTAGAAAAATGGCTTATGTGATTTGAGGTCTGTTATCTCTTTGATAGTCAATGAGACTTAACTGCTTCTGAAACTTTTACTCATTTAAGTGGAGACAACTTTATGTAGCCAACACTTCAATTTTCCTAAAGAAGCCATTCTAAGAGGATTCTTAAAATTAATTTGAAATAGAGGATGTCTGAGGGAGGAAGAAGAAGGAAAGGTAAGCAAGGTGTGTGTACTCTGAAATGTTATCTTTTCACATAAAAAAAGGTTGACTGAATCTTTTAGTGATTATTAAGTGTACAGAACTCTTGCATTAAACATCTTTAAAGCTTTCTTATTTGTGAAGCTGAGCAAATTGCCAGAATGTATTGAATTGAAAGAGTTTTTTCCATTGTCTTCAGGTTTCATTCCATAGGCTCTATGTGACCTGACATCTGTTTCCATACGCTGAGTTGCCATGGAGTTTTCTTGTGGCAGAAAGCTCAAATAAGCTAAGACAGAAAACATGCATGTGGATCAGTATTCTAGAAAAAATGACTAATACTTTTTGACTCCAACTGCATATATATGAGAATTAAAATTAAATACAGTAAAAATTTAAGTGCATGCTTTGCTGGTGCTGAAAATAAAATGAAGAAAATGGATAGTTGCTGAATAAGAATGCAGTACATGAAATTATACTCCTATCTGAATGTTTTCTAATTTATGTCAGTGAAAGGCAATAATCAAAAAAGAACATCTATTTGTTAAACCAACAAGTAAGAAGTAGCTGAATCTAGCACTAAAGGACAAGTATTACAGAATAGAGTAACACTTTCTCTAATTGTCTCTAATTGCATAATAAGACTACTAAACACAAACAGAAAAAGGCAACTCATAGTACAGGAGCAAAGAAAACATTACACGTTGAGATGGTCAAAGGCATGGCTTAAAATCAAAAGTATATGTTTACATATTCAAAAATACTGAATTTTATTGTTGTAACAGCAAATCAAAGGGATAGGGGATAAGAGAGGCAAGAAAGGCAAGTCATTAAAGTGTATTCTTTTTTTCCTGGATTTTATCTTAAATCATATTCTGATATCTTTTAATAAATTCAAAAGTAGAGGCAACCAAGTTAATCTTTTTCTGTGCAAAAGTAACTTCTCCTCTAAACAAAGTTCACTAAGAACATTGTGTAGAAGCCTGAGTGAAAGTGCATTTACATCTGCTGAGAGAACGAGACCAACATGACTTCCTCCTTCATGCCTCCTGCTAAAGGCTGGTAAGTACAGAAACATTAAGCCTAATACCATCTCCTGGGATTCTGCCTCCATCACAACTGGATGCAAATTATAGACAAATCTGCCTCAATTCTGGTTTAACTAGAGCCCCAAATTTTAATCTTGCTTCCAATAAACTTTCAGAAGACCTGGAGTGAGTTCTGACTGTACCACCTTGTAGAGCTCAGGAGAGATTTACAGTTTTGGATCTCACTCAAGGCAAATATGGAAGACATCACTGAAACTTTGTTTGAACCCTGCACATAAGGCAAAGCTGGTGAAATTCCAGGTGAACAAAACCAGTGCACAAATCTGTTTCTGTATCCTCTTGTGAACCCACACTATTTCAGCATTTTAAATCCGTATAAAAAAAGTCAAATAAATGCATGTGGTTCTAGAAGGGCAGGAATCTGACTCTATAAAGGCAGAGGCATAACTTGGTCAGTTTTGAAAGTGAAGAGTGTAATGGAAGAATGGAGTAGAATGAATATTAGGATAGTTTAAAATATACCAAAGCACCTAAGGATAACAGATTGATCACCTATGGGATGTTTTCGAGAAGGTTAAGAAAACCATTTTCTTACTGAACTGTATTCAGACAATGCCTCCTAATATTATTACATCTTCAGAGGATATTAACTTCTACATTTAACCAGGGTACATTGTCAGCTTCAAATTTAGTGCAACTTGGATGTTATTTCTTAAAGCTGGATGAGAATACATAATGGTGTTGCTGTATTCTACTACACTGTTTAGGGGTGAACATTCTTCCCTGCACTTAGGACACCAAGGTCTTTTCAGCTCCTAAAACACACATAAACAACAAAAAAACTTTCACTGATGTGGAAAATCAAGATGGCATTGTGCTGAGACCATGTTTAATAATTCAGTAGGACATAAAATTGCAATGCAACTAAGTTCATTATGTCTAATACCAAAACAATGTTTAATCTGTAAATCTAAGGACAAGATTGTTGGTGTTTTATTTTCTTCTTTCTCTGTCACGCAGAGTTGAAAAATTGAACAAGAGCTGATTGAAAATAAGGTGTTATGCGACATAAATAATGCTGCCTTTGATGAATAAAGGCTTCATCAGTTTTAAGGTTTGTCTGTTTGAATAGTGTCAGCGTGTTATGAGTAACAAATAAGTAGCAAATAAAACAATAAATTGATGTCAAATGTCACAAATAGAATAGAAAATTTTAAGATAGCCAAGGTTATCTGTTTTCCCACAAACATATATATTATTTATGGTGCAATATTATGTTCTGTAACTCTACTTTTTGAACATGTGGCAGTACATTTTGAAATATGAAAAATGAATAGTTGCAGATACAGATACAATATTTGATTATCAAGTGACTCAAAACATCTCAATGAAGTATTTTTATTGCTTGAAAATGATTAAAAGTGCCTGGCTTAAAAATTTAAAAAGTGTAAACCTACTCAAAACACTGAAATATTTGCATTTTTTACATTTGGATATTATAATGCTGCCATAAATGAACAGTGTATCAATTAAATTCTTTATAAGAAATTTGAAATAAAAATAAATCCTAATTCTTGTTTGATTTATACTAACTGTAGATACATTTTGTTGAGTTAGTAGTTATGTGGGTCTAAAAATGTAGAACATTTACAGTGTTTGTTAAATGCATTTTCTGGTAGTATGGCACAAGGACAACACTTAAAAAAACTTAATTGTTACCCACTTTTTATTTTAATTTCTGATATTTTATTTTTAAAAGCCAAAACTTTACAAATTTTATTGTATATTATTTAATACAAGTCTGCTCCTTTTTTCCCCACAGTGTTTCTGGATGTCACTTTCTGTATAACATCCTTTACAGCTTTTAAATGTCGTGTTCTTGTCCTTCTCTCTTCTTCTTGCTTTTCTGTCTTCTCTATCAGACAGAATATCATCCTGCAAATCTTTATACTGCATTAAAACTGATTTGAGTAAGCTTTAATGAAGAAGAAAGAGAGTGCGGAACTCTTTTTGGATTAAATTCCTTTAGCACTTAATACTGCTGCCATGTAGTATAGAATGGTGCTATGCAGGATACAATAAGAAAGAACAAAGCGTGAATATTTTTAAGATCTATGTTTCTACGGCTACAGTATTGTTGACTTTAGAGACATTGACCTATTACATTTATTAATTCCGATATTACTTTAATTGTCTAGAGTTTATTTAAATTTGATATTTGTAATTGTAATTGCATTTCCTAATATTAGGAAATATGCACACTGTCATTTATTGCTTTATTTTTGACATGTCTGATATGGAACAAATAGTAGACAAATTTTGAATCCAGAGAGTGTACTTTAGCATATTCTCCAAAGGAGAAAAACTGGGCTTAATGCTGTTATTTTCACTCACTTTTCAAAAACTCTACTTAAAATATTTTATTAGAAAATTTCTCTTTTGCCTGCAACTGTACCAAAGTCTAATTTAATGAAATCACCCCAACCAAATTTCCAATCTCAGAAAGCATGTTAATTCACAAATAGCGTTAAATATAGGGTAACCTTGCTGAAATCAACCTAAAGTTTGGGTCGTGCTTAGTAATGTGGCTGCACCAGATCCCAAGAGACTATTAAGAAAGAAGTGGAAGACATTTTAAAATTTGACTCTCAAAATAAAAGATATGTAAGTTTTCGCCTGAACAATGTGCACAGCTAAATACCAGGAAATGGCAGCCATAGGTGCTATATTCAAAAGTGCCCCAAAGATTCCCTAGGGGCATTAAATGCGAGTTGGTTCTTCTTTCAGACTTATTTTTGAACATACTAGTCTAACAGATTCTACTTAAAAGCTCCTTAAGAAAACAGTTAGATAAGATCCATTATGATTTAAATATGGATGCAAAAATAGGTGCCTAGGGCTACAGGAGAGAGATAATAAGAATAGTGCAGGAGCAGTTGAAAATAAGTTTGTTGACATAAAAATAAAATTACACCCCCCCTGTTCACTATTTTAATAAAAAAAACTAAAATGGAAAAAAAAGAAGAAGCAAACAACCCATTGGAAAAATTATCGGTGTCTCTGAAAGTGGGGCGTGGAGTCATAGTTTCTATTGGTACAAAGTGATTCAAGTTTTTGCTGAAGAATGAAAACAGCTCCCCTAAAGCATAATAACTAAAATGTACCAGATTGTTTCAAAAGGCAGTGAATTTATCAAGAAACTCATATTTTTAACTTCTTATCTTGCAAATATTTGTCTTTCACTTTTTTGGAGATGTTAGTAAATATTTGTCATCAAGGAAAATTACCTTGGTGTGTGAAAGGCTTGACACTGAAAATTGAGTTTTAATTGTGGAAAGATTCATGCAGATGCTTCGCACTGATATTAACAGTACTACACATTTAGTGAAAGTCAATAAATGTATAGAACTTTGCATAAGTGAGACAACACATGCAAAGTATCAAATGAATTTTTTGGACCTTACTGGTGGTGGAAAATCCTATTAATTCAATTTTCATTTTATTTCTCAGTATCTCAATAAGTGATATTGATAACTTTTCTATTGAAAAAATCAAGAAATATGTTGTTAATTATTAATCAGTATTTCTGATCTCGATACTCCTGTATATTATTTATATATGTGTTCAAACCATATCGGATTTCTGGTAAAGTATACTCTTTCCTATTGCATCACATCACCCAGCTGTGAAGCTGAGAAGCTGACAGGCTACAGCAGGACTGTAGAATAAAAGTCATCTTGTTAGCCTGCATATTTCAAATTATTTGCAGATCTTTCAGGAAATACATTGTTAGAGCCCTTTTTTTAGTGGAAGTGCTGTGAACATTTCTAATCCTCAACATACTCTTCTGTGTATTAAAATAAGATTAGTTTTTGTGAATTGGGTTCTACTGAGTCCAACAGAGATTATTACGATCAATAATACTATCCAAACTCTTTTCTTCTGTTTATTATTATTTATAATCTAGAAGAGAGAAAATAATAAACAAAAATAAAACCACTGTAGAAATGTTTGAAATTCCCAGTGAGGAGACCATCCCCATCCCAGCTAGTTTATGATGCATACTGTTTCAAGGGAAGGGCTTTAGAATAAAATTCTGGCTGTGTTCCAGCTGATAGATTTCTTTCCTCCTCCTAAAACTGTACATTCTTTATGTTCTGCTCTTTATTTACTTTGTGTTTGAGCTTATAAAGAGAGACCACATAAATCTTAGCCTCTGTGTTCAGCTGAAATCAGCAGAACTACTTCCAGTTGCATAAAATCAAGCACACGAATTTTTGTGGGAACAGAGTCTTGCTTGAAGAGACCTGTTCCTTACATAAGGAATGTTATCTTCATATATAATATGTAAAGTATGCATGAAGTTGAAAACAACATTGTGGGCAAAACATTCCCAAAGCTACGCAGGCACCTTGCCCTTCTTTAGAAGATCTCAAAAGCGCGTTCAAACACTTAGATTTTAATGACCCTGATTGTCAGTCCTTTAAGCTTTTTTTGAAGACTAGAGGACATGTGATGAAAGTCTATGCTGGATCAGAGAAAAAGAATTAATAAGCATTATACTCATGCTAAGAATGACAAAGTTAGGTACTCATTTGGTATTTTAATACCAAGTTTTAATTACTTGATTTCAGGACTATGGTAGCAGTATATCCTAGATACTTTTAAAAATAAAGGTGTTAAGTATTGAAAACCTAATAAACATAATTACAGTTTTTGAAAG
>JAOXNG010000001.1:112639407-112649998 GCA_028566535.1 Scolopax minor
GGTCCTTTTCTGCCAGGCAGCTCTCCAGCCACTCTGCCCCCAGCCTGTAGTGCTGCCTGGGGTTGTTGTGACCAAAGTGCAGGACCCTGCACTTGGCCTTGTTGAACCTCATCCCGTTTCAATGACAATCTGTTACAGTGATACTGAAAACAATGGTAGCTCATCTCAAGATTTTGCACAAAGCAAAAATTCACACATACAAACACTGATGAATTCTTACCGTTTACACCTATTTGATTTTGGTGGATGTTTTAAACTATCTGTTTTACTGACACATTTCAAGACTGGGATTTCCCCTGTTCTGATCACAATTGAGAAACTTAATGTTAAATTGCACAGGACATATAATGCGCCTGCAAGAGAATGGAAGCTGTAAGTTTCTTTTGTAGAAATTATTGGAACTTTCCTTTGTCATCTGAAAGAAAGAATGCATCTGTCCCAAGTGAATCACAAGTTTAAGTTTGTTATACTTAAATCACAAATTATAAATTCTAATATGAAACAACAACAACAAAAAAATACAGATTTGCTTTTTAGAACACTATTTAATTCCATGTGTCTAAGAAGAATGTTTTCTTAAACTGCAATCTTTAAAGGAGACTTTAAAGATTTTTTAAATTCTTTTTGGGAGTTTCTCCATTTGTAGAAATGTTACATGAACCTAATCAACAATCTTTCTCCTATATGTGTATGGCCATATTCCTGCCTATTTCCAACACTTGTTCTATTGTGCTCTTGCATTCAAGTAACTTTTGTGAACACTTGAATACTTTTTTTTTTGTCTTTTTTTTTTTATTATTTTCCTTTTAATAAGCTTGCTTTCATTGCAAAAGTTTGGAATGTACCCTTTCATGGTGACTCTGCTTTTGTTTGAATTATGAACTTCTGCAACATATAACTCAAAAGAGATCCAGTTTCCAAGAGTAAAAAGAGATTGATGAATTATAGTGATATTTTCTTTATGAAGCAAAGTGCATTCCAAACATTTTTCCCATGACAAAAAGGTTTTATTTGCATAAATAGGCTAAGTATACACACTATATATATACACAGAATAATCTTGAATAGATCTTTGAGGATGTAAATTTCTCCCATGACCTGATTTCTCTGTGTTCAAATCTCCTATTACAGCAGGAAATTTCAATGATATTAAGAGTTACAGTTAACAGTATACATCTAAATGGGGACATTGCAGGCATCAAGGCATGTTATTTCTGATAAGAAGCTATAATTATCAAACAGGAAATGGTCAATCATCAAGACTGACTGAGGTCTTCTGTAGTTTCAACATACTAAATACATTGTATTCTGCTATTGCTAAATAGTTATTTTGGAAGTAAGAGATGGAGTCAACCTAATTTAATATTTTGTGTTTAATCTTCTCTTTCATCAGTAGTCTTTTTTATCCTTTTATGTTCTACTTGGCACAGTTGAAAGCATGCCTTCAGATTGTAGAAAAGGTACCCATGTCTCGACAATTGCCATCTTCTCCATCCACCTAGAGAAGCTTTCTAAAAAATAATCCTGATTAAGTGGAAAATGAAGATAGATGGACACAGTAGGGGTAACATATACTGTGTCTTTGACTCTATAATCTTTAAACATTGAATATAAGGTCAATTGTGTTAGACATGCAACTCTGCTTTTAAGAAAGGTTGCTGCTTACTTCAGACTTAGAACAAAATAAGTAATTTGTTTTGTCTTCAATTTGTTGATACTATATATCAACTTATTTTATAAAAGAATGGCTGTTAATCCTTGTGTTTTCATTATCTTCAAGCATTTACTTAACCATAGGTACTATATATAAATTAATGCTGATGAGTTCTTTTTTTTTCATTAATACAAAATCATGATTACAGTGTGAACACAAAACTAAAACTAGATTTCTAAGTATTCCTTTTTAGAAAACAATAATTTAGTATAGAATACCATTAAGGGAAAAAATAATTTAAAATTATATTACAGCAATTGAAATAATGATTTTTGCCAATATCTGTCTTTGAAGAGTGAGGTTAGCAATTTTAATATACTTTTCTCATAGCAAACCTCAGAGTTTTTTATTTTTCTAAAAATATGCAAACTTCCAAAGCATGTGTGGATTTTTTTCCTGTAATTTTAGTAAGACTGTTATTTCTACTTCGGGAACATTATATTCCATTAGTATGACCATTATACGCAACATTTATGGGTCTAAACTGCTTTCATCAAAGACAGCATCATGACCATTACCTGCTCCTCAGCAGCCTAGAATTATAAAACACTTTCCTCCTTTTTCTGTGTCATAATGTCAACATACCAGGATGGATTTATAAAATATAATTAATTAATGTCCTTTGACAGAAGTCATTCCATGAATATAGCTTATAGGTATCATTAACGTGCTGGTTATGGCTGTCTAGGTAAAGGTAAGGTTTTTTTATACACATAGAGAACAAATACAACTGCTATGATACACAGATGTCCCCACTAAGAGTTACAATACTATTTTTTTGTTTACAGAAGTAATATTCATAATAAGTTGATTCATTTATGTGTTAAAATATAATTTTATATAGGGCCCTCAAGACACAGAAAAGATTATATTTTTCCTTTAAAAATTGATAAAAATCCCTTCCTGAAAGAAAAATATGGTCTCTATATACTTTCCATACAGTAATAACCATTGGATTTAATTTTTTTCCACTTTTGTAATGTTTAAATATGATTAAAGACCCCTTTGATAAGAAAATAGGCTCTCCACTTATTTCCTTGCTTTACTACTTGTTTATCTTGATGCTGCTACTATCCATTTTTCCCAGTGTAACAAAAGTCAGAGGCCCCTTAAATTTAGTTACTCCCTTGTAAGAATTCCTTTGGTTGTTAAATCCACATTCAGGGAGAGGCTAAACTTCTATGAGAGATGGAAATCTCTACTATCAGTCACACCCTAGCAAGGAACTTGTAAATGCTTTGGACACTGAGCCGGAAAACTCAGAGTTGAGGTTTATATATTTGGGAAGGAAAAAAAAGAACATCCTCAAACCAAAACTCAAACCAGAGCTACTGCCAGAAACCATATCTCAAGGAAAACCATCTCTCTCTGTCTTTAACTACAGGGTACAAGGCATGAAAGACTACTTCCAGATCCCACTGAAGCTCATAAGGATGTTTGCAATCAACATCAGTACGTAGGATCAGACTGTTATTTTTCTAGATCTGGTAAACCACAAAATATTAGAAACTAAAATGGTGGCAGACTAATTTAAGGAAAAATGGGTTGAGGCATTTTTTAATAAGATTCTAATATTACATTATCACCTTTCCTCTTCCTTTTGATGCCCTTGTTGCTAGCTTTCTCACATTGAAACTCATGTATTTCCAACCATAAGTATTAAAAACATCTGCAGCAGTAGTCCTTCAAATGTTGCAATAACTACAGAGCTTCTCCAAAGGGAGGTTGCTGTTGGTAACACTGGGCATGGGACAGCACTGCAAAGAAGTGCAGGCTGAACTACCATAGAAAAAACCAAGAAGCAAAACCAAGAAAATTCTCTCCCTGCACTTGTCCTTGAGTTTGCTGCAGCCACCTACTTCCAGCCACATTTCGTGCTTTGCTGTTCCACAGCAACTCAGTTCCTAGTGCCTCAGTAGGTTGGAATAGCCTCTCTGACTTCTGTCTGTGTATACACATACATAGATATAACACTGGAAAAAACGTGCTGCAGAGAATAAGAAGTGGAGCAGAGTGACATGTGGAAAAGCAGATGGAGAACCAGTAACATATGCCATGTTATATTTGATTGAAAGTATCACAGATACTTGTTTGATTATTGTGTCACTTTGCAGTAATTTTGCTGTACTGTAGCTTGAATATGGCAGATTGTTTACACGTTTCAAATTTGTGTTTCATAGTTCTGGCTAGCTATGATATTATAAAGTAGTGGGAACTTATGAAGAAGTTGAGAATAGGCGGGACAAATATTTTGCCACAGGAATTCTGTATATGAGTATTACTTATTTTCCTTTTCATATATGTGCAGTCAGCTCTAGTGGCTCAGTTTATGTTTTGGCTTTAAATGCCAAGTTTAGATTGGCTCTGCAACCAAAGATTTTGGTTTACCAGAGTCTAATGGTAGCCTTTCCATTAAAGTTACCCGTCTAAAGATGTTTGAATAGAAAGTTCAGGATGTTTTACATAGTTTTCTAATATTTCTTTTGCTTGCAAAATTGAGATCATTAATATTAATACTTAATTAAAAATAAGCCTAGAATGCCGATTGTATACAACACAGGAAATAGGAATGTAAGATACCAGCCATGATCCATATGTTCACATAGCTTTCAGACATAGTTGCCTTCTCTTGCACCTCTTCTATGAAGATGAATTCATGAATCTCTAGATGATACATCTGTAGAAGTCTGCTCACCCAGAAAAGAATAAACAGGGAAATAATAGAAGGTGAACTAAAAACAAAGGTGCAAAAAGAACTTATGGCTCCAGAGCCAGCCCTAAGTCTGGTTCATTACTGTCTAGATTCTCACATTTGTGCATGGTCTACACTACAAAATAAGAAATAAAAATTAACTATACAAACATTCTGTGTAAACTCTACAGACAGTAGAAAGAAATCTAGAATTGAACTCACAGGTTTCATATTCCTCAAAAATGTTGATGAAAGAAATGTATAAAGATTTCTGTGCTGCTGGATTAACAAGCTGAGGAAATATTTCAAGAATATACAAGCATTTTAAGACAAATATTTGACAAATAATTACATTGATGGTAGCTGAACCAAACCACATTTAATTGCTTTCTTGAACAAAACCCCAATGTTATGCAAGTTTTCTTGTACGATATTATTTTTTTTATCTAATACTAATGCTTACATGGAATTGTGTCTGTTTATATTATGAAAGTATCTTATAAATGTAAATCAAAAAAAGGCATAAATACTTGCAGCTGTTTTACTAAAAACAAAATAAATTTTGGCAAGTTGTTCTTGCTTATAAATGTAAAGCACTGGGACAGAGTCCTGCAAACAGAGAGATAGGAAGACACAGAATCAAGGAGAGAAACTAGCACTGTCTAGCTCTTTTCCTACAGAGGTTTACAAGTCACTGCCTGTAGTGGCCTAAAAAGCCAAAACCTCTCTGTGTTCCCTTTTCCTGCTATTAACTTTGTGGCTGATACCATGTCAGTGCAAAAACAAACCAAACCAAAACATAAAAAGGCTTTTGGTCTTTCAGGAATCACACTTTTTTGATTTAATCTTTTATCTGCACATTCTGACCTTGTCTGTCTCTAGTTTTCACCTAAAAGCATGTCCCTCTATCACCATTCCCTATGTATGCTATGAAACCTTTCTTCTGATATTAAATTCTGACATTGAGAAGAAAATAAAGTTTTCCTGTCAAGACTGTGGACACTGGGACTGCACAGAACTGGAAGTATATTCTACCAAATAAGTATGAATCATTTTATGTTTCACATGACACAAAATTTAAAGAGATGATAAACAGAAATATTATGCTCACCTCATTGTTCTATCGTACACCACTGCTTTCGACTCTAGCCCTCAATGTTAGACAGTAAAGTACCAATAAAAGATCAGCAGAGAGGTTTCCTTTGTGTCTGTCACCTACCTTACCTGGTATGAGAAGCAACAAGGCAGAGAAGAAATTCAGGCATCACTCTATTGATAGAGCTTGTGACAGATAGACAGGAGCAGAGCAAGAGAAGGAGAAAGAAGTAAAACTGAAGTAAAACTGAATCCACACTAGAAAGTAAAGTCAGCTGTGGATATGTAGTAGTTGCAATAGTGAGCAAAAAACATATATATCTTTGCAAGGAGAAGAAGGCAAATAGAATATATTAGCATGGATAATTGTGAACAGTGGAGGAGTTACTGTAAAAGTACTTGATCGGACTACCAGTAAGACTTTTTCTAAGTAGATTTATGTATAGTGTCTTAAGGAAAAGTTGTACATTTTGGGGGCAGTTTAAGCATAAAGCTGACAGATATTGAAAGTCTGGTACTAAAGAAGGCATGTGTGAAGGAACAGATATGAGATACAGAAGACAGAGAGGTCATAAAGGAAAAAAGGAACAAAGGAAAGAAAGGAAAAGGAAATGAAAATTGAGGCAATGCAGAAGATGTAAAAATTAAATATTTCTTAGGAAAGTGATATATAAGCCTTTTCTTTTGAAAGTATTGTGACATAATTTTGTTTAAAACAGGTTTGTGCCATTCATGCCATCTTTCAGTAAAAATTTTCAAAAAATTCATCTGAAGACTAAATGTTCAAATATCAGACATTCTCAAGCCAATGTTCCTTGATACATCAGTTAGCAGTATGGTTCATTTGGACATTTGTTCATTCTGGGTAAATGATACATTGAAGAAAATACAACTAAGTTACAAATGTAAAATCGCAAAACACTTCTGTAAAAATGGGGAGAATTTTGCTTTACTTCTCTGCAACTAAAAAAAATCTCCTCAGTCTAGATCTCCTCAGTTTAGAATTCAACCTGTTGCTATGCTTACTTTTTTTTTTTTTTTTAAACTTTAATTTTACATTAACAGGTACTGGAAGCTCTCTCTCATCCAATCAGTTTTCATATTGCTAGGCTCTCGGCTTGTCAAAACTTGTTTTGGCTGGGAAAGCGCATGGAGGCCTGTCAGTCTCAAATAGTCTCTGAGCCAGTTCTTTTAGATATTTCACATGAGGGTTTAATATTTAACACCAAATATATTTATGTGTAGATATTTGATGTTACATAGGATTTTTCATTTAGCAGAATGATACAGCAATAGACTGAAGTCACATTGCAAATACACTCAGCATAATGTATAAATTTCTGTATATTACAGCTGAATCATAATGAATCCATGATTCTCATTGCCAGTCTCACCATCATGGTGCTACACATCCCACATAGCCAGGAAGGAACACATGGTCTGAAGCCAGATAAAGCCTATTGCTATCAACAAAGTTCTTTTTATTGTTCAGTTCTTATATTCTGTTGGGCTAAGCCATGCATGGACCTCCATCATGCTGATTTAACTGGCTCAGGAAGACATTCTCACTCTTTTGATTAAGTCATGGGAAAAACATTTATATAACCAGTTGGTCCACTCAACTGATACAGCCATTTATATAGAACAAAGACCACTCTCTGGTGTCCCTTCCATTGAGATAAATTCAGCTTGCTTAGCCCCAACTGTGGTCAGTTACTCCCTATATTCCTAACCAACCTCCCCATACATGATCCTTGCTCATCTCCTCAGAGCCTTCTTCCATTGTAGGGGTTAACTGACCAGTCATAATCCCATTTTTGAAAGCCCTGGCTCATTTTTTCCATTAAGAATTTTTGTTTTGTCTTTTTATATTGAAATACTGAATTAAAAAAAAAAACAACAAACAACCTTTAAAGTCAAAATCAACAAATGTTATTTTGTTTAGATCAAATTAAATATTTCATGTGATATAAAAGAATTTCCTTCTATGATGGTTATTAGAAAAAAATATCTATTGAATGTAAGCTTTGTTCTGGCCTAGAAAACTCACTGACATTTATATAATGCTGTATTGTAATTGCCTGCAACATTTTTGATTCAATTATCCTAACACATTTCAAATTCCCTAAAAAAAGCATTTCAAATTCTCTAAACAAAGCAGAGAAGAATTAGTATTTGCTTCTCTAATATTTTACCCATATATTGAATCTGCTAAAGTCTAAAGAGTACTGAAAATGGGAATGGGCAAAGCACCAGCCTTATTTTAGTTAATTAAACCGATCTGAAACCAACTTTTCAGCAGTAAAGTAATTTTTAAAAATTCCTTTTAAGGCTATCCTGCATTTCTTCAATATCCAGGTATACATTTTTGAAGACAAGCCTATACTCAGTGCCCTGAAATTTGCATGCTTCAAATGGAAACTTTAATAGAAATAAGCCAACATTTTGCTTTATAATTTGAGCATATTTTTCAATCTAGATGTTTTCAATAATTTATTTTTATTAACCACTATGATCTAGAAGGACAGAACTAGAAAACTAAAAAGATATTAACATCTTTTTGACAACCAAAATAAGTATTCCCCATATTTTAATAACATCCTGACATTTTAAAATCTGTCTAATAGTTAGAATGGACAAGAATAACAAACAACATAATTAGCTTGATGTGAAGCAACTATGAGATGCTTAGTCAAGTGAATAACTATTTTAACTTCTGATTGTTATTGACAGAAATGCATATATATGTGTAAAGAACATACTGTACAAATCTTAGTTTGGCATATTAGTCATTGAAGAGCGAATATGGATTTTTTAAAATGACCTTGAAGACCTATGTGATTCTTTACTACTTTCTGGGATTGCAGATAATCCATTTAACTTCTTAACAACCAAAGTAATATGATGACAATTACCATAAAATAAAAAGTAGAGATTTTCAGTCTTTGAAACGTAGAAAATTCCAAAATTTTAAAATATTTTTAAAATTATCTTTCAATAGTAACTCTTAGTCATCATTCTCTTTTTGGTTCAGAATTTTACAGTGAAGGTTTATTTTGTCACAGATATAATGACCATGATACCATCCACTTAAAATAATTGATACAAGGAGTTTATGAAATCTAATGTAGAGAAATCATATGTCATATTTAGGGTCCAAAATAACCTGTAAAAACACTGTTTATAAAGCAAGTTCCATCTCACTGGAAAACCATGTTTGTCATCTGCTTTTGGTCTTATCTCCAAGCTGTGCCTCTGTTGGAGAAGAGCCCGAAGTGGACATGTGCTGGAGGGGTGTTCTCCCTTGATTCTGTGCTGGAATGACAAGGTCTTTTTTGCTGTATAAATATATACAGGGATGGATAATTTGAGGAAAAAATTTAAAAGAGGAAAAAAATTGTGTGACTTCCTCAACAGTTCAGTATAAAGTGCCCTTTCCCCTCTTCCTCTCTGCCCTTCCACATTTGCTTAGCTTTGTTTCTTTCTGGTTCTGAAAGGAAGCAAATTCTCATCCAGAGACCAAGACTTTCAGACTGACATCAGTACTGAAATTATGTATTCTATGATAACAGTATTGAAAAACCATAGCTAAACAGTGTTGCCAACTTTTTCTCACTTTAATTCTTAAAACAATAATAAAACTTTAGCCAAGGCTAGGGGCCCATACGTGAAGGTCAATTGTAAATCCTGTCCTGAAAAAGACTTGGATTTCAACAATTTTCCTTTTCTAAATCAAAAAGAAAAAGAGACTTCCAGTTTGCTCAGCTACTTTCTGTCTTGTAATGCTAAGCTCTCCTACAAGGAGAGAAGTGAATCATCATCTGCAAGACAGATGTACTGTGCTGTAAGCACAAAATTATAAGAAATGTGGGCAATATTAAGAAGATACTGGAAGACCAAATTAATTGGTGGGTAATGTGAGAGGAGGGAATACAGGACCAAATTACTAAAGAGTGCTAAATAGATCTGGATGAGGGAAATTTGCATTAGAGGACAATTGTCTCACTTGTTCTTCTAAACAAGGGATGGTGACCAACAAAGATGATCATACATGCCAATAGTGGACTGACATAATTTAAGAAATACAACTGTTTCAATGATGTCTACGTTGTAGCTCAGGGACATGGGACACTGTGGGAACTCTGTTGATGGGAAAGTGCCATAGTAAATCCAGAAGCCTTTTAAAAAACCCTGAAAAAAATTACACAAGTGTCTGTGTGTAAAATAAAAAGCCTGAAAATCAACATTAATCTTCCAATTAAATCCAGTAGGCTTTTCATGGATCTTATTTGTGATCATTAAGAATGAAAAACAGGAGTCTCGTGATTCATCCCTAATTACCCCAAATATTCATTTAATGAAATCCTGACTCAAGTGAAGTTGATGAGGCTCTTCCTTTGACTTACAAGAAGCCAGGATCTCTGCCAGGATGACACAAAGTGGAACTAATTGAGGAAGATTCTACTCTTACCTTAAGCTCGGGTAGCAAATCTGACTTTTAAATATCATACAAACTGAAATAATGATTCAAGAAAAATCAGTGGTATTCTCTTAAAAATGTACCTGAGACACTTTTCTTAATTTTAAAATAATAATGTATATTTAAGTTTTGATAAACAGAGCTTGACTATCACATTATGCTATTGTTTGTTATAAGAGAAATATAAAGGAGTATTTGTACAGCTACTTAGTCATTAAAAGTCCTATTTTTTCCAATCAAAATTATTGACCAGAAAATCTATTCATTTAAGAAACCTTCTTTCCTCTGTCTTAATTATCCAGAAAAACAATTAGTTGTCTATGTTTGACCACTCTCAAAAGAAATTTGAATGCATTTTGAAAACATTGAATCTTCTTACAGTCAAGCCAATGAGTAATATGGTTAAATTATAAAATAAGTACCCTTAAAAATTCCTTAGGCTTTTCTAATATATTGCCAAAAAATGTTTAATGTTTTGTGGAACAATTTTTCTCAAACTCAAATGACTAGGAAGAATGCTAATGGAACTGGTTAAAACTTTTTAGACTTATTATTTTTCCACTGAAATTAATCACGTTGTTAAACCTATATTTTCCACACAAAGTTATAT
>JAOXNG010000001.1:112650094-112660166 GCA_028566535.1 Scolopax minor
AAAGTCTGGGTGGCATTGCAAGGAGTTCCCAGAGAAGCTCCAAAAAAGACAGAGTTCTTCTGGCAGACTCCTTGCCTCCCATGGAAAAATCTGTTCGCATTGCTCAAAACAGTTCTGGCAAAAATGGAATAAGACAGAGTTGCAAATAATGCAAAAAATTATTATATTGTTTCACATCTGGTAAAGGGAAAGTTGCAAAATTATTGTAAACTTAATGAACCAACATCCCAGAGCCTTGTCCAGCTTCTTTATGTTTCAAAAAATTACACTAAGCAGTTAGAAAACCATCCTACATACTTAACAGGGATATAAAGCAGGTACAACATGCTTTTCCCTGATTACTCACAGCATATGTCTCACAGCATCAGAGTAAAGCATCAGCAATTAGATGTAGACAAATGATTCCTCAACAGTATTTCAGAGGTACTTGGAGTTGATGACACCTCAGTAGTATAAAACCTATATATAATTCATTAACTCTAAAGATATTACTGTGCATCAGCTGGAATGACTTTTCATTTGTCAATGGGTCTGTAATCAATGTAATTCCATACACTTACATAAAACCACGACAAATACAAGGCCAGTAGAGTTATCACAACCATCTTTTGTAGGCTAGCAAACCTCAAATTTGATAACATTTTTTTGTGAAGTAAAACAATTTTGCAAGGATATTTACTGTGAATCAGTTATGTGGGGAAAAATATTACCCTAGGTTAATTTATATATGTCTGAGTTCTATTGGTAAATCTGATTCACCTTATTAGTCTAAACTTTTATTATGTGGTGCGATATGCCTCAGAGAAAAGGACATGATTCATTGGGTTATTGAATGTTTTTTACATCTCCTGATGTTTGGAGGAAAACTCTGGCCATGTTTAAATCAGGGAAAAAATTGCCTTTTGTTTAAGTGCTGCAACGACATTAGTTTCTGCATAAGGATCACTGACAAGTTTGTTTCAGCCATGTGATTACATCTCTGTGATGCACACATGCTTTTACAAATATGTTTATAGAACATGAATTCTTCTACACTTTTATTCCTTTATTATAATTATGTAACTATTATATAATAATACTATCATATTGCAATGCCTTTTATCTCTGTGCGAAAGTGCTTTTCAGACTCAATTAAACTCCAACGTTCTTTAGAGTTCCCTGTTTCTCACAAGTATCTTAGATTAGGTAAATAAATGCTATCAAAAAGGGAAGTATAATAGAGCTGTCACATATCTAAAGAACCAAATACTTTAAACTATAATTTTTTCTCTTAACCTGCTGATGCTGTTATTTCAACTAATTTTACAAAAAGAGCGTATGGTTTTGGTCATATCCACTCCCAAAAAATCAAGAAGAATAGTTTGGTATTAATATTTCACAATAAGTGCAATCTGTTTCATTTAGCAGTGAGTGCTCTGACCTTTAAAGTCTTAGCCAGGTTGTCATCATCTTCATTGAGCATTTCTTATTAAAAATATGGTCTAAGATGAACGGATTAAGACATAGTCAGGGGAATATAGCTACATTTCAAACTGAACGTTTTTTATTTTTTCTGCCAAGATGGAAAAATAGCTTTGAAAACAAACTAAAATTTATTGAAAAGATGAATCTGTGTGGCAATGTGGTTAAAGGAATTAGCTGTTCTCCTTTGGGACTAAACTATTTTCTACATTGTGCTCTACAGTTAATTAAGTGAGAAACTAAGTGAGGAGTTTATTTCCTTATAGCTTTCAGAAAAATCATAATTTTCACTTACACAACAGTGAAGGCCAGAAAAAAATTAAGACAGATAAGGGATCTGTTTCTCTTTGCATAGCATTCATCCAGTGTAGTAAATCCAATGTTAATTATTTAGCAGATAAGGACTAATTTTAATTACATCTACACAAGGTCGTCTGTAAAGTGCTATAATACTCACTTTGACACTGGCACTTATCATTAAGTAACGTGACGGAACTTACTGGTACGATTATTTTCATAGTGATTGTTTGCAATTATTCTTTCAATTTTAGAGGCAAAATTGTAAATTGGACTTCTGGGGGTATTTTTTTGTCATATAAATGATATCAGTAATACTTTACATTCAAAACTATGCTGATTAGTACTCACATGTCATTCAAACTGGGCAAGAAGCAGTCATCCTTAGTACTTCACTATAATCCATTCCTATTGTTACCTTATCCTCTACTGTGGCCTTACCGTATTGCCTAAAAGAAACAATATTCAACACACAAGGAATTTCTCACTCAATTTCATTGAGTCTGCCCATAGCCAAATGAACACTGCGTATGCAATTTTACTTAAATGAAAAAATTAAATATTCTCTTAATTTCTTGAATGCTTCCTCCCACATCAATAAAAAGAAATGTAAATCCAGTGAGATCTTTTATTGTGATGGATGGGATCCTGAAAATAAATAAATGTGAGACAAAGGCAAATAAAGGCTGCCACATATGGAGAATTTTGACAGAAAAAAAGTTTTAAAATAAAACATTACAAAAAAACCAATTTAACTTGACTTCTTTGACATTATGAAAACTTAATATCAAGTAGATATTGATAACATTTTCATTTGGAAATAAACACACAAAACAAAGAATCTGAGAAGAAGCAAGTTGGGAGCAAAAGACTGAAAAACCTTTTTAAAGTTAAAGGAATCCTCTTTGTCTTGTGAGTGGAACATGTCCAATCAGGTTGTAAACTTCCAACTATTCATCTGATGAGTAACTTGCATTAATTACTCTGTTAAATCAATCAGTAGATCAATGTGTTCTCTGATTGATATGGCCTGGAATTTTACATATTGTTACTGTAACTGGCAACTATAATTGTGAGTGTAACAGATATTGGACCCTGAAAGTCTAGATGGAACAGGCAGATGCTTCCCATAACTTTCAGGTCAAGGTGATTTTTTTTTTTTTTCCCTTCACCACCTCCTTTCTTGGCTGAACTCTGGTTCTGGATGTTGCAGCAGAAAAAGTTAATTTGTTTATGATTGTAAATAACCATTATTTAAAATATTATCAAACCTGGATTGGAAATATCAGAATAATGAACATAACAGTTCTAGAAACACTCTCATTATAGATTGTTGTGTAAGGCTTTGTGAATTCTGAGTGAAGCTGTGCTATGATTACAGCATATGTAAATTTGTCTGGATTTTCTGGTTTTGAAAAAGTCTGTCTAATTGGCTCCCTGTTTTCAAGAACTGTGAGAACACCTATGATTATATCAACTTTAATTCAGGGAGAAACCCTACACACATTATATAGGTCATACTTAGTGTATTTCCATAGAAAAAATAGACTGAAAAGGCACATATAGCTGAGTTCCCCAAGTATGTTATTTTTGTAACAACGGAAATGGTGAGTGACAGCACAGTGAAAAACTTTCCTGAAGACCTCTAAAAATTAAAATATTAAGTACTGTTTTGATCATGACACAGTATTTGTTCATTAAGCCATTGACCAAAAAAAAGAGAATACATTGTAGACACTCATCACCAATTGTAAATACTTAAAAGTGCATCAGATTGTATTCAAGAGCATCACTTGGAGGCCTATGATATTTATATGCTTTCACAAATGGACTGTTCTGGACATACATTCAGAACAATGGTAGCATAGTGTACAGTCCTTTGGCAGACAGCTTTAACCACAAACCCAACTGAGAGTCAAGTAAGAGCCTTTAGGAACCTCATCTTTATTCAGTTCTTGTGGTCACCAGAATATTATGCCAAACCTGTTAGCAATTCATGAAAAGTAAAGACAGTGCATTTTCTGCTCACAGCCTAAAAAACCACTACCATAAGGAAAGGTCAATCATTTTGGAAACCATTTTTTTTTTTTTTTGCCAGTTACCATTGAAACACTAGAAAATATGTAACAGAAAAATAATTTAGCTATATCTTTCATGCTACTTGTGCATTGCAAAATAATTAGCAGCTGCACAAAAGGGAATATCAACATAATAAAAAATTGCTACAGCCTTGTGCCACTGATCCCATAGACAACACTTAAGGTATGAGAGCTTGGTTTGAGTGTCATGGTAGCCTACAAGCTTGGGGTAACCAAACAGCAGCTTTGGCATTTGATGTTCAAAATACACCTCTGTCCCATACCTGCTTCTTGCCAGATTTGACGACTGCAAACTTCAAGCTCAAGCTCTCTCAAAAAATGCAAATAGTCATTTCTACAGGCAGGCTGTTTGGCCTGTCAAATGCCACCAGCAGAAAAGTAAGTCAGAATAATACTGATAATTTCTTATCCTCATAGCATACGTATTTAAAAGGTAATGCTGAAAATCAACTATATCTTAGAATCTTAAATGAGACCGTTTTCTGGGGCATAATGCAATGAGGAGAGCTCCTGTTTAGCCAATTAAAACATATTGAGGGTACCATTCAAAACTAGACACTTCTGTATGTACAAAAGGCAGTGAATATAACGACTATGCCTATGTGAGCTACTCTCACCCAACTGAAGAAAAAGTCATTTCTTCTACATTCAGGTAGAAAAAACAGCCATAATATTTTCTGAACATGTTTAAAGAGAAAAATGGCTGTATATGTTAGCTTAGTTATTTAAACTTGTGCATTGAAGGGTGGGGTGGTAGACAGAAACTTTACTATCAGAACTACTACTGACTACTCCTTGATGATAACCTAAGAGACCTGAGCTGGATGTTTTACAGTATTTTTAGGCAAAAAACACAACTGCTTTCCCTTAGGAGATAAGTCTTAACCTAAATTTCCCCTCAGATCCCCATATCTGTTAAAAAAAAAGCTAAATTTGTTCTTCATAAATACTTGTTTACATTAAAAAGACAAATTTAAAAATAATTCCCATGAAGTCCCGCATAGAAAGCAGAATGGTTGCAGAAGATTCAGATTATCGAGAGCAGAATTTTGGGAGGAACAAATACTGCCTGGACATTTGAGGTAAATAATTTTATATATTTTTCAATTCCTCTAAAATGAAAAAAAAAATTCTTCTCACTTCATCTAGGCATGTATTTAAGTGGAAGGAAATATTTTTGTAGAAACTCCATATTAAACAGGTCTCCATATCAATGGTGATCTACAGGTATTACAAAGATTCAATGTCGTGATGAAAACTATTGGTTTCAGTCCCAGCTGAGTTTAAATCAATGTGAAATAACATTGTGGATAACATTGATTAACATGATTGTAAAGTCTTCACAGATATTTTTGAAAATTTCCTCTTTTCTGGAAATGCTGTCTGCAAGCTGACATCAGGGACACATTAGATTTTAGAGAATACCAAGATCTTCATATAACATAAAAATGTTGGAGGCAGGTATTTATGAAGTAATCTATGCATGAATATATGCATTGACTTGAGTATATCCCTAGTAACTCACTTTTGATAAATAATTAATTTTTACATTGATTGTGGTGACTCATCTATTAATTCTTATTAAAATTTAGCAAAAAAATTATTTAAGTATATTCATATCTTCTCAAAAACTTGAAGCAACATTATGGATTTATCTTCCTTTCTTCTTCAGTTTGTTTTCTAATATTGGTTTCTGCAATTGTCTTATTTAATCCATTACATCTTTTCAACCTACATCACATATAGCTACTAGAATATAAATGTTATAATGTGCCTCTTCAAAGTACATGTTAAGGAAGCCCTTGTATTTAACAAAACACACTTTTTTATATTATCGTGTTTGTAAAACCTCTTTAGATAATGTTCACCCAAATAAAGTGAGTGTTATATTACGTAAAATATTTTTATAGACAAGCTTTTTTGTTATTTTTTTTTGTTGTTACACCCTGGTGGGAGTTAACTGTGAAAAAATTTCCTGGAAGACAGTGCCCATTGTTTGGGATACACTTTCAGGGAATGAATACTTGGGGGAGACATACAGCTCATTACCTCATGCCATACTCACATGAATACAGAATGAACATTTTGAAATAAATTAATATCCTACCAGTTACAGCATGTTAACCTGCTCTTTGTCATGTGTATAGGCAGAAGAATATTTCAGATAATACAATCAATGCCAAAGAAAAATTCCTTGTGAGGTGAAGCAACAGTTTATTCAGACTGAGAAGGACAATTTTTCTGGCCTAGAAAAGTTCTTGTATTGTAAATTTCAGTGTAATCTATACATTCCATCACATCATTGATGGCAAGTATTTTGGGTCTACACATAGAAGAAGAAAACCAGCTCTTCATATCTGCAAATTCCTCAACCATGGCCTTGTTCCAATTCTTTCTTATCATGAAAGAATTCTAACTTGCCTATTGCTGCGATGGCAAAGGTCACTTTTGTAGATCTAGCTGTTTTCTTTTGCAGAGAGACCTGCTCAGCTGGGATATCCTGCAGAGTGTTGTTTGTTAACTGATAAATGTACTTCCGTTCAAATTTGTCAGTCACTGATACATAAGTCTTATGTAGTCCTCAGAGCTTAAAAAATGTAATAAACCAAAAAAGAATTTACTTGGTTGTGTTTAGGTAAAATCAAAGTGTCTAAAGACTTGAAGAGGTCTTAGGCTGAGCACATTTTTTGAAAGGACTGTGTGACTTAGAAGTCGTACATGTTCACAGTAAGGTTCAGGATTGTAAATATAATTCTTAAATGGTCCTATAATTCTTAAACAGACATTTCTTTGTCTCATTTCATGAATTGATTAATCAATAAAAATCACTGCTGTAACTCCATCTCTCCATCATTGTTCAACTTAACAAATATTTATTCATGTAAAGAGTAATCTGTGTGACCCTAATGACTTCAGGATGGACCTGTCTTCATCATTTCTCACAGTATTAAATGGAGGAGTATAGAACTGTTACACAAATATCATTCACGAGATAGATTGCAGATCAGAAATCTCCTCTGGAAATGAGGAGATTCTCGGATTAATTCCTTCCAGCGTGACTGACTGCAGCATATGAAGTCATGGACCCTGGTTGGTGATGCAACTAGAATAATTTATTATAACAAAACAGGCAGCTTATATAGTACCAATGTATCTCCTTTACCAACCTACACGTCCCTCCAACCCCCTCCATCAGTCAGATGGAATTCTCTATCAGTCGGGCTGTTAGGCATTGTTTATGGGTCATTACGACTTGATCACAGGCCTTCCCCTGCCAGTGTTCCTGCTTCTTCTATTCCTTTTTCTGGTCTCTGCTTCTTCCACAATCCTGTTCACCCACAATGGACTGATTGTCAGATTATGTGGAAATGTCATGAATGTCAACAGGCAGCACACCCAACTATAAATGATCTATATGTAGAGAATGGAGATGAGGGTTAGCAATTCAGACATTTATTTCATCCTAATATGGATGAATGAGCATGATGGTGTCAGAGAAAGAAAGATGGAAAGAGTGAGGAAGGAAAAGAGACGAAAAGAGTTAGAGTGTGAGTGACAGAGAGGGGGTGTATGCAAAAACTATCAGGGAGCAAGGAGGCAGAGAGCAAAGAGAGAGTGTTCAGATTTGCCAGACATGCCTGCCTACCTAAATGCCCATCCAAACTAGCATCCTCAAGCCTTGTAACTTTTCTATCAAAAGAATGCTCTCCCTAAACCTTATCCTTCATCTCTTTCTAGAAATCTTTCCCATATAGCTTAGTTGTTGCAGAAAAGTGGAAAAGAAGCAAAAAAAGTTTGGGTCCTGACAGGAAAAGTTTTACTTCATTGCACAATGCACAGGAGAAAGAAATTTGTAGCTTTCAGGTTTTAAATGTTGTGACAAAACCACATACTTTTAGCTGCAAATCTTTCAAAACTCAGTATGGTTGTTTACATGCCCATTTACACATTTCCATGAACACTTTTATAGTTCTTTGTGCCAGGGTATTTAGTTGGAAAAAGTTTAGCTTACATGGCCCTTGTCCATGATTTAGTTCATTCTTTTGTACCTGCTTCTAAATTCCTTATAAAGGGCTGTCTCTTGATTTTTCTAATGCTTATTCTTCTGTATCTTTCTGAATCCTGAATTTCAGGACAAATGAGAGTAAATTTCTTTCTTAGAAAAGTTTGTTTCTTAAAAAAGTTTATTTATTTCTGCTAAGAAAGTTACATATTAAGCAAAAAGATCATAGACACTAGTGTGTTTCATCTGTTTCCTGACAGAGAGGAAAAAAATTACATTCTCTTTTTGAGAAACATCCCATAGTACATTTATGTCTCATAAATTAGAAATTAGAAATAGGAAAAAAAATATTAATGTGACTTGATTTGTATTTACTGTAAATATGGGAGTCAGAAGCAACAGGAAAGAAAGAATTTTTGTCAGAATGAACTGGAAATATAATGTCTTTAATGCAAAAATCATTCTGTATTAATTATACTATTCAGGAACCCATCTGAATTCATTGAACTGAACTGAATTCATTCTCTGTCACAAAAAATTGTGACTGATTAACCACAGCAGTGTATTAACTAGAACAGCAATTTCACTACAGTAAATGGAATTTAGAATGAAATATTGGTTTTGCTTTTTTTGTAGAAGGTTCATCTGAAGTGTCCAGAATTGTAGGAGAGTAGACTAAGAACAAAGAACAGACAGAAGAGAATGACTTACTATCCAAATACTACTGTCAATAAATATATTCTTGGCACAATTCCATGTATATTCTTGTTAAAAATGCCAAAATCAAACACACACTTATGTGATTCAAATAAGCACATTGTGGTGCTTATAAGACAGACATGAGAATTCTGATATCACTACCAAGTTTTAGATCATTGATTGATCATAGATCATTGAAATCAAAATTACTTTAAGTGACTTTTCAATATTGAACTAGAATCTAGAAAAAAATTACCTTTTACGAGTAAAACTTCACTTCACTTAAGAAGAATACTTCTTAAGTATTCTTAAGTATTCACTTCCTGCTGTAGTTATCTTACACAGCAAAAATCTTGTGATTATAGCATGAAGATAGTTTATTTAGAATAATGGTTCACTTTACCTTATGAAGATGTGGGTATTTTAAAAGCAAAAAATTACAGAATGGTTAACAAGGTCATATAGGTACTACAAAATAGTTTAGTTTTTCAGAGATAATGGCAAAATTGAGTTAATAAATAAATAATAAACTGACAGAACAAGTTCCTGCCTGTAGAACACTGAAAAGATGGCAATACTTCAAGAAATCCAAAGCGTGTTCTAACAAAAATGCCGTATTTCTTAAAGGTAACCCTTTGCGTTAGTCCTCACAAAGAACAGATGTGTGGTACATCTTTATGATACATATGAAATGGTATCTATTTTACAAGACCTTTGTCTAGTAGAATTCAGTCTTGATTCAGAAGCCAAGGGTCTCCAACATCCTGCAAGCTAAAGGGAACAAATGTTACATGGATAAACTCACACATTGTCTTCCCAGAAGTAAGAATCTCTGTTCATCTACAACATTTCAAAAATAGTTTTGGGTTTGATCTCTTCCACAGATGTTAGTGATACTTCAGCTTGCATGCAAATGCCCTATGTAACTGTGGAGGAACACTGACACTAAAAGAGTCAGTTTTAATCTCTATTATTCCTGCAGGAGCACTTCTGTGCGATTTCTGACTTAGTATTTTGGCTAGGACACATACACATTCCTCTCCTTGACGCTCTGCAGATGGAAACAGTATTCAAAGCCTTTTAGTGGAATGACTGGGAATTATACAGGTTAGGCAGTGAACCTAAACTGATCAGCAGTCCTGAGGAGAAGGACTTGGGAGTACTTGTGGATGAAAAGCTCAATATGAGCCATCAGTGCGCATTGGCAGCCCTGAAAGCCAACCCTATCCTGGGCTGCATCAAAAGAAGTGTGGCCAGAAGGTCAAGGAAGGTGATTCTACTCCTCTACTCTGTGCTCATGAGACCCCACCTGGAGCACTGTATCCAGCTCTGGAGTCCTTAACACAGGAAGAACATGGACCTGTTGGAACGGGTCCAGCGGAGGGCCAGGAAGATAATCAGAGGGATGGAGCACCTCTCCTATGAAGACAGGCTGAGAGAGTTGGAGCTGTTCAGCCTGGAGAAGAGAAGGCTCTGGGGAGACCTTCTAGCAGCCTTCCAGTACTTAAGGGGG
>JAOXNG010000001.1:112661222-112673947 GCA_028566535.1 Scolopax minor
AGCATGATTTTGTTAGTTTTGCCAGGTTCTATGGTAATGCTCAAAACAGAAAAAAGATCAGAGATTGAACTGAATGAATTGGGGAAAACAACTATTATTTGTTGGGTTTTTCTTAACCATCTGCTGCAAACGGCAAACCTTTTCAAAAAAACTTTATAAAAGTATAAAAGCTGATGTAGACAAGAGTCAATTTTTCAGAGTGTACATTTAGAGTTCGAGAACACCACAACCATATCATTAAACTATGTGAATGTGTTCATAAATCTTATTGTTGAGAAGTGAAAAAAACTGATATGCAGTAAGCTACCGATTGAAAAAAAAACTGTTTAGAAAATTGTGAAAACTGCAAGATCATGCCCCTGACACTCTGAATGCAAACATAAGTTTTCATTCAGGTTTTAGCTTATAATTCAGTAACAACAAATCTAGTTTTGTTAGAATTTTTTTCTTAATAAAAAAAATTTTCTAGAATTTTTTCCTTTTTCCTTTGCATTTGTGCATGGGATGTTCTCTTCCTCATCAATGTACTTAGTCTGCACCACACAGTACATGATCATTATTAGTTTCTTTCTCTTGAGCACGCTTTACTCTTTCCCAGTATCAAAGACTTTACAAAGAACACTAAACTGTGAGTCTTTTAGAATTTCTGTTTAATTGTAGCAGACATGCCAATTCAAGATGCCAACAATAACATACAGTAGATGTTGTGGGTGGCTTTTTTGTAGCTATTGGGATAATGTTTCTTTGACAGACAGGATAATGAAGTAGGATGAGGTGAAGGGCAACTTCTGCTAGACATGTGTACGTGTTAGAAGCCATGGGCCTGAAAGATTCAAACAGCTATTCTGTGAAAAACAAAAAAAGTGTCCTGCTAAAATGCTTCTAGTGTCACTTTTAATTAGAATATCCTTGTCAATACGTAATGGTTCATCCATTTAACAAAGCACAGAAGTTTTAGCCTTGAAAAACTTTGTTAAATAAGTCATTAACTTTGGGGCCCACTCATGATGTGTAGATTAAGAATTATGTAGCTTTAACAATACCAAAAGCTTTTATTTTCCCCTCTTTGAAGGTATTTATTCCTTTGAAGGAAAAGTATTTATATTTAAGGCACCTGAAGCTTTGGCCCTTGTAAATCTAGAGGTAAGCATAAGCATTATCAGCTTTCAACCAACATCGTTGCTATCTGACTGAGGAGGCTTGCATACCGCTACCTTGAGGAGAAAAGGTGAGGAATAGGTGCACAGCTATTAAAATAATTTCCTATTCTTTCTTTTCAATTTCTGAGTTACCCTGAAAAGGTAGTAGTCAACATATGTATCTATGGTTAATTAAAGAACACATAATTTGATTTCACAAAAATTTAACTGGTAAAATAAACCATTCACAATGAGCTCTTGTTATTGTTTTGAGCAATATGTGACTTTGGGGGGATAAATATAGTACTTGATGTAAGCACAGCTTATGCATTCTCAGCAGGCCTTTCATTTCACTGGTGACTTTATTTAGCACTTTGTGCTCCTTTTCACGATTCCAAAGACATTGGCCTTTAACTTGCTCTCTGCTCATGCACATTGCTGAGCCAATAAACATAGGCTCCAACAGACAGTTTCCTTAATCAAGATATATCCATCCAGCTGCTGAATTTCAGCAGCTCTTGAGGAAGCAAAAAAGTTACAAAATACATGACATGCCTTTGACAATGTCAAACCTAGTGAAGACATACTTATGACTGAAGGCCCAGACTAAATGAAATGTTTTCTTCTATATTGACAATATTAATTAATGTGCAGTCATTACAAATAGCTACATCTACAGACATTGTATGACTTCATGTGCTTGAGATAAAGATTATCTCATTATCAAGGGCAAACAGTTACAATCCATTTTGAGGGATATCTTTTCATGCCTAGAACAGAATATTATCAAAATAGTCTTCTCTACCCAAGCTATAAAGAGAATAGCTTTTCAAAAGCAAAAGGCTAGGCCTGCCTTCATACAAGGGAGAAAAATTCCTAATAGTCTATGTAGACTTGTTGCACATCACCCTACTACTGTTTATTTGAATACTTTCATATTCAAGACTTTTGAATGTTTTCTCAGATTTAAGTACAACAAAGTCTACAAAAAGAAGGAGAGTTAAATAATAAAGGAAAGGTCTCCTGGAAATGGAAGGAAGGATGAAAGGAAGGCAAGGAGGATTAAGATAAAGGGAAGTCAACATTGCCTTTAAAATGAGGTATTTCGAGGTCTGCTTTTTATTTAAGTGATCTTGGAAAAATCTTTCTCCTCATGAAGAACTATTTCAGGCTGCTGCAATAGGGAAGAACAGTGGTTCTGCTGCAATACAGACACCATCAATGTATTTCTATTCTTGCTCTGCAGTGCTGGGGAGGTGTGAGGAACCCAGAAAAGCTCTTTCTTCTGAAGGTTTTCTTGTCCAAGCATCAAAGCTCTGAAAAATAACATGCCTTGAGAGTGTCTAGTCCAACAGTGTCACACTTTCTCTACACTCCACTCCTAGGGAAAGTTCAAAATCACCAGATAATCCAGAGGAGGAGGAGGAAAGGCCTGAGACTAGTGCAGGAATTTCCTGGGTTTGTGCTTGCATCTCCTCTGCAACGGTTGCCTCAGTAAAGTCAGCCAGAATGCTGTTGCAAGGTACATGAAGGATCCCTTACACCATTCTGAATTAGTTAAGCACCATCAAGAAAGTGTAAAGCACTGGAGGACAGAGTTTCCTGGAAATAGTTTGTCTGCCTTTGAAATTAACCTGAAGGTGTGCTGTAGTTCTCTTTGATCCACGGTTCCCCCTATGGGAACAAGTGATGTCTTAAATTTTTGAAAAGACCTTGGAAATTATGGGCTTATACAACTATCAATATTCTAAAAAATGCATTAATAAAATAACAAAAGCACATGGTTAACTTTACACATAACTTGAGATTGATGAACCACATAGAGACAAATACATGCTTTTATAAAACAAGCCATTAAATGTTTTTCATTAAACTGTTTTTCATTTTTCTGGCACCTCTGAAATACTTTTGGCATCCAAAACACATGAGTTCACTAGTTGAAACTAACACACAACGCTCAATAGTATGCTCTGTAACATTTTTCATCAATTCCTTTTATAACTCCTAGCTGCCTGCCAAATGTTCAGCTAGAAAATCTTATCATTTAGCCCTCTGTTTATCTGTTTATTTTGGGTTTTTTCCCCCCTCATGAAGCTGGGAAAAGCAACAGCATATGTCAGGTTTAATTCTACAAAACTGCTCCATGTTTTTTGCCATTCCCTAGTGGCTCAGAAAACAATATTTCAAAGTATACTCTATCCTTTATAATTAAAATAAATACAAGTACAATTTAATATAAATATGCGTGTGTTTTTTCTGCCTTGGCATATGTCTTCAATCAAATTTTCTTAAGACTGACACACTATTCTCTAGGTTCATGGGTAGAAACAGACTCACTGTTTCTCAAACCATTAAACTGACTCATTTCCATGTTGATTCTGGACATATCAGTGTTATCAGAGAAACAGTTCAGCACTTCAGTCTGGTTTTGCTGAGACATGTGCTTTACAACTATCACATCAACCCTCTCTGTTCCAAGCATGCGGTATCTTTTTTTTCCCCTTCCAATAACACTAACAACACAATAATAATGACATTTCTCTCAGTAAAGGTATTGAAGCAGTTCAGCATCATTAATACAAGCTTGAACTGGAACAGAAATCTGCTATGTAACTAGCAAAATTTTTAGCCTCCCTCCAAAAATTTATTGTCCAAAAGTATAGTAGCAGAAGTATCAGGAGTTAAAAATTAGCATTTTTTAATGGAGGAGGAAAGCCATCCTTTAACCACTGATTTGTTTCCCTTTACAAGGCAGTGCCACAGGTTTAGTGACTGCTCATCAGTGAAGCCTGTTTTTCCCTCATAACCCTTACAGTGCAGAGAGTCCAGAGAACCATTTCTCTGTGTGGATAAGTGCTAAACGTTTTGATATTAACAGTTCCTGGCTTACACAGTTACCAGTTTTTCCAAAAACATAGGAGAGTAGCTCAGAGCATGACTGATTAATGTGCTTTTTTTGTTTTGTTTTGTTTTTTGGTAGATTACAAAGCACTTATCAGAAGTACTTTCAAAGGCAGTTATTTTAAAAGCACAAAATATTGCCTTATCCACTCTGTGAAATTTTTTCCAAACGCAAGGGGAGGTAAAGAAATTCCATGGTATTCATAATGCTTTTTAGCTGCTGAGGAACTTAGCAGAAAGTTCTGCAGTATGTGTGTGTGCACATGTGAGTGTACCTACACGAGTATATGCACATATGCATGTGTGTTCCTATGTGTGTACATGTGTGGACACATTTAGAGGTTTAGGAAAAGAGTATAAACAGGATTACCATAGGTTATGCAGTATTGCAGTAACACTATTAAGACAATAATAATTGCTGTAGAAGCAGAGAAAAATGCCCGTTACCTTGTAAAGGATCTTGTTATATTCTTCTGTGGGCTCATACACACTCAGACTGATCTGCCACATGCTCATCTCTCACCTTTGGGACAACCAGTGAAATCTCCATGAGGTGCTCCTGTGCAGGAATATGAATGCGTAGGAACTTTGAAATATTTATTGAACTAGTTTTTAACAAAATAATCTGCTTAATTCATCTTCATGGAAAAGCAAGGTTCAAGTTCAGTGCATTGGGAGCTTCTTAATTTTTCCTGTGTGATGCTTTCATGCTCACCTTGACTTGTTACAAGTCCATCTCTATGGCTTTTTGGGTAGCAAAGGAAATGGTGGATGAGGGCTTGCTCTTGACAGGTGCAGTGTATTGTCTGATCAGGGCAGTACTTTACCAGTCCAGTACCTGGCTTGGTACCAGCATATGTTTTATTCACATTTTTGCAAGAGGGAAATAAGATTCAGGAAGATTTTGCTGGAGATTATAACATTATGGTGGGGACAAACATCATGGGAAGATCCACCAGTGCATATAATAGACATACACAATACATACACAATAAGAAGTGTACTTATTTCCAGGAAAATCTTTCATTTTGCTCTGCAGTCATTAGCTCCAATTCCTATCTCAACAATATCCCAACTCCTCTATTATCTCTGCTCTTAACACTGAAGCTCTGTACCAATTCGGAGGCTCTCAATAACCTTCCCATCTTACAGGTTACCTCATTTATTCAAGTATGGCTCTACTGAATAAAACCAACAAGGCCAACCTGACCTTGATGGTTTGTTTTTCCAGGTCACCTTCACAACTTTATGCATGAGAAAAAAATTTATATTTGGGTTAGTGAAGCCAAAACTTTAATAGATGTTTTTTCATAAGGTCTGTTTTTTAGTACACACATGACAAAGATTAACTGAAGCTATTTTGTGTATCGGTTCATTTACAGATAGCTTCTTGGAGATGTGTTGTAGAGAAGGAGAATACAAAAGTTGGAAAGAGAGATGGGAACAATAAAGTGATTTCTGGAGACATAACAGTACTGTTATTGGTAACCTTAATTTCATCAGAAAAATAAGAGAGTAGTTAAGTCTGTGGCTAATACTGTCAAATTTTGACTGCTGGATGCCCTAAGGCTATTTACTCCTCCTTGCTTCTGTGCCATTTTGCACATAATTTCATGTGTAATTTTTAAATATATATAAATTACTATGAATAAAACAGTTGCAAAAATGACTAATCAACGAAGTGTCTAACAAGCGTAGAATATAGCAATAAAGCTTCTACCTCAAGAGTAACTACTATAATATTATGCTTTATTAACAATCCCCTACAACTAATCCTTTTAAGATCCAAAAGAACTAGTAATTTCTTAATCTCCTCAGATATTGAGCTTTTTGCATAAAAAATTACTTGTCAGTCTGATCAGTTCTGTCTTTCACATTGTCAAAGCTTTGACATTTTTAATATGTTTATCTTGAATCTATTCCTAAAAAATTGGTGAGGAAGATGATGATTTCAATCCTGTTGATTTATCAAGTGGAGTACATATCGAATGGTTAAAAATTGAAACAAAATCACAGGTATGTGAAACATGCAAAGGCCAATAGAATGAGGTATATCGACGCAAACGATGTCATGATTATCAAGTTGCAACATGTTGATCTTTAAAAATTATGAAATCAATCAAAAGCTAAAATGTTTAAAATGTTGTAATAATTCAGAGAAAGGGAATTTCCAATAGTACAAATGCCCTGAGATAAGCTTTAAGAAAAATCATTTCTGAGACAAGAAAGTAAGACTTACTATAGGATGACCTTTTTGTGTTAGAAAAACCTAAATACCGCCCCTATGGCCACTTGCACTTGCCAAACTCTTTATGCCTTCTTATTCCTAACATTCCTAAAGTAAGAAGAATACATTTCTTCTTGTGCAAGAAGCAGCAACTTATTGAATTTATTTCAGTTTAGATTCCAGAGATTATATCTCCAATATCCATCTATGTGCAGTTGTAAATACAGTGTATTACATTTTGACTTTCATAAATGATTTTTCCTAGCAACAGTAAAAAAAACCTGAAAGACTTTTCCCCAAAGAGCTGTTTAAAGTTATTTTAATAATAATTCCCTATTGCATTACTTTGAACCTGAGGTTAATAGAGGATGTTAAGTAAATAAAACCTGGTTAACATAAATGTTTACTTCTTACAAAAGACATAAATATACATAAATAAAGACACCATACAATAATTTTAAAGTTACTTTTTAAAGAGGAGGTAATATCAAATGGCTGAGGAGGCTAAGAGGAAATTAAGACATTTATTTGTTCTAATGGATTACAAAATAAACTTCCTCTGATGCAGCTTCATTCCATTTCTCATGTCCTGTCTATGGTCACCAGAGAAAGGGACTGCCTCCCCTAGTTCTGCCCTCCTTGAGGAAGGGGGATGAGGCTGCGATGAGGTCACCCCTCAGCCTTCTCTGTTCCAAGCTGAATAAGCCAAGTGACCTCAATGACTCCTCTTAAGTTTTGCCCTCAAGACCTTTCACCACCTTCGTAGCTCTCCTCAGGACACACTAATAGTTGGATATCCTTCTTTGTTCAGCATTTGTATTGAATGGTGTCAGACACTGTAACCAAAAGTTAATCTGGATGATCTAAATTCAGAGTAACTAGAGAAGATACCTTGCAACAGCAAAAAGCAGCTGAAGAGATCCGAAAGAGTTGCCTTTTGTGATTGTTCTTGGGCCAAAGTTTTTATTAAGCGTAGAAAGAGAGGAGTTTATTCACATTAAAATAACTTCCAGAACAAGTAGTTGTGAAGGTCAGTCACTGAAGGCAGTGTGTAAATTCCTCATAAACATCTGATGCACTTACAGATTTTTAACACTAACTAGAGCTCCAAATTTATAAGATGCCATCAATTTAATATTTGATTGAAGAAACCCTCAAATTGAATTCTGAAATATTAATCCAGAAGTTAAAAAATTACACCCATAACTTCCTCTCATTGTCACAATGAACAGAAAAGAAGGATGAATTCACTTTGGACAGACTAGAATATAACAGTAGAAGTGAAGAGAAATCTGTTAAGCATATTCTGCAAGTGCCACATGCTTGTAAAAAATCCAGAACTCCTCCATTCAGTTTTGCAGAGCTTTAGTATCCACATAAAATACATGAGGTCAGAAGACCAACATCAGATGTTTAAAACCATAATGGTATTTTAGTAAAGATTTTAGTCAACAGCATTTGTAAAACTGGGAGTTGTGATTTACAGCGATGGTATGTGTTTTAGTTTTAAGATGTTTATTTTTCACTAAAAGAAGATCCCAGAGTCTCAAAATGTACTTAATATATTGATGCTTTGTATAAAAAATCAACAATAAAAGAGAGGTATATACTCAATTATTTAAAAAACTTTGGAAACTAAAAGCTATAAAATCTAATTTTCTTTTTTGCTCGGTTCCCAGATTAAGAGCCTGGAAGTTTACTGCTGTAAGAAAGAATTTGTCACAACTTAACAAAACTCCATGACATGTGGAGACACGTTTACAAAGTTCATAAATGGGTTAAACCCTCAAAAATTTAAAATTATTCCAAATTCCTTGAAGCCAGCCCAAAGCAAATACAAAACAAGGAGCAGAGGAGGAAGAAGAAAACTTTCTCAACTGTCTGACACTTTCCAGTAAGCTACTGTGCATTAGTTATTTACATACTCATACCCTTCACTTTTCAAAGATAATCTACCATAAAAGTAATAAATATATAATAAATTATTAACAGTGGGTGATATAGGCAGATAAAAACTAATTACATCTCTTTCTGTTTTTGAAATCGCCCCATGTTCAGATTCTAGGATTTGAAGTTTAGCACATAAAGGACTTTTATGTTTTGCTTTATTCTTCTGGATAGAGTGGAATAATCGAGAATTAATTCTGCTAATGTATGACACAGAGACTTGTGATTGCTTATGAAGATTGCTTGACACTTATGTTAGAAGAGACCATTTTCAGATGCTTAAAGTTTACCAACCTGTAAGATGTAGGCTGATATTTTTTCATGTTACTTTCAGGTTGATTTATTCTTTTACATTTCAGCCAAGAAGTGCAAGCCATTACTGAGAACAAGACAATAGAAAATGTGTTGCTTTACCCACATTAATTGTAGTAATAAAAATAATAATGTTGATTGAAAACAGGAAAAAAGAAAAACAAACAGCTGAAAAATCCTGACAGAAGCTACTGCTGAAAAGTAATTTCACAAGAATACTGCTGAAGTCCAGGTATATGAACAGTCTTGGTCATTCTCAGTGAAATGAAACTAAATTTAGCCAGATTTAAAGACTTACAAACATAGCTAGACATGGCCAACAACAGATTTATGCATGTGAAAGAGTGTTTCACTCCTGGCAAAAAAGAATCATCACTTCAGGCTCTGTGGACATCTCATTTGTATTGCCCACTAAAAGACCAGAATTGCAGAAAATTGAAGGATCTCTGGGTTGTTGCGAACTGTGACAAGAGTGGGACACAAATATTAAAAAAGGACCCTAGGAGGAAAACTAAATGTTGGAGCCAGTGGGAATGGAGAATGCACATGTGGCTGGAAGGGTGACCACATGACAATAAGCCACAGAAAAAAATGGAGTATGAGTCAGGAAGAACTGGCACTACCTAAACAAACAGAGTAAAAGAAGGAGAAAATTAAGTTTGAAGGAGTGAGATGGGTGGTGAAAAATCTAGGCCAGGAGACAACGGAGTCAAGAAAAAAGAGAAAGATCAATTGGCGATAACGCAACATAGATCAGGTGTGAGAGCAGTAAGTCCCACACTTCTATATTGTATTTCCTTCCCGGGGCTTGCAAGAGAGCCTAAATTATATCCAGTCTTGCGGTTAGGCTCTGCATAACAACTGCTACTAATTCAAGGAAAGTATCCCCCAGCAGACCTTGCCTCTGTACAGCAGCACAGCTCACTGCTGCTAGGCTCCCTGCTCTACTTCTAGATTGAGCAGTGTAGCTTTGCTGTCTGGATTTTATAGTTCCACAATGCTGATTTTCTTAAGATGCTCACAGACTGGAACCACTACGCTGTCCTGTGTTCTTTCTTGAAGCCCTCACTTGCTTTCATTGTGGTGATCTCTCTCTCTCCCTAGTGCACACATACACATAGAGGGTTAAAATTAAATCTGACAAGGCACAGAGATGAATGCTAGGAAATAGCAATTATCGCTTCCCATGTAATCTTAAATCAGCCCTTTGTGCACAGATTTTAGGGTACAGTTTATAGAACTGCCATGTCATTTTGAATGAAGAATGGATCTGCTCCAGGGAAAAAAGGAGAGTCATGACATGAAGACAATGTTACCTACAGAGATGAAAAAGGGAATGAGACAGAACCTCAGGAAAACTGTTTATAAACTCAAAGATTGGTAAAGTTCAATTTCCTTGAAACCTAATACTTTTCTTGTTTTTTTCTAGTTCTGATTTCATATAAATTCATAACATTGTTCATTAAAAAAAAAGACAATCACAACACTTTGGTCATTTTATTGAGTTAGATATTATTCAAAGAAAATGAAAGATATTTTGAGAAGCCCCTCACTACAAAAATAATTTATGAAGAAAAAAAAAGAAAGTAAATCCATATCCATCAAGCAATACATGTTGCTAAATGTTGAAACATTATTCTGGTTTTCCCCATGTTCTGAGCAAAGACCTTGGAGAAAACAGATACAATCTTAAGAAGCTTTTTAATTTCAAAAGTTTCTCCAAGTTCTAGTCTCATGACTTCTGCAGCTGAATCCTGCCTTGGGGAAAGGGATGAGACAATAACATGCTCCAGACTTTCAATCTGGTGTTGGACAACTCCCTGAAGCTGAACTTTTCCTAGGTCAGCTGCTAATGGGTTGTTCTTCATTTTCTGGCTGTCTAGAGTTACATTCCTGGATTTGACCCACAAAAAAAAATGGAACCTCACAATGACAATTGAAGGTGATAGAGAACACTTTCAAAGAACACTTTGAATGTTCCACAGCCATCACAATACTAAGTTACCTGAAAAAAATCCAGGTCCTGCTGCCTGTCTTAAATCTTGCACCAAAAATTAACAACTGGTCAGCCTTCATGTCTATACTGTAGTTTGCAATTTGCACTGTGGGAATGACTATGATACTCCACTGTGAAAATGAAATGTTTGTCAAGTGTTTGTTCTCTTTTGACATAGCCCATAATAAATCTCAAGAGAAAATGAATGACTTTGTTTTCAGATGTGGGTTTGACTAGTATGCAGTAAATGGGCCACACAAGGAGTAACAAGGGAAAATTATTGAACAGTTGCTAATTAAACCAAGTAGAGCTCTCCCAATCTGTCCAGTCTGCACATGGAATTATGTAGAAATCTTGTGAGAGGAAGAGAGGAAAATAGATCTAATATATCTGCAGAAGAGGTAGAAAATGGGGTTGAGTAGGAAACTTCATTTTCTACATTTCCTAATTTCAGAATTTTATTTTACTTTTTGTACTTTTCCCATTTCTTGCAAACAGTATCATTTATAGGGGAACAAGCTACCGACTGGTCATATTTAATATCAGAATTGCCACACGTCAGCTTCTGTTGGCAGGTGCAACTACTTTAGCAAATCAACATTTTTAATTTCAACAGTGTTATAGAAGACTTCTGGCACACAGCCATCTGGGTGTAGGATACAGTAAAAGGGTCTTTTGAAGGTTGTTTATTTATGTTGGAACAATATTGATTTTTATACTCTAGATTTTGCTTATGTAATCTACATTAGATGCAGTGCAAGCTATGCACAAGGTGCTGTGAGAGAGGACTGTCTCTGTTGTTAATATGGTGCCTTTTCTACCCATTGTAAGGACATCTGGCCTGACAAGAGAATCTGCTCTGAACAACAGTTTCCATAGAGAAATCTACAAAATTGTTTCCCAGCTCTATCCTTTGGCTTTTAACATGGCTCCATGTTTACTGACGACTCTCTACTCATATACTTAGAGACTTTACAGAGGATTGCTCCTTAATGTATCTACAGCTCTTTGGTTTTCATAGCTGGTTAAAAAAAGACATTATTATATCTGAACAAATATCGTCCTAACATGACTGCTCCTAGACCTCATGCTAGGTTGAAGGTCCATATTCCATATATCAATATCGTCTCCACATACCTGGCCACTAAAGACAGGTCCTGCTTTGCTTCAGCTAAAAATGTAATAACTCTGTCAGACTACATTCTCCCAGTTTAACATCTAAGAACAAAATGTTGAACTTGCTGAATTCTGCCACATCTGTTTTATGGATAGAAAGACGTATCTTCTGGATATGAGTCTATTCCAAATCATTCAATCAATCAATTTTTTATATGTCTGGTAATTTAATTTCTCAGCAGAACAGCACTCTTGCTATCAGAAAGCAACATGTTTTCCTTCTAGCTTTGCCAACTATCAGCAACCAACAATCATGCAGATTTTTCCTGGCATTTCTCTGTCTGGAAGTTGGTATGAAAACAGAAACAACTTTCATTAGCTGCAGTGGCTATTAGAAACCTCATCTAATTCAAGGGCTAGACAAAAAATGAGCAACGCTCAGTGACCTAAATTCCTCACATATTAACACACAACATATTTT
Organism: Scolopax minor; assembly: GCA_028566535.1. Taxonomy (NCBI): domain Eukaryota; kingdom Metazoa; phylum Chordata; class Aves; order Charadriiformes; family Scolopacidae; genus Scolopax; species Scolopax minor. The sequence continues at coordinate 112,673,342 of JAOXNG010000001.1, forward strand.
TGTTAGAAGCAAATATTCTTAGAAGTTATTTGAGAAGGCTGGAAATCCAAAGGAACAGGGAAGAGGACAAACATGATGTTTTATATGAAGACACCATTGCAAACCTTTCCAGCCCTCTCTCTTTCTGTCTCTCCCTCTTTTCTCTTTCCCTATGCACCAGAATGAACTTTTAGGAATATTGCAAGATACTCACTACTCTGGCATATCCCTTGCATTATAAGTGTCACACAGAGTCACTTACAGATATAAATTATCTTCACACTATTCTTTTCAAGACTACATAGTGTGTGTACATACTGGACTCCCAAGGATTTCCCAGTCTGTACCAAAAATTGTACAGCAAAAAATTATTTTCCTTAAACTCTTAAATGAAATACAAGGAGTATCAAGAACAGCCTGTTTAACCCAAAATTGGTTAAAAATTTATGTTTCTGAACCAAGGTTTCTCAGAATGTGTGTATTCATTATTCTATCAACTACTTAAATGAGGCCTAAAATTATCTGTTACGCAAAACACAGACTATATACACCATAATTCCATTCATTTCAGTGCAATTATATCAAATTCAACTGAAGCTGAAAGTTGTAGAGACAGATCTGGATATA
>JAOXNG010000001.1:112674047-112687084 GCA_028566535.1 Scolopax minor
CCATAATTCCATTCATTTCAGTGCAATTATATCAAATTCAACTGAAGCTGAAAGTTGTAGAGACAGATCTGGATATATCCATGTTACTGGATCTAGGCTTTTTAGAATAACACAGGTAGAGGGAAATGGGAACTGGAAACAAGAAAGGAATCAGAGGTTCAAAGTAATTTATGGCACAGTGGATGCCTTAGTAAAGAAAATAAGAATGTTGAAATTGGAAAAATAAATTAAAATACCTGTAAGATCAAATTTTTAAATACATTTTAAAATGACAACTTCCCAACTTTTCATAGGGTTGTACGCAACTTGCTTTGAACTAACCTAGAATGGAAAACCACTTGTAAAATAATTCCTCACTTAGAGAAAAAAAAACAAAAGTAAACCAATCAGAGTTATAACTGTCTACGGTTGTCTAGAGTTGTGTTGCTTTGAAAATGAGACAGAAACTAGCAAGTGTATTTCTTCAGGATTTTTTCAAGGTACACCAAATGTGTAACATTAATAAAAGAAAGTACACAATGCACTGTATATAACCATAATGGAAAAGGAAAAAGAAATTGCAGAAACCTAAAAAAAAATGTTTTTGTAATGGTTACAGTAATCAAAGTCATAAAAGGTAAGATAATCCCACAAGGAGAGTACCAAACCCAGAAGCAACCACAGGGAAGGGAAAAGGAAGGGAAAATTTGTCAATATCATATATTCAACATTCCACAAACCTAAATTAAGTTCCTATTAGAGGTAAGGAGAAAATCCACTGTCTCTCCCAAATGAATGCAACAGTAGAAGGAGGATTTGGAACTGTAAGACCACACCATTTCTACATGGAATATTTCAACTGGTATTGGATTGGTTAATACACCCTCAATATTCCCATATTTTATGTCAGTGGTCCTTTTAACTACTGTCATCTGCATATTTTGTTTCCTCTGCAAAAAATTGTCTTTGGGACTGTCATCAGAACAGCACATGGTGACACTAAAAGGTGGCTCTAGAAAAGCCTGTCCTACCTTTTGAGTGTGTCCATGTCATTGATGCAATTTTTTTCTTCCCTCAAGTTAATAGTTCCTACTTTCCAAGATACACCAAAAGATTCAGTAAACTATGGCCTTCAGAATGACTATAAAATTATTTCAATGTTTCATTTTTGTCTGACCCACTGCCATCACTCAAATGTCTCAGATGGAGACTGTATATTTTTAGGGTACACTAAGACTAAGTTATCATGGTCCCACTGGATGGATCACCAGTTCAGAACTACTTCAATTTGAATATTTAGAAATCATTTAACAGGATCACAACTTTTAGAAAGATTTTCTTCTCTTAACTCATTTAGTTTTATTTGGAATTCTGACGTACAGAAAATAGATTTCTTGCCCTTCTTTTTTGACAAATCTTTATTCCTGGAAAATTGTCTAATTTGTTCATGTTTTCTCAGATTGTATATAATGCTTCTTTAAATGAGGACAAAGCAGATAAGGTAGGATTTCTTGAAAAAAACAGGAAAACAGTGTGCCATTTTTTTTTCAGAATGACTGCTGACTCTTCACATTAACGTAGGTCAGCCATCTGTGCTCCTGCTAGGAGCTGCCTCTCCTCATTAGAAAGTCACTGAGCATCAAGACAGGAGAAAGTATGCCAAGATAGTACTCTCTGAAAATTCTAGACCTGGTTTCTTGCAAGGCTCTAGAAAAGTTTAAAAACTGATGAATGTGTTGAGTACAAATATAAAGAAAGAATTGGATTTTTTGTCTTTCATGTTGAAAGAGTATTGATGTAGCAAAGAATCCATCAAATTTAGTACTGTTTTCTATTTAGAATCCTGATGGTTAAGGGCTAAATATGGGTGTTTCAGAAACTCAGGAGAGATATGAATTTTAGTGACTGAAATTTACATCAAAGATAAATTCAATCTGCAAAATATAAATAACTTTTATCTGCATAATTTGGGATTTTTTACATCTTCCATTTATTAAAGTTGCTTTATGTAACTATATTCTAAACTATTAATGTTCTCTATAATGATAAAATGAAGGAAAACTAAAAGGAACTTAAAATTGACATTATAATTTTGTTACCGAAGCAAAAATGAAAAGATGTCTCAAGATCCTGAAAAAGACAAGTCTGGCACTTAAGTAATGATCTATTTACACAGGAGAAGAAGGCATCCAATGTCCACAGTAAACTGCATGTATCACAGATCTGTTTAATTGTTACAGCTTCAGACAAACAACTACATTCTTGTGTAAAATCTGTTCTTTCTGTTTCTGCACAGATATCCAAAATTTCTCAAAACCACAGTGCTGATTACAGACTGATGACAGTAACTGATTTTATTAAGCTGATCTTGCTGTTTGGTTTAGATTATTGAAAGAACACTTTACAAAATCCTACAGTCTCCTTTATTTCTATGACTCAGTTCCACACAACTCCTTTGGTATTTTTTCCCCTTTTCCTTGATCATATAATCGGATCACAAGCTTTCTTAACACACTAAGAGAAGAACAAATTAACAAAAGAAACCCACTAAAATTTGTCTTTGTTTACAAAGCTATTCTTTCTCACAACCCAGAAGATGAAACAATTTTGCATTTTTATTGCATAAGCTCCGGTAGCACAAATCTAAACAGAAAGTTTTTTTGTAACTACAAAGTGAAAGATTTGTTCCTTATTTAAAAAAACTACCTGTTCTGCCAATTGCCACTATGAATTTGATTTTTTTAAGTTTTCAGCTAGCACCAATACACAGAAATCTTAGAGATAAAGGAAAGGATGTATATGATTAGCTGCTATTAGAGGAGTAGTTAGTATATATTAAATAGCCAGATGCAGATCTCAAGCTACCTAAAGCTCTTGAGTCTTGCTAAATAGGGATTCAAAGAAACAAATCAGATAATCAGGAAGGGTGTAATTCCTTAAGAGAAAGTGCTGTGTTGAGTCCTCTGTGAAGTTTTACCAGGGACTACTCATAAGAAAGTATCACTTACCATATGACTGTCATTTAGTCAAAGCTGGTACCTTACTAGTAAACAAGATGGTGTATGGCGGCCACTGGATAGAGCAACATGTTACAGTTGTACAGGTCTATCCATAAGAAGAAAAAAAAAAAGAAAAGGAAAAAGAAAAATACCAACCTGCAAAACTCAATGGTTTGAAATAAGCCATGATTTTTTATAAAATTTATAGATGCAACCAATCAAAGATTTTGTGGAGAAACTGTTCTGCATCAAACTGTTTCCTAATTCGTGTACTTGATTTCTATTGTCGTTGTCTGATCTTATTGCTGATGAATGAATTACTTTTTTTTATTTTTTCCTATTTGGGTCTGCATCAGACCTTTGATGCAACTAGTATTTTCCATGAGAGAGATGAAATTCCACTTAACTTTCTGTAATTTTAATGAGTTCTACTTAATTACGAATCCCAAGATTTTTGAATGCTCAAAGATGTAAGCTTGGTATGATATCTTTATTTCATTTCAATATTTATTCTGTTATTATTTCCTCTGGAGTTTCTGTACTCTTAAGTTCCTGTACTTCAGAGTATAAAAAACCCCAAGAACTCTAATTTACTACTTATGGGATTTATTTTCTCATTTACTATTTTCTCAGCAACATGATAGTAGACCAAAAAGCCCTGAGGCTGATTTGATTCAAGTACAAAAGAACTTGTTCTCTGTTACAGATTTATTTATAGATTGTACTGGTTATTGTTTAATTAAAATGTAGAAACCTGAAAAATTTTATTACCCTTACAGAATATTATTACATCAAGGAATTTCTGACCTATACATCACTCTGTAAATTTAAAGTTTCATTTTTTTTTCTGCATTTTGAATTTCATGTTCTGCCTAATCATTCGCTTATTTCATCAGGTAAACCATGCAAAGTATGTAATTCAACATGATCAAATCCTATATTACATTGTCAGAGACTCAGGCTGCTGAAGCCATCAACTGTATAAACAAGAGTTAGAAAGTCTGTGCCGTGTAAAAATTTTCATAGTCAGCTGTGATAAGAGAAAGATTGTCTTTAAAAGAGGAAAAAGGGAATGAACAGTTTGTCCTCAAAATGAAAAGACAAGATAGTTATGACTAAATTGACAACTTTGTTGTTTTCATTCTGGTAATTAGAAAAATTGCATGGTTATTTTTAAGTGTGTTTTTTATAAGAAAAGTTAAATTAACTATATTAATAGATCAATGAATTTTTTCTTTACTCGTACAGTAAAGGTTCCTGATAATGGAAAAGCTAATATGCATTAATTTGTCCTCAAAGAATAATAAAGGGACAGGACATAGGGCATCTTCCAAAAGATCTACCTGCTTGTAAAGGATGAAGAAAATGAGCCTACTTTTAAATTAAAGGAATTCTGCAGTAGACAGAGTGTTCTGTTCTGGGTAAGGTTTACTCTAGGGATCCAGAAAGTCCTGGTGAAAGACTGTCTTAAATGCAAAGAACAGACCTGTTCTGAGGTAGTTTTGATCAGTTTTTTGTTTTAAACAGCTGTATTTCAAGTTTACACCTAAATAATACATTAATTATGTCCTCAATTCACTCAGTGTGTTTATTGTATCAGAACTCACACACTAAAGAGCAGAATTAGTCTTGCCTAATAATATTCCCTATTTGTGTTGTCTTATTTATAGCCATTATCATATTTAACTGATTTCATATTTTCCAATTAAACAGATTTCAGAAAAAAATTACTTATGTTTCTGATTCCATTCTCACTGAAGGCACTGGCATTTTTCTATCTTTAACATGAAGTAGATTCAGTCATAATACAGTACATCTGTGGAAGTGAAAATTAAATTAAATAATCCTTTTGTCTTGTATTTTCTACTGCAAATTAGCACTTATATTTTGTTTAAAATGCTTGATGATAGTATGTTTAATAATGAGCAAATTAGCATTGCTTCAAATTTTCTAATGAAGCTGGCTTTTCATAATTCGTGCAAAGCATATCACAATCAAAGATTAGTAACTGAGCTAAAGCAAGATTCCATTCAAAAAATGTTGGTACTCATCAATTACTTGTTACAGCTACAGCAGAGAATATCTGACATAGCAGAATTTTTTGTTTTTGTTTTAAATCAAAATATTACAAGAGGTAATCTCTTTTTATTCTTCTTCCTTTTCTTTAAATCAGTAACAAGTAGAAATGGAAGTATCAGATACAACAATAACTTGTTATTCTGAAAAAAGAATGACTCCTGAAGTGTCATGATTCCATAGGAGAGATCAGTTTTAACCTGATGGAAAAGTACTTTTGTGGGTGTCATATTGCCAATTTCCAATCGATAAAAAAAAAAAAAAATTTTATAAGAATCTGGGACTTTTATTTGGTTAAGAAAATATATAAAAACATGTATTTCTAGATTCAACAGTTTCATCTGATTTCTGTAGAGCTGGTTTGGCCCATCTTGTCTAATTGGAATTTTGAATGAGTTCCGTCAAGTGTTAAAATGTAAAGTAAGTGACTGTTGCCATTTTTCAGAAGTTGATGATTTTCATGAATAGAAACAAATATCAATATAATTATTTAACATGGCAGCACAAGTAAATACTATGTCACTTTGGAAATTCAGGTAAATTTAAAAAGTTTTGAAAAGTGAAGCCCCAGCTGCTTCATAAGGGAGACACAAAAATAGGATAATATTACTGAATTACATGAAAACTGAAACATTTTTTCCTCTCTCCAAATAAAAGGTCAGTACGCCTCAAATAAAGTCTGTTTGTTTACTTAAAATAAAGTACATGGGAAGTGTTGAGTGTCTTTCTTACTCTTTCTCTAAATGTTATTGATTTCATTTTAAAAACATTTATGATAAAGAAGGTTTTCCAATGAAAATTCCCTTGAGGCCTGGGGAGATGTAGAAGATAGTATTATCTTCTACAGAAAACTGTTACCTAAGAAAATAATAAACTAAGTGAAAAATTAAATATTTTTTTTAGATACATTAAAACAAAAATGTTACAAATGAATTAATTAATGCTGGTATTATAATGGCACAAAGAGACGACAAAATGAAAAACATGGCTTACATCTTCATGTCGGGACTAATTTTTCAAAACATTTGTACACTGTTTTTGACAGCATTTCTGTTGGCTGATACTATCATCCTTTACTTCACTAGTTATGTTATGCCATGTTTTTATCGTGTTTATAATGTAAACATGGTATGATGCAATTAAGAATAGTAATTAAGAATAAACTTTAATAGCAATTAAGGTTTTCTCTTTCAGGTCATCTTTGGTGTGTATGTTTCACATGGTTTTATAAGTAGCAAATAAATTATGAATATGAAAAAATGCTAAGATTGGCAATTAAATAAATATTTCATAATAATGACAATAATAATGAATATTGGACTTGAAACTGTCTATCTTTAAGTTGCAGGTACATGATAATTCCTACATTTTAGGTTTATCTGCTACACTGTAGCATGAAAGAAAAGCTATTTAGTTTAAAAAGGAAAGTGATTTAATTGGCCTAGCTGACGTAGTATAAGAATTTGAATAGACTGCCTATGAGGATACAGGCTAAGTGGAAGATAGTCCTATATTCTTCCATGCTCTCATCTCATCTCACCTCCTATTTTTCCCACATTATTCTTATATATTTTTAACAAGGAAAGAGAAAGATAATCAGGGGTATTTTCTGGTTCTTGCCCCCTCCCTGCTTTTATACAAGAAAAATAAAAATACTGCTTTCCATATAACAGGGATGATCAAAAGACAGAAGCATCTTTTCTGACATTCCTCTTCCTCTTCTCCCAGTCTCTGCAGAGAAAGAATTTATAGCTTGATTGATTGGGATGTTGGTCTTAGGGTATCTCATGCTGTTTTTCCATACTGACAGATGTTACTTGGAAGCAGGAGACATGGAAAAGATTTATTATTCAAATGGATTACAATGGAATCCTTAGAGCTATGCATTTTACAAAATATTAAGATTTAACCCTGGAAGAAAGAAGAAAGAAATATGTCAGGGTCAGATTTAAATGTCAATCTAAGTTTGGGGATTTTTTTTTTAACTATAAACAACTCTTTCACAACGAATACATCTCATATCTGAAAACCAAAACAAAAACATCTGTATTATGGAAAAGAGCACCAATCTGGCAGAGAAAGTAAAAAGGATGGCAGTTGCTCTTGAACAGATTTACTACTGTGAAATAAGTTATGCACATTATAAAAACACTCCTGATAATAGTGACAGATCTACTATGCAGTAGCATTGTCTCAGCAGCCTGGCTTAAAATGCCAAATTTCCAGCCTTCATGTGCTGGCAATCTGGGTAGACACTGGTTTAAACATCATAGTTCAAAAACTAAACACTCTCAGACCAAGTAATCATTTATACACATTTTTTTATGCTGATGCCTCCAAGTTAGCAAAGCCAAAATAATGCCTAAAACATCATTAGGGATCAGACTGAGGAGCTTAACAGGATAACTGTGGTTGCAATTTTATCCACTTAATAGCAGGGTTAGCTTCAGCTAAGGCGTACACCAAAAACACTGTACTGAGCCCCTGTGCTATACACCTGACCACCTAGTTGTGTTATGAGGAACCCAGCAATATTTTTCTACTCCCTGAGCTGCTCATTCTCACCTCCCAACTTCTGGTCCTACTGTTAGGGATGACCATGCATGCAGAGCTTTACAACGTGCTGAAAACAACTGGAGGTAGATTGAGGGACCACTGTACAAGACTCAGGGATCTTTGCTACAGGTAGGGAATAGGCTGTGTAAAATCCCACTAGTTTTCAAAGTTAATGGATAATCTGATATTTTTTTACCATTGGTCACAAGATCCCGTCATTCCAGGTATTGCTCTCTAACCAGTTCTGAGATCATGCAAAACTGATTCAGGTTTCCTGAGCCAAAGTGATTGAAATCCTGAAAACACATTCAATATCTGTGATTTTCTTTAAGTCATCTCTCGTTGCCATAATAACAAAGACAAAAGAAAAAACAGGAGACATAGATTCCCAAGTCTGTGACTACCATAAGACAACAGAAGCAGCAAAGATAGGTTCTGTACCTCTGCACATAGTTTCTGATGTGCTACAGTAATTGGAGACTTTCAATAAAACATCCTTCCTTGTTTAACACGCCAGCTATATGGATTGGGTAAATCTTTAGCTGATGTAACCTTTCCTGAGATATTAGAGTATATATGGGTGTATGCATTTACGTATGTATGTATGGTACAGCCTTTTCCAAATGCTCACTTAATTTTAGCGATGGTAAGTGCAAAGCTAAGGCTTGCAAGCACTGATGTAATAACGCTGGTTATGGGACAGATTATGTAGGTCCACCCTTTGGCAGACAAAAATCAAAAGTGCACCTGATATTTTCAATACTTACTTCCTCTCCCTTTGACACATTAATCTGCTGCTGGAAAAGTCAGACATTTCCCTCCCCCTTCTTTGGCTGATGTTGTAGCTGTCTTGGCCAGTACACAATTGAGCAGCGCAGCTGAGTCGGGGGAAATTATACATAGCTGTCAGCTGGATTAATGGAAACAATACACACCCTGGAAATTATGGTCCTGCAGTATTGTTGCACCGAAACATCCTTACCTCTAAGATAATAGGAACATGCCTCCTGCTTAAACAAATGCTTTCATAGAGCCTCATACAAAAGCTGGTTTTAGGCTGTCATGTGATATGAATTGTTTCACCCTTCAGATGATGAGATATTTGGGCAAAGTGACATTTTGTGTACTTTTGTAGTGTCCAGAGAGAAATAATGATATTCCAGAAGAGCATCCCTGGTACTACTGTATTCTATAGCTTAACTAAGCCCTTAGGAAGCTGCAGCAAGTGAGGTAAGACATGTTGTGTTCTGGCTAGAAAAGAATTTAAAGTGAAATTACTTTATGTCATAAAACGTCATTTAGTAAGTACCATAAATACAGGCTTTGCTTTTATGAAGTGCTCTGTGGAGAGGGATGGGAGTCCGCATCTTTAATAGTTCTGTGACAAGTCAGCTGTTCCAACATCATAAGTCCACAGAAAGTCTCTAGGAACACAGTAGATAAAGTTATCCTCCTCACTTAAAGACAACAACCTAAAAGTAATTGGAATATCTGAATAAAAGTGGTCATGTTTTCCACATTTCTCAGGGGTTTAACTCCCACAGACTTGGCGTTTCTTAGTATCTAAATCTTGAACTTTAGCTATAATTACATTCTTAGAGAGATATTCTTGGTAATAGGTGCAACTAGTGTAAGATTTTTCTCTTTCCAATAGTCTTTGTGAAAAGACCTTATATCACAGCTGTACTTTACTGCAAAAGCATCATTTTTACTCTAAGCAAAGTATTGCAGTAAAGACAGAGGGAAAATCAAGAGCAGAACACTCTGGGAACGAAGCTTGTCTCTGGATTTATTCTTGAAACTAACACACCATGGAAGTTCTACCCAAAGCTTCTCTGGTAAGTAGCCACACTAGGGGAACCTTCTCAGCTATCAAGTTTCTGATTTTCTATGTCAAGGGATGTCACTAGAGATTATGAGTATTCCTTTAGTCCAGGTGTTGTGAGAAGTCTCTGTTCCTTATCCAGCCAGCTCTCTATGAAATGTCTAGAAAGTTAATTCTGTTCTTTTATACAGCCACCAGAAAACTTTGTCTGTTCTTTTTCAATGATAATCAGCTGCTAAGTTTATCAGTGTTCTGATTACCCTCACTGTCAAGGGAGCCACAAGGTTTTGGAAGGCCCACCAGAAACACTTGCATTTTTCAACATATTGGCAGACAAAAGCAGCATCTGGACAACTGACAAAGGAAGGGAGCATATTAAGCACTTTAGTTCAGCTTACTGTGAAGTAAGTCCTGAATGACAAGTCAAGCACATTCCTGAGCACCATAAAGAAATCTGTCATTGTCTCAGAAGGTAGCCCTTAGGACAGCACTCTCTGTCAGAGGAAATGGTGTCCAAAGCAAATAAACCAGTTCTAGGACAAATCCAGATGGCACACTTGACACATGTACATATACAAATTAGTGTAATATTAATTAGGTGATGGGCCACACAAGCCCAAAGAGAGAATTTCAAGGCCTGGACCTAGAGAACTTGAATGTCATCTCCCATCTTTATTTCCTGATCATGGCAAATATAGTGACAATAGTTTGACTTTTTGCTGAGACTGAAAATAACTTCTTTTTCCCTCCACATTCTCCTTGTCACAAAAGTCACACAGATAATTAGGCAAAAGAGTGAGTGGAAGTACCTAACAGTTCATATTTAACAAACATAGGCCTAGGTTCAAGATAAGATCAGGATAAGAGACTTATCAGTCTGACAGGCAATTCTGGCATTTACTGTTCTTTGCGTTTTGGTCACATTGATACATCATTAGACCTCTTATACAATTCAGCAGTGTCTGGGGTTATAAATCCCAGCGGTTGTGGTTGCTGGAAAAATTCCCAGGGGATGGCAGAATTTTTCCTCTCAGCTTCTTGTCTGGTCTTTGCACGTATAGAAACTAAGACACAGCTACACTGCCTAGACCCGCCCTTTGGTTGTAGGTTCCTAAGGGAAAAAATATACCTCCAGCATTCTTTGTAGATCACTATAAAGTATGTTTCTGAACTTCGTGAAAATATCCATCTGTCCTCAACTGAGTTAAGCAGCACTAATATACTAGAGCCAAGGATAAGCCTGCTTCAACTGCATGACCCATGGCTTGTGAAGATGGCAACTGAATGAGTTCAGGCAAATTTTACTAGCTTTCAACAGGTCTTGGGACACTGCACTGAACCACGCTTTTTCATTTTTTAATGGAAGATTTATGTACCTGTAAGATATATTGGCTCATCACACCAATAGATAGACTGGTGTTATGATTCTGCCAGAACATCTTTAGTTGTTGAAAGCTCAGAGCTGAAGATAGGGGTGAAACAGAACAATATGCTCTCTTGCAATGGTTTGCATTTGTTTAATGAAAAGTAAGATAACTTGGGTAAATATAGCTAAATATGCACAAAGTCAAGGATGTACTTTATATCTCTGTGACATCAATTATCCTGTTCCTCTCATACAGCAGTTTTCTGTATATTTACGTAAACCTGGGATACATCCAGATTAAACACATTCTTGCCTGTGTTGCCTTTTTTTCCAGATTGTTCCACTGGAACTCGCCCAATCTAATTTTACTGGCTGATTTAGTAGTTTCCCCTCATAGTATTTCTTCTAGAAATGCAGACTTTCAGACAAGGTCATGGTTTATATGTCATTTTTCTCCAATATCTGCTTCCCTCCCTTTATTTTCAACTGCAAATTAATATTTTGTAAATATATTTAGTGGGAAAAAACCTAACCATAGTGTTCTCTAGCTGCAGGCAGACAACACTTTAAAAATGGAAAAGTCAAAAAGAAATATGAAAATACAGTTGAGAAAAAAGGGATATACAGAGTTTTATGAAGATCACACTAATAACATAGCATCCAAACAAGGACCTTCACTTTGTGTTGATTCTGAAGCTTTAGACATTCTGGAAGGAACTTGGTTGAACAAAGGATAGCAAGGAGCCATAGAGGAAAAAGGTCTTTGATCCCTTGGAAACTAGTGTGATTCTTCCTGCCCAGACTAATTTCTATTTAGATAGTTCCTACATTGTACTTTGTGGGCAGTATTAAGGTTATAGGCTTGTTGTCTCCATCACTAGTTGTTCTTCTCTGGTCACAAGATACATCAGGCATTAGCCCTTTCACTGTAACAAATTTGAGTAATTTTTTTTATTTTGATGCTGTTGTATGAGGGAAATTGAAGGCACAGGCACAAACACTCATGCGAACTTCAGAAACTGCTGTATGGATATTTCTGCAGAAGATATTATAAGTTAATTCCTGCAAAAACTACTATGTGGTTCAGAAACAGGAGTTCTAGATGAATTATGAGTAGTTGAATAAAGGCACAACTATTTATGGATTTTCTGAACACAGCAAAAAAGTGAAGCGCTACATTTTAGCATCTTTTAGTATAGATCAAGCCCCAGAATTGCACATAGGGAGTTTTGCACCTAATGAGTAAACTGCAGGTGCCAAAGAATCTACTTTATTCCTTGCACCAGCCATAAAACCAATGTGGAAACAATAACTGAGTTTCAGACTCCAATTCAATCAAAGAATGATGCAGAGCATTTGTATCAGAGAAGACTGCCCCGTATTTCCATTTTGAGTATTTAATTGGGAAGTAAATTTCTGCATCTCCCCTAGACAATGCTGAACTAGGGGATAGATGTGACTATAGTTATTCCAGGCAGTAAACAATCCACTAGAAACACATTTACTCTCTGGTTTAGATATAGAATAAACAGATTTTGTTTTCAATTCACCTTTGCATTTCATTATTTACCTTAATTATTTCTAAATTTTATACTCTTTACATATTTCTGAAAAGAACATATTGGAAAATACTTTTTGACTGGGACTTCCAGAATAAGAAAAATAATAAAATAAAATAAAAGTGAAGTGTCCTGCTGTTTGATCTGACAAACACTAGTGTCCAAAGTGGAACATTCTGACTTATGAACTCATCTGTGAAATTCTAACTGTTCCCACCAGGAACAGGCTGACAAGCTTGAAATCATAAACCTATTCACAAAGCAATCGTCAATACTCTTTTTCTCTACATACGTATGGCATTTTTTCACCACGAAGTTGTCCACCAGCTTGAAGAGACAACAATGAGAAAGGACTAAGTGATCCAAGCCTGTTTTACAGTGAATTTACTAGCTGAAGACTGACTTATTTCTTTTCATGAGTAAGGGTAAGAAATTAAAGAAATATAACTGTATAATAGTACATATAAAACATTATTCTTATCTGCACCAAACCCCTCTAAGGTATTGGATCAAATGGAGATGGTGAGAGTCAACTGTAACTTTTCTTAATTCTAGTCCAGACTTGTCAACAGGACTAAGGAGAAAAGATGGTTTTATTATTTCAACAGAGTTTATTTATTGAGAGTTTCATAGTAACCAACCTATTCTGAAAATACAAAATTCACAATGAACAGAGT
>JAOXNG010000001.1:112725896-112738127 GCA_028566535.1 Scolopax minor
GGTATTAGTATAGCAGCTAGTCCCAGCTAGTAGGTATTGAGTAGGCATTGAGTAAGTATTGAGTAGGTATTCAGAAATTTGAGATATCCTCTCCAGTGCAAGGATATCTGTGTTGTAAGTCAGAAAAGGGGGAAAGGGTGGAGAAAAGAGCAATAAGAAATTAACTTCTCCCATACTAAAAGCAGAGGCAGACTATTCTAGCTTTGCATACTGAAGGAAGGAAGGCTACATCTCAAATCTTCCAGAGAAGATGGAGAGTTGTTCTTTTCCATCAGCTGAAGGCTCCTTAGAATATTCCATGGTCAACTATGAAACAGCCAAAGAGAGAAGAGCTCTTATTTAATAGGAGAAAGCAACAGTGTTAGGGTACAGAGATACAGGCATGCCGTAGTAGTAAGAACGGTGAATCCAAATATGAAGCTTGGAAACAGTAAAACAGGCAGCCAGATAGGACTAGTGAATCATGGTTAGTTAATTTATTTGTTACACTTGTTACAGCAACAACTTAAAGGCTCAGAACTTTATATGAGACTACAGTATGTAACAGAAGATCTGTGGGGCAAGGACCAGCCATGTTAAGATTTGCACATTCACATGCATTTGTCTGATGAATAAAAAGATATTAATCTTTTTTGTTTGGCTGTTCAGTAACTTCTTACTGCTCCTGAACAACTGTTGCCTCTCCCAGTTGATGCTGCATGCACCGCAAATATGTGCAACACTTTGCTGTTACTTAGGGATTAAAATATGTAAGTTCAGACATGATTCTGCTTCCTCCACAGCTGCAAGTAAGATTTTTCCACTAGCTTTTTTGATGCACAAATGATGGTTTTAATATTCTTACCACACTGTAAACACCCAGCCTTCAAAACAGAAGGATGACTAAAATGGTGACAACAGCTCTTTGCAATGAGAAGTAAAGAAAATACTACATCTGGAAGAACACGATGAAAACATTCCTCATAAGGAACAATCAGACAAAGAGCATAAACGTTAACTCAGCCAGGACAAGAGAGATTTTAATTATCAAGCGTGATTGTCTTTATTTGTAATGTCTTATTTTTAAGGGGATTTTAAGGTGATTATGTCTACATCTCTTAACATATGGATCAGTAGTTCAATACCTACTTTCATGTTTAAAAAAGACACTTTGCTGTTTTAAAAATATTGTAATAAATCCAAACTGACCCCTTTGAAACCGTGCCAGGTCAGTGAGCTACAGACAAGTGTTAGGGTTAACTTTTGCTAGCTTGTGTCTTTTGTAAAAGCAGTGGGAATGTTTAGTAGGTCCATACCTGAAGTATGAGACATGGCAGCTTTTAAAAGAACTAGCAGTCAGGGCACAAAATTCCTTTTCTAAGTGAAAATCTGAGAGGGGGAAAAATTGGTTCATATAAGAAAAAGACTTCAACATTTCTTAGGACAAGAATCCTCAAATCCTGTTTACAGAAAGTGATGCAATATTTTTGTTGGCTTTTCAAAACAAACTCAAGGTACTGTTCTGCAGGCTTTCTGAATCCTGACAACCCCTGCAGCCAAGCAGTTTAGACTCATCCCATGGCTGGAAATCTGGCTCTAGACAGGCAAACTGTCAGTGAGGTAGGCAAGTTTCCATGGAAACCTGCCTAGTTTCTGTCAAGAGTAACCTAGAAGAAACCAACTTGTTCCCAAGGAATGTTTTGATGCTATTGAATCAGCATTTTTTTCAAATGGTTCTATTAATAAACTACCTAGACATATCTGGGAACAAGTTTTGAAAGAGTGACTTCATACAGAGTAACACATTGGGATCTCAAAGAAAGTGAATGAGTCTGCTACTGACTTTCTTATCAGGAGTTTATCTCCC
This sequence comes from Scolopax minor, assembly GCA_028566535.1. NCBI lineage: Eukaryota > Metazoa > Chordata > Aves > Charadriiformes > Scolopacidae > Scolopax > Scolopax minor. The sequence continues at coordinate 112,727,743 of JAOXNG010000001.1, forward strand.
AAGGCATCATTCTTTCCACGTGGGCAAAACCCTGACAATCTTCTACATGTACATACATAATGTGTATGCAAGTGTGTACCTACACGCACTTGTTTAAAGTGGCACAAACCCACAATCCACCTTAAAGAATAAACTCGTGGTTCCTGACTTTCAGCATTACATTTACTCATGTATTACTATTAATTCCATGACTCTAAAGAGGTTATTGAGCCTTGATGAAATAGACCTTTACAGTTCTATTATTAATGAGTTATTTGAAGAACCTTCTTTTTCTTCTGGAAGGCCAGTCGACTATTCCAGCTGGTCTACACTGTTCCATGGTAGAACTTTTAAAGGGTATAACAAAACAGATGCACAGATGATAGGATAAAAAACCAGACAGAGATCTCAGTGTTTCACCAAAGCATTAGTAAATTCAGGATTATGTACAGTGAAGTAGGGGAAGTGCACAGAGTGTGATAAGAGACTAGTACACTAGCATTTAAAGTTGCTTTATCTTAGTAAGTAGTCTTCTCTGTGATGAAACAGGGCAGCAGCAGATGGTAGCACACATTTATCACTAGAAGACACCAGAACTACATTTTGTCTGCTGAAAATGTAGGCTGTTTGTATACCTTTAAAAGGAAAGCATGTAATAGCAGTAATATGGTTTGTTCCTCAATTACAAGTAATTTATATGCTTGAACCTCACAGATGGAGACCTCAAAAAGTATAGTTTCTCTCACAGTCAGGCCTTTCTACATTCATTTTTATGCCTTGCAGGAGGGATTACAAAATTATATTATATGGACATGATTTCTCACAAGTCTGCAATCTTTATCTTTCAGTGTTCCAGTATGGATTTCTTTCCACAGTGCTTTTTGTTTGTTTCTCTTTGTGGGTGGGGTGATGGGAGGTAAAATTAGATTTTACCACCAAGCAATTTACTCCTTCTACACCTGAGAACCTCCAGGGCATATTCTATAACATATTCTTTCCAAGGTGCTAGCTTTGGTTTAGATAAAAAAGAGGAGGCACATGTACGGCTAGCAGTCTTTGTGCATTTATAATCATAAAAGAATGCAAATTAACTTGAAGATTACATATTATGTGTTTTACTTTTTTCTGCTTGTAAAATTTTGCTGAGATTCTACGTATTCTTGATGAAATAGAATGGATTTGTGTTTTTTTCGAAATTAAGAAGTGCTAAAAAAATTGACTTGAGTCTTTGAGAGCAACTTTTCTGGTAAGGTAGCATTATACCAAATTCTTGAATACAAAATTCTTTGACGATGTTTCTTACTTAGGAATTTGAAGACATAACAGCCTCTTTAGAACCTTAATAACTTTCAGAAATATGGATTGTTATACTGGAATTGTCACAGCAAACACCAGAAGTAAAATTTCTTTCAAATATAAAGCTAATTTGTCTAGTGGTACTGCATACCTAATTACTGTAGATCTAATTACTGTTAATTTAAAAAAACCACAAATGTTAAAGACAAAAGTACAGACAGTCAAGATCAATTACATACAATAAAGACACATAGAACAGTGCAAGATCATGTAAATAAACAAGCTGGACACTGTTGTGTGGCCAATGAACTATTGCATCATTACAAAGTATCACAAAAACTGGAACAGAAGATAAAATTCTGCCAGAGTGTGTACTTAAAGACTTGGAAGTAGCTTCATTTCATTTCATTACAATTCTTAATCACATAAAAAAGCATCCAAAACAGCAGGATATAATCTTTATCATATCTGACGTCAGTAACTTAAGACAGATAATGAGATATTTCTTGGTATCTCACCCCCTTAAGACCTTCTCAGTTCAGAGCAAAGGATTCTTTGAATATCAAGCCTAACAAAGACTTAGATAAGATTTAGATAGGTGTTGGAAATGAGGTTGTAATTTTTTAGCCAAGGAATTACAGTTTTTCCTATATAAAAATACAAAAATGAGGTTTAAAGTTGAAAGAGGAAGTAATAAGATTACTTTGGCACACAGGATTACAAGCCTGTTTCTTCTCTTTCAGATTGTAGCACTACCAGTTTTATTTGAACACGTGAGTTACAATACTCCCTAGTGACTTAACTGTACCAATGTTTATCATGTTAGCTACCCTCTCTAGGTAAATAGTCTGTATATAGACAAATCACACAACAGCAACACATTACATCTTCAGGCTGATTCTAAGGTCAGTGATTCCTGTGTGGCTTGTTCTACTCTGGACTGTTTTAAAACTTCCCATTCAATTTTTTACCTAATGATATTTCTACCCATCCTCTTGGAAAGCTCTAACTCTTTTACTACTATGAACTTAACCTCAAAAGATCCCTCTTCTGTTAGTACTTCATGTTACAAAAAGTACAGCAACCTCACTCTCTTAATTAATATTAAAAAATAAATAGAAAAAAAAAATGCAACAAAACCCCTTGAACACCTAAGACCTGGAAAGGCAATTATATAGGTACAGGCTTGTCTAATTCCTAGCCCTATAATGAGCCAGACTTAGGATCATAGGGTAATTTAGGTTCAAAGGGACCTCTGCAAGCCACCTAGTCCAAATTCCTGCTCAATGCAAGCTCCTCATGTATATGACGGTTTTAAACTAATTTCAAGACTGTTTATATCTAGAGTTTCCATAAATAATAAGGCTAGACTGTACACTTGGTCTAAAATCCAAACAAAGGGAAGTGAAGATATTAAGTTCTTTCACAGTTGTTTACACTAACTATTGTTTACATACATACTTCATACAATCTATGCAAAATAGTATTTTCTTTTCATCATTATTGAGATTTTATGCCTGAAATGGATTTTTTTTTCTTATAACGACTCTGCAAAGATATTTATGTACATAGCATCTGGTTGGAACATTACGTTATTTCAATGTCAAGAAAATATGTACCCTTTAATTTTTCAGCAGGTTGCAAAACAGCTGTTTCTGACAAAATACCAAGTGGTAGCAAACAAGAAAAGAGAAAGAGAGAAAGAGAAACAAATTTCTTTAAAACATTATGAAAATTAATTGCAGCAACTTGTAAGTGCTATCATATAAATTTTCTCACACTTGCCCTTTTGGCATCCCTTGGATTAGTTAACAGTTTTTATTACTTCCAAACTAATCAGTCAACAAAGGTATGCCTTAAGGATTTCAGCTAAGCACATGTTGTTTTGTTTGAATAGTGTTTGAAGTGAGATATGTTATGGCCCTAAAATCTACAACTAGTAGTGAATTTACTTTTACTCCCAACTATGTTTAAAGCAAGATCATATGCCATTTTTTTAGAAATTTATCAATATTTTCACCTGGTTATAATTAAACTTCACTTACCTTCCTCCAGATTTGGTATTGACTTAAGGATTGCAGAATATTTCAAGTTGTTCTCCATCTTCAACAAAATGCTTTGTCTCTTGACATATGTGATGCACAACAGTTTTACTTCCTGCTCATCTTCCAAAGTCCATGAGACCTGATTCCATCTGCTGTGTATTATAGTCTGACAGAAGGATGTGTTGAGAAAGAACTACAAAGACTTTCTAAATATTTTCTAAATACTAGGGAGAGAGGAATTAAAAATTGACTTCAGATAACAGCATGCATTAACTCTTACTATTTAGTCGTACTTTTGCTATGATTTACAATACTAGATGTACTTTTAAAGTATATACAAGAAAGTGAAGGGGCCTCAGTTACACAACACACAAGAACAGCACAACCTAGCAATAGCATAGTATACATAAAAAAATGTATATTTTTAAAATGTAAGGCTCAAACTAGAGTAATTTTACATGCATTCCAACTTTCCTTTTCCTCTTCTTAAATTTGAAAGTCCCTTTTATCTCTTTAGCATAAAGCACAAAGACTCATAGGCACAGATTTTTGTCCCATAATGTATATATGATTACATTTTAATATCTCTCACATTACTTTTGGACTTCCTGTCTTCCAGTCCTTTTTTCACCTCACTCTCCCCCAAACATTGGATTAACTCAATACCTTAGAATGGAAATTACATATGAATTTACTGAGAAAATGCACAATTCATTCCTTCCACTGATCCATTTGATAACTTTATGGAACACAGATGATCTTTTGCTTTCTCTGTTGGGCATGTCTGAACAATGCTAATCAAGCAGTTGAAATGAGTATAGGGAGAAAATATATAATCTTACTATCTATAAATTTTAATATCAAAAATATCTCTTTGAAGAACAGGTTTATTATCCAACTCAGCAACATGCAAAAGTTAAGAATAGGTGTACTGTTTCAGTGTGTATATTTCCACACTTTGCAGAAAGATGATCTAGTAGAAGTGCCAGAAGAAGAAAGATACAAACATGTAGCTGTTACCTATTATGAAAAATGACATATTTATTTGTCAAGCTGTTTATATTTGCTATGTATACTTAGACAGGTATTTGTTAAACCAGAGAATAACAAAAGGCATTTTTTAATGTTCAAAGGCATATATATATAGCATATACTATGGTGGTTTTTAACCACAGAAAAAAACATTTTCAAACCCAGAAACTAAACTGGATTAATTAGTAGTCAAAATGGGAAATATTTTTCAACTCATAATTGAAAATCTATGTCTCACGATTATAAGCTCCTGGCTCTAGCCCTGGGCAGAGAGCTATTATAGAATGCATTAATCTCAAAGTTTTCTAAAATTTAAGTGAAAATCTGGTTTAGATGTAGTAGTAATTACAATCAACTATAGAACTGGTAAGCTTAGCATTCTCCTCTAATACAGAGAGGATATTTTTATCACTGTAACGTGCATGGAAATTTAAGAACAAGCAAGAAAACTGAGGGAAGAATGTTTATATGTTGGATAAAGGTCATACAAATGCAGTAGAACCTGTTCAGATCAGATGAAACTATACTTTTTTCTCATCTATTAAATTATGCTTAAGATGAAAAAGTTAATGTTATATATGTATATATAACAGCAATTTTTTGTTTTCACTGACACTTCTAAAGGAACCATTCAGGTGACAATGCACTAACAATACACAAGCTTTCAGAGTGGTTAGATATTAATTTACAGAAAAGTCCCTGACAAATTGAAATTCAGTCAGTGATAAACTCTGAACTGTCACTAATATCACAGTTTAATAAAATTTTCTCCTGAAGATTAAGGTTCCTGTAGATAACCAAAAGTAAGCTAGAAGATAATATTAAATTTAGTATTATGCCTTCATCCAGAAAATTCCAGCCAATCAGAACATCTAAAAAAAATTAAGAAAAAAAGAAGCGGCCAGTATTTGCAGTACAGGAAGATTCTATTTAATTAATTGGTAATGTGTTCTATTACTGTGCAATTTACACAAAACATAAATCACTTTGGTATTTCCTTTATTAATTTTCAGACAGTAGAACTGAATGTCAAAAAGCCCTTTTCAAGTCCAAAAGCATTTTTCCTGAGCTTAAGTATCTGAACAGTTATTGATTTCAGTGGGCCTTTGGGAACATTTAAATACTTTGGTCAAACTGATATCAGTCTGCACTATTTTACACGTGACAAGAACATAGAGGATCAATAAAGAAATGATGGGATTTCTGTACAATGATGAAAGGATACACACTAAAAACAACCCACATATTAAATCTTGGCATCAATTTCATACTTTCTAAGTAATAATTATTATAGTGATAAGATTTAATCCAGGATCTGAAATTGGAAGTGAGATTACTGACAGATTTCTAAGGCACTGAAAAACATTAGTGTTTCTACACTAGAATTGAGTAAAAACATGCTGTGAAGGGGATAAAGCCTTCTTCCCTAATCTGAATATGTTTTGGTATTACGTTCAGTTGGTAACCATGAGCTGAGGTTATTCAGGATGTTAATGTTGGCTATGCTGATATTTTCTTTAATTTTAGTGATTTCATCTATAGGAAATGCAATTAACAGTCACACTTCTATCTTACAGTTGTCTCCTTCCTCCCCCTTTTTAGTGTTTAACGAAATGTTTGAATAAGTCAGCAACTGCTCTAAGGCACACAAAATGTAGGCTCCACTAAACAGAGATGGAACCTTTAGATTGAGCTCACCACCACCTGCTGGCCTCCACACTGATGGAAATTTTTGTGATGCTGTAGCCTACTAAAATCCAGCTAATGTCATGTAATATATGAAAACCATTTACTAAAAAGAGGGGAAAGGAAAAGTTTTATTTCCAGGAAAGAAAACTAAAATCCTTTACAAAAGTTCTCTTTGCATGCAGCCTTCTCTGTAAGCATCACTTCTGAAAGGAAGAAAAACAAGAATAAAAAAAATCTCTAATGCTCTTTATTCCTCTTGGGAGGTGGCTGTATTTGGTTCTAAATTGCTATCTGAAAAACACTCCTGGCACCTGTGCATTGTTTCCTCATACAGTGACAGGAGCTGCTCTGTCATATCCCCAGAGAACTAGAAGCTATTTTGTAGCACCTTCAACTTAAAAAAAATGCCCTTATCATGGGTTAACAGAAAAAACCCAACGACTGCAAATAGAATTCTTGAGAACTGTGAAACAGGAACAATTATTCTCTCACTCTCCCCCTCCCTCTCTCCTTCTCTATTTCTTTTCCCCATCTCTTCCCTCTCTCTGTCCCTTCCTACCCCCTTACTTCCCTGACACCATATTTTAACATTTGGAAATCAATAATAAATGCATAGCAAAAAATAAGAAGACTTTTTTTCTATTTATGAATGATCATCAAATGATGTGAGTTTTTATTTGCAACTTGATGAAAATACATCCTATTAGGAAAGGATAGAATTCCTAGACAATGAGGTGATTTTGATGGCAAAGAACAATTCACGCAGATACTTAAGCATGATGAAAACAATCATATTAACTATGTGTTAATGTGGTTTATTTAGTTTTCTCTTTTTGTATTTGGAATACATTCACACGTTTTTAATATATTATTGTATTTTCATATTGCACTTGGAAAAGGGGATAAATTTTGATCAGTTAGAATCACAGAATCATAGAATATCTCAAGTTGGGACCCATAAGGATCATTGAGTCCAACTGCCTCCTCTTCTCAAAACTACCTAAAACGAAATCATATGACTAGAGACCATCATCCAGATGTTGCTTGAACTTCATATAGTTATATATATATATCACGTATATATTATACAGTTCTTATATTTGTATCCTGGATATTCACAAAACACTAAAGGAAAAATTCTGGAGGTAGCAGATTCAGGATAAGGTTTCCTAACTAATGATATTTCTTCAGAGTGGAAGCATTTGTATGCAGGGTTTTCAAATATCTTCACTATTAAAAATCTAGAAAGCTGAACGTTGAACTTTTTTATCTCAGCTGATCTGTTTCCTTTCACGTTTTCTAAAGTTTGGAAAGAAATTTCTGCAGGCCTAACCTTTCTGATCCCAAAAGCAGACAGCTGTCACATAGATTGATGGGTATTCTCTAACATAGTTATTCTGCAACTGGAGTGCACAAACACTCTCTTGTCCAAACATCCAGCTATTTGGATTCACTAAAACATTGATATGACATTCATAAAACCCATTTGGATAACTCTTCCAGTGTATAAATACTAACTCAGAGTATACCAAAATGTGAAGAATGGGATTTTCCTGTATACATTACCTTCCCAAACCAGCCCTACATTCCTAAATCTCAGAGATTCATCTTTCCTCCCCCCACATTCCCTATTCCTACCACTCACAATGGCCAGTAAATTCAGGAGTGTCTGGTAATCTGCCAGACACTGGAACATCTGGGAACTGGAATATCATTGCAGCATATGCTTGTATGCTGAGTGGGTGGGAGCAAAGTTCAGAGCTCAGGGGAATCCCCTCACACACCCCCACAACACCATGGTGGGCCTTTCTGGAAGCATAGAATCACTTAGGTTGGAAGGGACCTTTCAGATCATCTAGTCCAACCATCAGCCTAACACTGACAAAAAACCATCACTAAACCATTACCTCTAAGCACAATATTTACCTGTCTTTTAAATACTGCCAGGGATGGTGAGTGAAGCACTTCCCTGGGCAGCCTGTACATGAGTACACTTAGATCTAAAGAGAAGCCTTTACAAGCAGCTGGCACCCCCTTCCTATAAATGCAGACATAATGCCCAAAGCTATATTTTCATGCAAGATGTAACCAATCATTGCCACTTATCCCCCAGCTTATCCAGGAAGGTCACTGGTTTCATGGAGATGAAAATATCATTCATATTTGAACCTCATCAGAAAGTTATAATTTTGAAACTTAGCAAGAGCCTATTGAGAATGAGGTTCTGTTCCATCCATTGCAAATTATCCATGAACTGTCATGAGATCATGTCACAATGGGCTCTCATATCCAGCTATTTTTTAGTCCTTGAGTATTTCTGCCATCAGTCTATGCTGTGGTGATGACATTTCTAACAACATGCTTGTGCATTCTTCAAGATGACTGGCATTGCAAATGCCTGGTTCTTTCTGCTCATCCAAGGAGATATATCATTTCAGGAAGCATGATTTTTACAACAGTAAATCAACTTACTTCATTTTAAATTGAAATGGATTGCTAAAAAGAATTACTTTCAAGGAGCTGGAGATTTAGTCCCCTTCCTGTTCACTGAAAACAGAGTTCCCTTGTTTCCTCTTCCATGAGCATGACAGTCAGTCCATGACACTGCACATCACATTGCACAGTGAGCATTGCATCGTGACTCAGATAGTGCCAGTGGCCACCCGCCTCCTTCAGAAGTTGAGAGTTTGCTCTTAGCAAGCAAGACTTCCCTGTTACACTTTTTGAGAAGGAGTTTGTCTTAAAGACAAATAATAATAGAGATACAGTGAGATCCTAACATTCTCTTCTTCACCACATTTGCATAGCATCTCAACTATTCATGATGAAAGGGACCCTGTGAAGATGTTTTTACCCATCTTTTTCAAAAGTGGAATCCAGTTTTTAAGGGAGCAGAGATCACTACTCACAACTACCCTAGTTATTAGAAGTAGTACTTACCATTTCTTAGTGACAAGAGCATACATTGAGTAAGCACGTGGGAAGAGAAGACAAAGCCCTTTCCAGCTGGCATCTCCACCTCTGAAAGCTCTGAACAGAATAAAGCAGTTGGAGACACTCTGATTTCTGGATGAGGTAAAAAATGAGGTGAGCCTCTTCAGAAGAGCTGTCTCTTCATAAGGAAGACTACATGCACAACTGCTAAAATAGAGTATTGACCCTCAGTAACATGCTTACAATGGTAGTTGCATATACTGCCATTACTGAGATACTGCTTTTGTAACACAAAATACAAGAAAATACACATCTGAATATGATTCAAATACAAGGAACATGAAATCCCAGAGAAAAGACACTTGGGTCCAGATTTTTTCAACAGGAAGTAATAAACCAGAGAACTTGAATCTAATACATTGCAACTGTTTGCTTTTATGGAAATATTAGGACATGCTCCAGATTTTTAGCTACACATTCAAAAGGAACCTAAGACAGAAAGTTATGCAGCCTTATGCAACAGTCTTTAATCACTGTCTGCTACAGTCTGAAAATCCTGGATAAAAAAAAAATCAAAATAAACTTTGGAGCAAAGGACATCCCAGAAAGGTGCCAATTACTTATGGGCAATAATTCTGAAGACAGAACATTTTTTGATGGAGACCTTACATTTTCTTTTTATCATTCAAAAACACTACTCTGCTTTCTGATTCAGTTGGCGACTTCAAGGTAACTTGCTAGAATGGGAGGAATGTATTAAAATAAAGCTTTATTCCAGCAAATAAACCCAGAGCAAAAGTTTTAAAACCACAAGAAAAACTGCAGTCACTACAAGTATCTAACTAGAAGTACAAAATACAACCCAGATGAAAAAGAAAGTCAGCAAATTCTGGATTTGATCTTCAGCCGATGAACAGGAAATATATTAACATTGAAATAAAAAAAAAGATGCATTGATTTACAGCTGCTGAGAGTCAGCTGTGGATCAGACATGACAGACAAGTCTGATGGCATAAAATGGAGTCAGAGTTCAGGAGATTCTTGTACATGCATTAAGTGACCATTCAAACTCCAATTACAAGAAGATCAAAGCAGATGACTCTTTCTCTGCTTACACATCTTCCCTGGCAGCTGATTCCTTCCAACATCTATCTACTGGTTTTCACTTCCAGACCAGAAATCATCCTTAATGCATGTGGCACAGTATTATAAGGGTTTCATTGAATTAAAAGAAAAAAATGATGACATGAGGAAAATAAGACCTTGCATAAGGACATTTCTAGTTGCCCTGCTGCCAACTGCAGTAATGGAAAGGTCAAGCAAACCAGTCACCGCTGTGTCACTTCTGCAGCAGGGTGGCTCCTGCTGCAGGGATAGCTCAATTATTGATGCAGTAGCCACTGAATGATA
>JAOXNG010000001.1:112798492-112815614 GCA_028566535.1 Scolopax minor
GATTGGGGGGAAGATGTTTTACAATTTAGTTTTTATTTTCTCATTACCCTAGTCTCATTTGATCGGTAATAAATTAATTTCCCCAAGTCGAGTATGATTTGCCCATGAAATTAATTGCTGAGTGATCTCCCTGTCCTTATCTCGTCCCACAAGCCTTTCATCATATTTTTTCTCCCCTGTACAGAGGGGAGTGATAGAGCGGCTTCATGAGCACCTGGTGTCCAGCCAGGATCAACCCACCACCACAGTATATAACAGTATTGAACCTAAAATTTTCTTCTATGATTTAATTTACTTCACATAAAGTAGACACTCTTCTAGAGAACATAGCAGTGAACTCTCTGCAGTCAGCTGCAGAAATCTGAAATGAAAGTACTCATTATTAAACTACTTTTGCATTAATTTTTACAAGTTCGAAGTGCCACGTGGCTCTGATGCAAACAGTCAGTGTACCTGGAGGATAAGTACTCTTTTAATTTAATAAAATACTGTTCAACTTCAGCTATTATAAACCATATATATAAAGCCCTTTTCTTTTCCTGTATATTTAATAAGTAAAATTTTGCCACTGTATGATATAAAACCTAAACATGAACATGCTTACAAACTGGGCACACCCTGCCAAAGAGCCACATGTAAATACCACACTGGAAAGATGAATATATTTTCTTGATAAAAGAAGCAAAGGAAGACCCAGAAGAGTGGTAAAGCTGCAGATCAGTTTCCACTCTTCTCACTACTTGGCCACTGGAGTGCAAATCTCCTCTCCTCTTTCCAGGGAACTGGAGAGGACTGGAGGTGACTCCAGGCTAAGGTATCTCCTACACTTCCCTTAATTCAATATACACTGTTCAGAAACCTGTCAGATTTCTAGACTAGGCACTTTTTTTATGCATCCATCTAGTTATCACAGGAACAAGTGCTGCAAATGTGAGAGCTCAATTCAAACAATCGTAAACATGCACTGTAGGTTTCTTTTTTTTCCCTCCTTTCAACTGTAATGCAGAGTAAGTCTGTAAGTAAGTTTCCACATCAGTATCTTAAGAAAAAACATTGCTGATTAAATTCTTGATAAAAATTACATGTAAACAAACACTACAACTACAATGTCACAAACGGTCCTAGTACTAAGAAAGTACATGAAAAAGTAACAGGAAGAAATGAGTTGGAAAGCAGTATCTCATCATGAACGGGTTTTCTAATTCTTAATTCTGATGCCTTTGATACCAATTCTAAATTTGCCTTTGTCAATTTAAAGATCATAACTCACCACTATACTTACAGTCTACACCACCTTTTCCAAAATTCTGATTCAATAAACAATACTCTCATATAATTAAGACATTATTAAAAACAAACAATCAAACAAAAAAACCCTCAAGTGCTTCCAGCTATGTGCCTAGCTAGAAAACTAGAAGCAATAAGAAAAGCCAATAAAAAGTGAGAAGGGGGCAAGTTATCATCTGAAATGGCTCTGCTGAAAGACTCACTCCAAATATTGTGTCAGTTAATGTATAAACTTAAGTCTAACACGTCGCCAGGAGCAAGTGACCAGTTCTAAATATAAGATCCTAAATTCACAGCTTCTTTTCTCTTTGTAATTGTTAAAACATACAGTTAACAAAAAAAAACTTACCATACAGGTACGGGAGTTTTCTCCTATGAATGAATCTCTTAGCACCTGAGTAAGTTTACTTGCTCTGAATGGTGTATGAGGTTTATTTCGGCCTAAGGCTCTAATGCACTCCTGAAAGAACAAGCAGGTTTATATTTACTCAATCCATGTTAAAGAAAAATATATAATAGAAGTACAATTCAAAATCAGAAAAGATATGCCTTAGTTACTCTAAGACATTTTAAATTTAAATTTCTGTTTTGATGTTGTTGTCATACTTTGATAATTATTTCCAGTTTCTCGATTTGCCGTAATACTTTGTGTACAGGCATCTCTTCAGATTCAGGGCTTTAACACATTTATACACGGAACTTCTTCAAACAACAGTACATCAAAATCTTTTCATATTATAGCTTTACTTTTAGCACGACTAACAGATGGAATGGCTTTTGTGTTACATGAACAGTTCTATAGCAGTTCAGCCAATCCTCCAGCTGCAGCCATATCCTAAAATGGAAATGCTAAAAAAGGACCCAATACTTATAGGTGAGCAAGGCAGTGCATTCTTTGAAATGTTTTTAATTTGTTTGTACATTACTACTATACTTATATAAAGAGAAAAGCAAATAAGACAGAGAAGCAACGTATTTTAAACAAGTGACATAACAAACTAAAACCAGTAACAAACGGGTATGTTGAATTACTGATACAGCAACCAACAAGTTTAATTAAGATATTTCAAGAAAGATATTAATATATTTTAAGAAAGAGCTGGCAGATCTTTTAGGACGCTTTCTTTGGAGTGCAAGAGCTCTCGATCCCCACATGTAAGAAATCAGGAAAGGAAGGCAAGAGACCAGCATGGCTAAGTCAAGACCTGCCGCTCAAACTAAAGGGCAAGAAAAAAATGCCCAGGCAGTGGAAACAGGGACAGATTTCCTGGGAAGACTATAGGGACGCTGCCTGGCTTTGTGCAGGGATGGGGTCAGGAAGGCCAAGGCACAGATGGAGCTGAACTTGGTGAGGGATGCAAAGAATAATAAGAAGGGCTTCTATAAGTATGTCAGGCAGAAAAGGAAGGTCGAAAAAAGCATAACCGGGAGACAGCAGGGACATGACACAACTTGCAGGAAAAGTGACCCCATTCAGAACAGCCACCTCACAGAACCCAGGAGAACCTCAGACAACTTCAGGGTTTTCATTCAAGCAACTGCAGGGAGTCAAGTCCTGTCCCATCTCCATCCAGTAGATGCAGGCTTTGCTGCTCCCACATCCTTTAGTTGTGCCTTTGCTGATGCAACCAAGGAAGAGAGCAATGATTTTCAGTGTTGGATCATAGCTTGTCTGTAGCCTAGGACATTTTCAAAAGCTCCTGGAGATCAGGGTCACCTGCACCACAGGCCCTCCAGGACTGCAGAGACATCACAGAGAGCAAAGCCCTCTCCTGCCAGGGCTGCACAGACCAGCCCTGCTTCTCTCTTGTCATGAGTACAGCACAGTTTAATCTTCTCATGCCCTCTTTACAGTCGGTTTGCCATCCATCCCAGCATGCTCTGGAGCAAACCCCTGGCTTGCATGGGGCTTTGGACACTTGGTACCAGCTTGCTTTGTTTCATGCCTGAGCTAGGCCCTGCTACCACAGCTGAGACCCAGCACATCTCTGCTCGGATATAAGGAACCCATAACCAGGGAGAGGAAGGGGATCAGGTCTTTTGTAGCCAGCCTGAGGAAGTCTTGGCATCAATGACCTCTTATCTCATTGAGGACTCATATGACCCTATGTACTGAGGTTGCAAGGCAAGGTCTTGGTAGGGTTGAGGGGAGCTGCAGAGGTGGCTGAGGTCAGAAGAGAGGTGAGAAGGCTGACTCTGTCGGAGTGGGAGGCAGACCCGGAGTAACGATGTAGCCTCAATATGAGTATGATCATTCTCCCTTTATTCAAGTGTTCACAGAGTTTATATAGAGAGGCAAGCAGAGCACGCGCTAGCGACAGCTCTATCATTGGCTTACAATTTCTGTTCACACAAATAGAGCACTCACACAATTGGTGTAAAGTTCTTGTCCAAGCGCAGCGCAGTTTTCCCATCTCCCGGGCATAGTTCCGCTTATCTTGCTTACTCCTTACTCGCTTACTCCTTACTCCATTCCTCCTATCTTCTCTGTCAAGGACAGTTCACAATCATCTCTGGGCCTTTATCCAAGTGAAAGACTGGGTTGCTCATTGCAAGCAAATTGTGCCCCTTTTCACTTAGTCAGTCCTCCACAGCACTTCTATACTTAGTCGTGCCTCCCCTAATGAACCCCCTCCTTTACACCATGAGGAACCAGGAGCTCAAGGATGCCCTGTGGAAATTGATCACCAGATGATTTTCAGAATCAATAACCGGTCGTCTTCTGCAAATCACTCATGTAACTCCTTAAAGGCCAAACCCCTCTTCTATACTTTCTGTTGTCTGTCTTTGTGAGTGGGGGTTTGGGTTGGGTTTTTGTGGCTTTTTTTTTTTTTTTTTTGCTTTGTTTCTTATATCATTGACCACTGAGAAATATTGTGATTTGTGCTGTTCCTAATTACACATCTATTCACATCTGTGAGACCCACAGACTCTGTGAATGATGTAGTTTCCAGCTATTTAAAGAAATTAAGGAACATTCCAATGACTGGGCCCAAGGTCTTCTGAGAAATTCTCTGAGGTTCAGGGGCAGTGCTTCTGTGCAGAATGGAGAGGAAAGAGTCCCAGCACAGCAGTACAGCAGTACTGCAAGGGAAAAGTGTCGCTTGGTCTTTCCAGAGGTGCTTTTTTCCGCTCCAGCATTTTATTTCTGAGCCCGTGCTCTGCTTTAAGGCCCAAGTGCTCTGTCAGCTCATAGGCCTGCTGTGCTGCAGCTCAGATACCACCCACAGGGACAGGCTCAGGGGTCTTCTCTGACAGAGCTGAACTCCCAAACAGCACCTGCATTGTACCAGGCATCTCCTCGGGGCAGGGCATGAAGGCTTAGGTCTTCTTCCAGAGTTGCTCTCAGGAACGTGCCATGGGAAATGCCCCTGCAAATGTTCACGCCAGTGTGTGGTTTAACTGAATGTGTGCAGGGTGGGGGAAAGCAGCAGTGTCCTTGCTCAGCCAGGCCTCATGGGAAAGTCATGAAGGACTAGCAGAGAAGGGTCTTCTCTGGGCCTGTCTCAGCTGGGCACCCCAGGGAAATCAAAACACACACAGCCAGTAACCAGCAATATTAACCTTATTTAGTTGCACTATTGTAGTTAGTGAATTTATCAACACCAATCTCAAATCTGTTCTGAGGTACTCAATAAAATAATTTAATTTTTTTGTGAATTTGACTCAGTGAAAGTCTTTTTCTGGAACTCTGGCAGACAAATCAGTGAACTGATTTAGACTCAGGCAGATATCAAACCTACATTCCTTTTGACACAACAGGCATCCTTTTGACTAACAGGACAACCAGGCACTTGGGCCCAGTCAGAATCAGTTTGTGAAAGGCAGGTCCTGCTTGACAAACCAGATCTCCTTCTATGACAAGATGACCCACTTGGTGGACAAGGGGAAGGCTGTGGACGTTGTTTCCCGGGACTTTAGTAAAGCCATTGACAGCATCCCACAGCGTTCTCCTGGAGAAAATGGCTGCCCATGGCTTATATTGATGTACTCTTTGCTGGGTAAAACACTGGGTGGAGGCCGTGCCCAGAGAGTGGTGGGGAATGGAGTTCAATCTGGTCACAGGTGGTATTCTACAGGGCTCAGTACTGGGGCCAGTTCTCTTTAACATCTTTACTAATGACCCGGAGGAAGCGATCAAGCGCGTCCTCAGTGAGATAGAAAACTTGGGCAGGAGTGTTGATCTGCCTGAGGGTAGGGTGGCTCTTCAGATGGATCTGATCGGCTGGATCAATGGGCCGAGACTAATGGTTTGAGGCTGAACAAGGCCAAGTGCTGGATCCATCTCTTGGGTCACATCCAACCCCATGGATGCTTCAGTCTGGGAGAAGAGTGTCTGGAGCTGCCTGGTGGAAACAGCCCTGGCAGTGTTGATTGACTAGAGCTGACCATGAGCCAGCAGTATGCCCAGGTGGCCAAGAATGCCAACAGCTTCCTGGCCTGGATCAGCATCATCAGTCCCTCAGCATTTCCCCTTGGATTATGGGGGCTTCATTCTTCTCTACACCCCTTGGATTGGAATACCCTATTAGTCTGGTTTGGGTCATCTGTCCCGTCTGCTCCTCCCCACCGGTGGGACCGTCTATGTTTTCCCGCTTCTGACCCTACAACAGGCCAAATAACAAATTTCCGTGACCGTGGTTGTTATAGCAATAATTGTAAGCAAGGGCCTCTCTGCACACCATTCCTTGGTATCATCAGGTCTTATCACTGTGAGAGTGACCAGTTTCTGAACAATATGCTGTTAATTTCAGAGTTTCGTTAGTTAGAAGAGCCCCAGTTGAAAAAGTAAAATTACTGAACAGAAAATTATTTCTGTTTTACCTCAATCCAGGACACATTTAAAAAACTATACAAGCCCATTTTAATCTGAATCATTGGAGCAAGTTAAAGACATGGCCATGTTTCCCACCATGACAGAATTTCCTGGGAGTGCAGCAATGGCAGAAGAAAGATCGATCTTCCCCTGTATTTGTATTACCACTTCTCTGTTAATTCCTCCATTAACCTTGTTACTCAGGTGTTTCTACCTCTCCTGGATCAATGGTCTTGTCTAAGGACAGCTGTTCAGCACACTACATGGACGTCTACCCTTCCCATTGCTCTCATGTTCCTCCTCTGCTTGCTCTTTGGTCAGTCAGATGTCTCTCCACTCTCTGCTTTCTGCTTTGAGGTTCAGGGAGTTAGAAACTTGCCCCATCTTTCAGAAGTCTGTTTAACTCCTGCGATGACACCTTCCTTCTGTTTATAGCTATCCGTTCTAGTTCTCTCTGTCTAAAACTGTTCTTGTATGGAAACCGCTTATGAAAGCTGGACCACATGAGATGCTGCTTAGACTATTTCTATATGGAAGGAGAGAGTTTTACAGTGTATTAAATGACATAATCTTTAACTTTTCTTTACTGGCAATGAACAGAAAACCTTCTGTGCCCTTGTGCAGCCCAATCTCTAGAGGAAAGCAGGTGGGAGATGGTGCAAAGGAGCTTTACCATCCAGCTGCAGGTCTCAGTGGAGAAATCTGATGTAAGGAAAAGGGATGCCAGTGCAAAGTGGCATAGGAGGGCACTGGTGGGCTTGAGGAGGTGAGCTCGTCCGAGCTGGTCAATACAGTGCCGGACCTAAAGGGACCACTTCTCCTGCCTGTACAGGTGTCTCCAGGAGACCCTCTGGAGCAATACCCATTGGAGAATGCTGTTATCACTTCTTCTATAAACTACAACAGGTCAGAAAATACTCTTGAAAGAAAGAATCCTCTTTTATGAGATTTTCTCTGAAAGTTCATCATTAAGTACCCAACTGAAACCTCACGAATTAGTCGTGCAAGTCTGAAGAAAATGATGGGCAGAGACATAGCTCCTTAGGGCTTTCTGTATCTTACTGAGCCCCATGGCATATTTGCTGCTGTCTCCGTGAACCTCAGAGGCCAAGATTGAAGAAACCTCTCAAGATATCAACACCAGAAGCAAAGCCCAAAGTACTCTGAAGCATTAATGGGCCCCTGTGAGGACCATTCCTGACAAAGCCTCCCCAGGAACTCGTTACAGCAGATCACAGGAGGCCATGATGGCAGGAAGGCAAAGAAGCTGTGAAGGGAGCTCAGCTGCTGAGAAACCCCTGGCTTTGTTTGATGCAGAAGAAAGGCCAAGCCCTGACTCCAGGCCCCGGGAAGGCAGACCCTGACCCTTGTGTGTCGGTCAGGGCTCTTCCTGGGGATGTGGGGACTGCAATGCCAAAGACAAGACAATGGTACAGCACCTCCCGACCTCCCTGGAAGAGTTGCAAAGAAGCAACCATGCTCCAAAGCCATGAGGATGTAGTGTGTGTTCTTAGGCCTTTGTGGCCAGGCCATCAGGCACAGCCAAGGGGTCAAAGACCTGGGATCTGCCAGGGCCTTTCAGCCCTGACAAGCACCCTTGGCCATCCTCACCACAGGCTTTCCTACGCTGTCCCATGTGTGTGCCTGTTCCCCTGCAGGCTGCAGACACCCAATGCGCTTCCCCACGTTGTTCTCACACAACTATGTCCATACCTGGACTGGTGTCTTTCCAACCTCACCAAATGTTCCTGAAACATGGCCCCTAACCCCATCCTGGCAGACGTGACCATTCCTTGCGATTCCTCCAGAACAGGGAGTCAGCTCCCTGAGGCACGCCACTCCTGGTGTGGCCATGTCCTTCTGAGTCACAGTAGACAATCAATCCTAGTTGAGCCCCACTGACAGCTCTGACCAACCTTGGGATGCCAGAACCCTTTTCCTTGAGAATGCTCCTCAGTCAGTCATGGCTGAGCTTGCCTTGCCTGTTGTGGGTTAAGCCAGGTATACAGCTCAGTCCCCCACCGCCGCTCACTCACTTATGATGTCACACGCTATGGGATATGTCCATTTAGCTCATCTGTCAGAGCGGTGTCCCCTCCAAACTTCTTGTGTACCCCCTGCCTACTTTTTACAGCATCTGGGGCAGCATCAGAAGCCCAAAGGGCCTTGATGCTGAGCAAGCTCCACTCAGCACTAACTACAACAGGGATGGTGTAACCAGGTGGTAACACATGGAGTGACTCCACACTGCCTGGGGTGCCTGTAACCATAGCAGTGACCAGGAGGAGGGTCCTGGCTGGCTGGGCACTGTGGCTGGTATGAGGTGATGGCGTCTGGAATGCAGTTTCTGGCACAGTTGCTCCTGTCTGTCCGTATAGCAAGAAGCCAGGCTGGATCTTTGGACTGAGGGACTCTTCTTGAGAGCCCCCGTGGCAATGGGGATGGTCTACGGTTTCACAAGTTCTTCTTTGTATGTTGCCTTTTCTGGTGGGGACCACAGAGGCTGTGAGCCCTGTAAAGAACCCAATGGGTCAAATGCTTCCTTCTGTTCAAACCTTGACACAGGGGCCCAGCCTTCCTTTCCATGCTACCCTTCAGGAGGGATGATGGCACTAAAAGATGGCAAGTGGTGGACACCAATCCTTCCCTTGCCACTTCCCAGGCCTGGTGGAGCACCAGCACAGCAAGGACTCTGCACCATGAGCATGCTTTAGTGTACCCAGACTGGCTACTGGAGTAGCTGAACAAAAATATTTTTCTCTCCAAGGAGATTTCTAGCCAGGGTTGGCTCCTCTGATCTCTCCCCATCCCTCCTTTGCTCTGGCCTGGTGGCACTGTGCTCTTCACAGGGCCCTGTGCTGGCAGTGATGCTCCACAGAGCAAGTGGGCTGTTGGACCTTGGGGTGACTCCACGCTGCCTGTGCTGGTCAGGGAGGGAAGCAGATGCAGCTGGAGGGGTCGCACTGCCTCTGAGCCCCTTCCCAGGAGTCTACCACTGTGGAATGGGATGAGAGCATTTTTCATGACTCAGGATGTTTTCCCACGTGCACATTGACCCATCCATGGGCTTCTACTGAAGGAGAGAGGAATCACTCTCCAGCCTCCTTTTGGAGGGTCCCACTGGCCTCCCCTGGGATGGCAGAGCTCTTCTATGCTTGTGGATACAGTTATGGTTTCAGTAAACCCATAACAATTTATGATCATTTAGAAAATTATTCTCTCACCCAATAACTCTTCTCCACCCAGAAAGGGGAATAGGGAAACACAAGGAAACATGGGGGTTGAAATATAAATAGATCTAATTAGATAAGACTAAATAGTTAACAATAAGATTAAAGAACCATTATCAATCCTGATACTCATCTAAGATATACAAGAATTATACTCAGCGTATTCCACCAGCAGGAATCTGCCTACTCCCAGCAGGGACAGAAATGTCAGACACTGTTAGGGCTGTGACTCAGGGAAAAGGGAAGGGCTCAGGGGTCCAGAACCAGAATCTAGAACTAGGGTGAGGTGTGTTCTGGACCATCACTACCAAGGGAGAGACAAACTATGCAGTAAACTTTTCTAACTTATATTGCATGTGACATTTATGGTATGAAATAATCCTTTCGGCCAGCCCAGGCCAAATGTCCAGGCCTTGCTGCTCTTTGACCCTGCACCCGGCAAGGCTCAAAAACACCGAGACCTTGAATCCCATAGAACCTGGGGATAAAGTAAATATGTTCATGAATGCAGACACTAGAGTCTCCCAAAAGTGCAGCTTTCCCCAGCACTGTAAGATAAGTTAGTCCCGTCTCGCTCAACACAGGACTTATACTTAAAATTAGTGCTTTGCTTGTACATAACTCCAGATTGGATGGTCCCTTCTAGTGGGAAGCCAAACTCCTGGCACATGATGTCCCTGGGGATGCCCTCAACCGTTCTGGGGTCTCCAGTTTCCCATCAGAAAACCAGGCAGCTGCCATTCAGCTCTGCTGCAGGACAGGCCAAAGCAGGAACTTCAGCATTCATTCACCATCTCCCGTACCACTGTGCACCACAAGTCAGAAAAGGTCCAGCCCTCTCTCCCCAGAATGTCTCCCAGTGCTCTCTCCCTGGGAACCCACTGAGAACCAAGCTCAGCAGCAGCCATGACCAGTGCAGTTCCTGGAGCCTGCTCCTGCCTTCAGCAGGAAGAAGAGCCCAGGCTTCAGGAGCTGCCCTTGGGAGAGCTGCCCTTTGATTACAGAGATGCTCCTCGGGAAGCCAGCTCTGACACTGTGGTGGCACATTTACCAAAGGCCTCTGTATTATCCAGCACAGTACGATCATGCTTCTGCAACGCCAGTAGAATCCTGGGCTGCAGAGGGAACAGTGTAGCTAGTAGGTCAAGAGAAGTCATTCTCCCCCTCTACTCTGCACTGGTGAGGCCACAACTGGAATACTGCATCCAGTTCTGGGCTCCTCAGTTCAAGAGGGACAGGGAACTACTGGAGAGAGTCCAGCAAGGGCAACGAAGATGATGAAGGGATTGGAGCACTTCCCTTACGAGGAAAGGCTCATGGAGCTGGGACTCTTTAGCCTGGACAAGCGAAGGCTGAGGGGAGACCTTATTTATGATCATAGGTATCTAAAGGGTGGGTTAAAGGATGTTGGAACAGGACTCTTTTCAGTGGTTTCCAGTGATAGGACAAGGGGCAATGGGCATAAGCTGGAAGGTGGGAAGTTCCATTCAAATATGAAGAAAAACTTTACGGTCAGGGTGACAGAACCCTGGAACAGGATTTCCAGGGAGGTTGTGGAGTCCCTTTCTCTGGAGATCTTCAAGACCCACCTGGATGCAGTCCTGAGTAATGTAAATCCATGATTCCGTGAAGGGAAGCACTTTCTCAAGGTCACAAAGTCAGCAAAAAGTAGAGCCAGTGAGACCTTGGACATTCTGGACCCAACCATTGGTCAACACTGCCCCTACTGTGAGAACTTAGTGTGGCAGAAAGGAGGCTGCACATCCCCACTGCACAGCTGTCAGTGATTAGGAGTGGTAGACAGAAAGGAGATTTGGGCTTTCACCTCCAGGAGCTGTTATTGCGAAGTTTCTCTATGATAGACTCTTCTACGCTTTGACGTCTGCAATGGTTTGAAGCCACAGTCTGGCCACAGAGTGTGGGTCTAAATGTAAATTACTTGAATTTCAAGAAAAGGTCAGAGAGTCTCTTATTCACAGATGTTTTTCCGGAAAAGGTGTTTCATCGGGTCAGTGTTTGAACAAAATATAAAATTTCCATTTAGCTAAACTTTTGCTGAATATTATCAAGGGATTATAACCATTCTACTTTAAAATGGTATGTCTAGCTGCTACTTGGTAATTATACGTTTAGTTTTTAGTGCTGCCTTTGAAAAATTTAATTCTTGGATGGATAATGCACCCTCCCAAAATTCTGTCTGGGGAACAAACACAAAGAGATCATCACAAAAGCTTTTCCTATCAGCTATCACCTGGTCTGAGAATACTCATTTTAGTTCCAAATTTGTGTAGCCATTAAAGTAAATATGAACCTTATGTATGCTTACTTAAAAGTCTGATGGGAAAGTAATGTTTTTCCTGATTGCGGGAAAAGACCAGTCAACCATAGCGTAGGGGAGGAAATCCACTGTGTCAGTTGGCTGACGTGTAGTAAAAACCAAAATGATATTTAAGAACACCTTGTATTGACCTCATTTTCCATCCAAAACATGTGAGAACTGGCAAGAGTGCTCAGAAACATCCACTTGCTACACTGTAGGTTAAAGTCAGTTCATTTTGATATAACCATTTAATTCCTCAAATAAGCAGTTAAACTGTTTTATCTATTACAGACTAAAACCATCTGAATTTACTGTAAAAAAAATCCACTTCAGTATTTCCTCTTGTATTTGTTTGCTTCTTTGGTTCATTCTGGATGACAAGCAGACTGATACAAAGGAGAGGAAAAAAAAACAAAGTGTCTTTAAAATAGACTGGTCTTTAAAACAGACTGTTCTGATTATTGATGTGCTTCTGACTAAGGCACTTGTCTCTGGTTCAGTTCTTGTCTCTGCTGCATACCTCCTGCATGAAATTGTACATTTCACAGAATTTATCTGAGTTTCTTCATCTGAAAAATAGAGATAATCTTTATTTTACTGTCACTTGTAGGCATCAAGCACACACTCCTAGACAAAAAGCAGTATCCCTAGTCTCATCACCATGTGGAATGTGCTCACTCTCAGGAATGTTGATGTTAAGTTTTTAAGAAATTCTTCTCAAATTCCTGTAAGTCTTGTGCTGATCATGGACATCCCATCTAATATGGAAACTGAACCAAACTGCTTGGTTTATGACTTTTAATCAGACAGCAGACAGAAACAAACAACATATGGCAATAAGCTATGAATCAGAATTCTTCTGGCAAATATTTGAAATAACACGTACATTGAGAAAATACAACCATTTGTAACCAGATGGAAACAAAAACAAGAGAAAAACGTCCTGTAATGAGTATTACCTCAGCAAAACTGTTCTTATCTTCAGCAGCAGGCCAGCTGTGTTGCATATTGCCATAGGACATCTCAGGGCTGAACTCCAGCTCTGGGATTAGTAATGTTGTGTGGGGCTGGAAAATATACTCCTTACAAGTAAAAGTTTCTGTACTCTTAATGGATCTCTTCATTCTTTTGAAAGCACATAGATATTTTGAGGTTGAGTTTGTACTCAATGTCAGCTGCTCAGGCCCACTTATTATGCAATGCTAAACAGATTCAAAAATTCTCATTGTGCTCTCAGAAATTAACCTCATTTCAGAATAATTAAAATGTAGGGCTAGCAAACAAACAAAGCCAGGAGATTAAATCAGTTCAGAATTAATGTTCTACAGGTGGGATGGGTATTAATGGGTAATAGTATTTACAGGGATTTTATTGGCAGAGTTTCTGTGAGTACCAGATTATGCTGCCTAAATAAGGTCCCTCAATACATGTCTGTTTAAGTACAGTAGGCATTTCAGATTTGAAACTGTTTTGGCTAAAAGCCTCATCTTTTAATTTTATGTGTGTACATCAAAAGATGTTTGCATAGATATCTTTGTCCTCCTCATATTAAGAAACATTTCAAGGCTGCACTTTCATAGCCTGGCTTTCATTTGTTTAACCACATTGCACGTTTTAGTCCGGCACACCTGCAAGTTAACGGCTGTCTAGAGAGCCAGCCTTTAGACTGATTGGAATTTCATTTAAGACAACAATCTGAGTGCCCTGGCCTTCTCCTGCCTCCAAAACACACATGCTGAGTTTGAAAAAATAGCTGTAAATGTGCTGAAAGGAAATTGTAGAATGCTCTTTCCCCTGCCCCCTTCTCTTCAGTGCCCCACTCCACTGCACTATGCTAAATACCAGCAAGGCAGGCTGGGAAATTCCTCTGAAAATGCTAACACATGAGTATTATATTATACACTAGCGCTGGTCATTACCAGGCAAGGCCACTGAGAACTGTATTGGTGTGAGAAGGTTTCCAGAGCCGTAGTTTATTGCAATGACGATTGTGAAGGTCACTTTGTAGCACAGCTTATTCCAGAGATTTGGAAATAATGGGACCTGCACTAAAAATAATTGGTGCCTTTTTTGGTATTAAAAGACTTAGGTATGACAAGGGACATACAATATTTGTCACAATGTCAGCATTTTTTTACTAAGTAGTAAAAAGTACTTTTTAAGTACTACTTTTTAAGAAGTACTGCAAATAGTCTTGTGATTATGAAGAGTTTCAGTATTGAACTACAAATCCACTATTCCAAAGATATAGAAAAAGACATAGAACATTGCTCTGTAGTGTGCAGTCTTGCTTTTGTATATTACAGTACTCTCTAGTGTCTCTGAATGGTTTACCTTTAAAAAGCATGAAATTAACCCAATTTTTTAAATTTTGCTTTCCCATACTAGTGGCCATTTATTATTGCTTCTATCAAAGTTCTTCTATCACTTCACACCAATTGTTTGGTCAATTTTTATTCTCATTTCTACATTAGCTAAGGCCACTTAAAGTATGATTCAGTTGTCAGCTTTCAGTCAACATAAGTTCTAGACAAGATATAGGAAAGCAAATGCCATCTGCATTGTTAGATGTCCTCTTTCTTAACTAAGAAGATGATTAGATTCTTGTACAGCTACTAGAGAGATAAAGGCAAAAGATAGAACTTCCTTAAGACATTTAAAGTCTTCAGGATTTAATTCCTTCCTGAATCAGAATAATGATTTCCCTTCCTTTTATCCTTCAGATCTGATCAGAAGTATCATCTTTGATTAAAAACCTATCCAAATAAAATGGTTTTATTAGATAACTGAGTTTTGACTTCAAGACTGATCATTTCTTTCTCAAATGGCTACTGGAAGAATTTAACTGAGTATTCCATATGCTTTATGCTTTCTAAAAATTAGCCACATTTGGAAGTTCAGATTAGAGCTAAATTTAAAATAGGGTCAGAGAGTGCAAGGGTGAAGTTAACTCATTTTACGTAAAAATGTATTTTATGGATTATTTGTTCTAAAGTGCTGGCAGGACTATGATAAAAAAAAATAAGCAGAACATTCCCGATTTCTCTTGACATTAGTATGTAAATATTTTCTCATGTACATCTAAGCACACATTGGAAAAAAGATTTAAAGGTGATCCATCCAGATAGTGAAATTAAAGATTTTGTAGTAATTGGGGGATTTTGGTGTATGTGGCATGGGGAAAAGTGCTCAGGAGAAAGGTAGATTTTTTTTTTCTCTGAAGTGATGTATTTTAGTTCATTTTACTTTTTACTTAGGAAAAAAACCCACACCAATTGACTTCAAGATTTAGGTTGATATCAAAAGTGTTATCAAAAGATAAGTGGTTTATTTAGCCTTTCAAAGCAGAAAAGTCCCTAAACCTATTGCCAAGTTAAAAAGAGAAAAAAAAAAAAAAGAATATTATAACTACTAAAAAGCCTTACAGTGTATTGATATTTCCAGGAAACATTTCATGTGTATTAACTCTACAGACAAAACCAGAGGGAGTACATAAACAAACCTAGAGGAAAGTGTTCCTGGCAACAGATAAAGACACCAGAGACTCTACACACTGTCATCCTTAGGCTCACTAGTTAGGAATTTTTTGATTTTACAACCATTTTACAGCTGGTTGTGACACTTAAGTAAATCACAGAGACTTAAAGCAAGAAATGCATCTTTTCCAACTGTTAAAGAAACTGAAATACTGGTTCCAACAATATCAATGTGATTTTCTGCTTTAGTTATATGTTCAGTTCAGTTGTAAAGACCAGCAAAGTGGTGGGAAGGATGTCGCAGATGGCTCTGAGATGGACATCTCACTTTGTCTTCTGATTTCAAGGGGATGCCTGCTTATCAGAGGCCATTAGGTCTGAAGAAGTTAATATTTCACAGAAAGGCTCTGATATCTGGCACAAACTACTCTCTACCTTTGACAGCAGCATGCATCATTTGTCTCATAGATATAGCACAACATTCAGTTCATATTAATCTTGGAGGCATCGGAGAAAGGTCTTGGAGAAACCTGCATATATGATTCCAAGCTTAGAGAGAACAAGGGATGGGAGTGAAGTTGGAGAAATTATTTTCCTTGAAAAGGTGGAGATTAGCCCTGTACCATTTTCTTCATCCCCTCAGTGCCTCTCAGTGAAACTTCCCTGACCCCTGCACTTCACCAAATTGCCTCTTTCCACAAACCTCTTTTTCTACTCTAATAGACACAGTAAAACAAAAAAGGTAGGAAAGAGGAAAAAGGGGTTGTCTTCTATCACAGATCCAAAAATATTCAGGGAAGTATTTCCTTTCTTGGTGAAACTGAGGACAATGTTGTAAGCATTTAGGCATTTTCTTTAGAAATTATATCTACTTGTAGATGAAGCACAGCCTGGAAACCACCACCAAGCAAATCCCTAAAAGAAGAGAAAGTTTCTCTATTAATGCAAGTTTGGTGTCTGGCCAAGAAGGTGTGAAGTCCAGTCAAAATTTTCCCATATTTAGAAGATAGGTGAACACTTCTGTATTCATAGTCCACAGCATATTTCACCTTTTACTGTTCTGTTCTTGGCTTCTTGTTTTCAAGAAACTTTTAGAACTTGAACTGTCTCTGTGAACACTACTCACCTAACAAATTCAGTTAAAATCAACAAAGTTCAGGCAGAGGAAACAGACTAACACAATCCTTTTTTCTCATGGGTGACTGGGACAACAATATGCTCCTAAAACCTCATTTTTCCTTTAGAAAGTATTTCAACGAGGTTTTTGTTTGCTCTTCTTAAACCAGCTCTAACAGTTGTTTTTGCCATATAGTTTGATCAGATGCAACATGCCTTCTTTGACTGTTAACTAAATATTTATTTTTTTCCTCAGTAACAAACTATATAAACAGTTTTAGGGAGCTTCAAAACTAATTTGAGGACCTCTTACTCAAAATGTCAGATTTGTCATGAAATAATTTTGTGTAGTTCACTGATTTGTGAACTGACGCTGTCTGCTCTGAGCAGATGGTAAAATACAGAAAGTTATACAAAGCTGCAGGGTCCCTGGGCTTAAATTCAAGCTATTGCTTTAAAAGAAATGGTGATTGCAATCCTCTGTTACAAATTGGTCCTCAGGGACTGTAGCTCATCCAACTTCCTTGAAAATGAGGACTCATCTCACATTGGAGAAGGCTTGTCATAGGAGCTGTGGGGATTAGAAGGTGACATGACACCCACCATAATGTGTGAAGTCTATACATTTCCAACAAGCTTTGCTTCAAAAGATGTAGAAACCTTCATACTCCTATAAAAGATGACTTTTATATGGAGACTTTTATATGGACTTTTATGTGGAGAAACCAATATTACTACAAACAATCAATTCCAATTAATTTGTTTATTAAATGATCTGAATTTGGCCTTAGCCCTTTGGCAAAGTTTAGATTGAAACATTCAAAACAGAATCCATATCGAAACAGAGTATCTCCCTTTAATTCCCATAAAAAAATGG
>JAOXNG010000001.1:112885086-112895404 GCA_028566535.1 Scolopax minor
TAGCAGCCCCGCAGCTCTATTGGGGATGCTGCTGCAGGGGAGGGCTGTGTTTGCTCTGGCTTCAAGAAGGGCTGAAAAATGGATTTCAGATTTCAGATCCTTAGCACAAGTGAAGAAGGAGGGCTCGTCCCTTGGGGATCTGTAGAGACACCATAATTGCCACCTCCTCCTGTTTGGCAATCAGCACTGCAAACCAGAGTAAGTGGCAGAAAGAGAAGACAAACTTCTTTAACATGTGTTATGTGTCCATAGGCCGAGCCCCCGCGTCCTGTGTAACCTTGTACAGCACGTCTGTTGTGTTGGCTGTGCGCTGTGTCCCTCTGACAACTCACCTCCTGGTGTTCCCTGCTCCCCGATGTCTGTCTGCGGGGTGCTGGAGGGCAGTTCCCAGGGCTGGGCACAACACGAAACTGGGGGGGCTATTTCTGCTGAGCCAGCCTCGGCTCCTGAGAGAAGCTCCTTCCCTTGGCCATGTCTGCAATAAATGCCTGCGGTGAGTCTCACAGACAGACAAAACACTGATCCTTCTGGAAAAGGGGTGACTGTCCTTGAGTCTTTTTTGAAATCCATCTCTCCCCAGGCCTCTGAGGAAGCGCCTTGTCTTTCCCTTGATGGCTATTCAAATAATGAATATTTATTGGCTTATTAAAGCACATTGTTATGTGTCAGGAGGACAGATACCTCTAGAACATCATTTAAAACATGGTTTGGTTCTCGACAGCAGCTTTCGAGTCCTGCACATTCCAAGTGAAACTCAACTGCAGCGATGACTAACTTGGGGAACTGAAACACTCTGGTCAAGTTTTGCCAACTTCAGAAAAGTCTTTAAACTGGTTATCTGATGGGTTGGAGAATCATGTTAAATGTTACTCACCAGTGCTCAGCAGAAAGCGGACTGAATCAAGGGAAAAACCCATTTGTAATTGCTTTCAAGCGACAAATGTTATTTTTCATTCCTTCAAGGATCACTGTAAATGGTAGAGCACAGGAATGTGGCACACTGGAAAGTGTAAGAAGATAGGAAATTAGGAAAGCAATTATATTTTTAAAATGCAAAAATCTAGATACTCTACAATGCGTTGCTTGTTTTTATATGGGGATCTTTTGAGATTTCTAGCAACACATCTTGTTTTGTCAGCTTCCAGCAAGACCCCGTTCCCTGAGAAGAGGATGCCACGGTGAAGGAGCAGCCATCGCCCTTCGGGGACGTTCCTGCTCTTACAACTGCTGCTGAGTTTTCCCAGAATAATTGCCGTTTGTGTGTGAGAATCTTCGTAAAGAAGTTGAATTTGTTTTCTTTCCAGTGTCTTTGTTCACAAAAAATGCACTTTGAGTTCCATGGTGCGAATGGGTTTCTGCTGAAATGGTCCTGCCCTTGCATAATCTTTATCATATTTTTGATCAGCTTTCTGGAACCCACACTCACACAAATGGGTGCTTAAGAGCATTGTTTCTGCAATTTTTTTTCAGAGGCAGCTGAAAATGGCTTTCAGGGAATCAGCAATACCCAGCTGAAATGCTGGCAGCACTTGTGGGCAGCACGCTCTGGAGTGTCATTAAATACACTAACTAATTAACAGGTATTTGTAGTTCATTCACAGATAACATCAGGATAAAAACGGTGAGAAGGGGAAGAACCCTTAAAATAGTAACTTCTCTTTGAAAAATGTGCATAGTCAGTTCCAAGAATATAATCCATGATGAACATTATTAGAAGATAACACTTTCTAAAGTTCAGTCCCCAAGCAGCTCACAGCTCACTTGCTGTGTTTATAATAAAAATGTATTAGATGTTACTTGTTCTTGGAATAAACAATAATATCGTAAGTTTTCTGATGAATTTACAACTAGGTCAAACACAGAAAACATAGTTTCTTCTACTGAAAATAATATAATGCGTGTCGATGCATTTTTTGTCTACATTTCATTTAAGAGATTTAGAGCCCTTTGGTTTGCAGCAAGTACCCTGAGATGATGTGGCAGGCGGCTGGGTCTCGGGGATGTGGGTCCTGTCTCGGGCAGGAGGGTGGATGTCAGTAGATGACCTCTTGAAGCATCTTACAGACTTCTGCTCTCTGAACTCCAAAATTGCTCTCATGCTGATAAGCAAAGGAGTGTCTGTGTCAGTTTCTGTCTGAAAGTAATTCCTCTTGTGGCAACTGTTCTACAGTCCATGAAGTGCAGTTACTCCACTGCGCCGCCAAAGGTGGCCATCAAGGATCTCCATAATGACAGCTGTCTCCTTACTGCTCCTTTTCATTCCAGGACTCCAGAAAAGGAAATGAAAACCATATCTCACCTCTGTTAGTGTCCAGTTTCTCAGCTGAGTGTAGCATAGAGATTTGCACTCACAAGGGATATCTTGATAACCACAGTCAGTGAGCAAGTATCAATGCTAATGGACTTCAAAGTATTTCAAGTCAGGTAAGAGCACTCAAAAGTCTCTGTTCATACATTTTGGAACAAATCCCTGAGAACAGTAATTACAGGCTCAATTTATGCTCCCCTCTCCATGACACTTCACTTGTGGCATACCACAAAACACATTTCTGCCTCCCATTCTCTTCACAATAAACCTAAAAAGCTGCAGATTTCATAAATACAATTTTAAAGATTTTCAGGTCATGGGGTCCTTGGTTTAGTAAGCTTGTCTTGCAAAACGCATACCACAGAAATTCAGCAGTTCTTAATACTGAAAGCATTGAACTATATGTCTCTTTTACAAAGTTGCTTAATTTAGGTGAGTTAAAGATGGTACTCAACATAGACGGAAAAAAAAAAAAAAAGGATTAATTTTCCTCTCAGCTAAAAAAGTTACACTAGCTGGCAAGAAATTCTACTAAAATTCACTCGGCCTCAGAGGGATTAATCCAGATTTACAATATTAGAAGGAGTGTAGAATCTAGGAAGTAGCTGTCTGGGCAAGTTTTTATGTATCACAGTTACCTTCTATGGCTGTGTGACTAGTCTTACTCAGTAGCAGATACAATTGGATTTTGCTTAGCTGGGCATGGAAAGTATTCTAATCTATACTACGGCATTCTGCACTGGCAAGAGATACATTCTTACACACCTGGTTACCACAGATCAGCTGATGCAAAGTGACTTCATTGTGGATTTTATTACCCTGCTAAGTTCCTGGGTTTTTTTTTTTGTTTTTTTTTTCCTATTAGCATCATTACCCAGGTTAGCCAAAAATTACCCTGGAATATGTTCTTTATTCATAACAGATCTGTGTTTAATAGAAATTTTCCTCAAGATACTTTGGAAATACCTTTATGCTTTTATTTTTCCACTAAAAGGCTGTATTACAGAGAAAGAGCTACAAAGATGTCTTACATAATAACATCTTGGTTTTGTATGTTCCAAATATGGTTTAGATAAAGGTCCCCTTTGTCTGGTATGTGTCTGAGGGAAGTTACCAATGAAATACTATAATACTATTCTGAGAATAGTATTTCATTCTGAAAGTAGTAGCTGGAGTTTGCAAAGTGTAAGGTAAAGGTAAAGCACATAGAATAAATAGATGAAATACAGGCTCATTCTTATGGAAAATGTGATTTCTATTATTTTATAAAATCATAGAGCCTCTGCAATCAGTATTTTCAATAAGAGGTTACTCAGACCACTAAAATCTAGTAACATCTTTAATTGAAAACATTTTATAAATCAACTTAGTTGCTGCATTTCGGGTGGCAACTCTATAGATGGCAGTGTCAGGACAAACTAGGGAATAACTACAATTTTCCTTTTCATCAACATACTTTTAGCCTCTTCTTTCCTCACAAAAAATAGTTAGCATGCTACTAAATGTAGCTAATAGCATGGAGATTCCGTTCCATTATAGCATCTGAGGGCACCCCCGTGATTAATTTTATACTCCCTAATGCCTTTGAAGTTGAGATAAATGGGTTGTCCAAGGTCATATAAAAGGCTGTGGTTGAACTAGGAACAAAAGTCAGATTTTTTGGTGTCTAGACCTCTGCTTTATCTCTATAATAAACGCTTGTAGTAAGAGGAGACAAGGAAAAAGCTGTTTAGAGGACAGTTGGTTACTTTCAGAGGGAGAAAGCCAGGAGAACGGAGAAAGTAATTTCTCCATACGAGATGCTCTTAAGGCCAGTCGGTATGCATTTTGTGGAGTTCCCCATTATTCTCTGCTCTGGAAAGAGGAGACATAAGATTAAAAATAGTTTTAATTTTTAATATTTATTTTTAAAAGATGGCAAGTCTTTTCTGTACATTAAAGAACAGTTTTTCAACCTAACCAGGACTAATTTAATAGAAAGATGCAAATCTGATAACACAGGTTTTATTCTGTAATCCATATATGAGCACACCATAGTATATTTGAGAAAGATAGTTATCTCACTAGTGCCCCAGTAATATTAGAATCTTATTTCTTTGTTTTTCTTTTGTTTATTGAGATATGTAAATACAATGTATATGCAATGTTAACTCTGATTGGTATGTCTATATAATTGTCGCTTGTTATAAGCTATGAGTTATACAAGTGTATTATGAAGTCAACTGGTTCCCATTTCAAAAACTTACAGAGTTGCAAAAATTGAAGTATTTACTCTGCTGTCTTTTTTCTTCTGAAAAAGCTGTGAAAAAGTATTATAAGAAAACCGTCTGTCCTAATCCAGGGATTTGATTTTTCTCCATTCTCCAGCCAGAAAAATTGACATCCGTCAGAAAGGATGAACATAGTTCAGTTTAATTGTTTACAACACTTGGTAATTGCTCGACTTCTTGACTGCTTTAAACAAATATTGTCACTTGGATTGTCCTCTCTCTTCATCCATCTTTTCATCACCAGAAACAATTGAGACTAATTATTGAGCCAGACTCCTCTATTGTCTATCTGTACTTCAACCCTAATTACCCAAATGAGAAGCTATCTAAACACCTCACACTACATTTTGCTACTCATTAAAAGGAGAATAATATGGCACTTCTATGCTTCTCTTTTCTAAAGCTATTTGAAACAGATTGAAAAACCGTAGGTAAGCTCTTTGCATTATTTCAGTCCTGATATGTCACTTCAAGTATCATTTTCCATAGCAAATGATTCAGCTGTATTCTCTTTGACAGCAGCAGGATGAGAGCTGACATGAACCCCAGATATCAAACTATGAGCAGAAAGTATGCTTAAGCACCTCAATCCTGTTAAAAGTAGAAATAAAGAAACAGTAAAATGAAATTAGTATGTTTTCATAGAATTATCAGAGCAAATTTTCTAAGAATTTTAGCTCAAATTCCCTTTCTTGAATTTTTTCATAGAAGTGGATTTTATTTCAGACTTAAGAAGTCCTCAAGTTATGTGGTTTCCGTGTTCATTTATTAACTGTCAACACTTCATTGACATCTACGTTCCTTAAGATACTCTATCTATATACTCTTGTTTTCACTTTTTGTATCTATATATCTTTACAGGAATCTTATTCTGTGTTATAGGAATGAGCCTTATGTATTTATTTTTTATAAAAATGAAAATATTAATCGTATTAGTAGTGGGAGTAAAGGTTTAGGAGACAATATATTGGCCTGCAAAGCCTTCTTAAAATCCAGATGTCAGCTATGTGCACCAGTGTTCCTGCTGTTGGAAAGAGAAATGGAGAGTGTAGGAGAATCCATAAATAATAGCCTAAACTCTAGTCAAGGCAAGCACAGATTAAGCAGTTCATTTTTCATACATAGATGGCTCTTTTCCACACTGATGAAAAAACAAAATAATTCAGCATTTTACTTCAGTACTTCAAAATGTCATCAAATACTATGCAACATCTCTTCAAGAAAATGCATTTATGAATGCAAATATAAATAACATTTTCAGTGTAGCTTTCGACAATAAGTCAGCTTTTCGGCTAAGATAACTACAGGTAAAAGAAAATTTGCAGTAGTGTGTAGGAAGCTTTCAGGGCAGTAGGTTATTTTACATGTTAGCTTTACTTCAAAGTTTTGAATGCTTCCATTTTTCAACAGTTTAATTATGTACTCCTATGGAACACTGCTATAAAATTAAAAAAGGAAAAATATCAGTTGAGATTCATATAAATGTCAAAGTACTCAAACAAAACCTATAGTACCCAATACAAAGCAAAACTCATTCTAATGGTGAAAACCTACAATTATTCCAGATATACACTGCTGGAAATCAGCTGGCCTTAACAGGGTGGCTGCATCACAGAAACCAGAATTTGGCTGTCTTTGGATATATTTTACTGCAAGTTTTCTGCATCAGAGCTGTACTGTCTTATGTATTTGTGATTACATCATAGTTTGTTCTCCATATGTCAACATACTCACCTAAGAAGTTTCATCTGTAGCAGTGACATTGGTCACTGGAATTACTCAGGTAATTACATATCTTATAAGAAGGCAGCTTTCAGGACTCAGCCAGTCTAATATTCATGCCACCTTTTTAATGTGGAAACTTTCAATATATCTACATAGTGCAGGATTTCACTTAGGCTAAATAAGAAAACTGCAAATGCCTTAATAACGTGCAATACTTGGTACTTATGATAATGTGCTTGGGGGTTGTTACACTTAATTATTTTCTTTAGGATCTTAATGCTGATGCAATAAACTTGTCAGGTGTCAAAAATAAGATTAGGGCTTAAAAAATCCATTCTGGAGAAACTAGAATATGTGTAAAAAAAAGGTGGGGTTTTTTTTGATCCTGATTGAAATTGCTTCAGTTATGCAAAAATTAATGAACAACACTGGCATGATGTTTAGCAATCTTGGAATTCAGCACATTTACTGTTCTGTTCAGATTTTTCTGTCAGACACTGTTTGACAGTTTGATAGTATTTTGTGCTACCTAAATCACTTTCATGAACTAATGATTCTGTATAAAAATCTAGCCTTACTGATAGCAAAGAAATTGCCAGATATATGTCCAATTATAAGTAAAAATCCCTTTGTTAAGCTTAGGAAAACTGATACGCAAACTAAAGAGTCTCATTAATAAGGACTGTAGATGGCATATGATTATTTGTGCAGTTCATATTTGATGGTCACATGAATATATATTTTTATGGTCACATATTAAAGTTGTGTGTAAATGGCCTCTGGAAATCATAAGTAATAGCTTTTTAAACAGGGAGCAGTACACGTGTCCCAAAACAATATGCACACCACACAATCTCAGCACAACAACTTTATTATCATCATATCAGCTTTTCTACCATCTACTATCTGTCTTTCTTACTCTCTTAAAGACCATTAATACTAAAGGTACTTAACATCCTGCTTTAAAAGTTCTGTGTTGCAATGCATATGATCAGGCAACTCCCCTACAGTGAAATTGCAGGCAGAGTGAAAAGCATGGTTGCCCAGGAGAGTTCTTCAAGCATATTCAAAGGCATGTTTTCAGTGCAGTCTGTTGAGAATTGGAAGCAACAAATTGTAATGCCAAAGTAAGGCAATTCATAACCCTCTGTCAGCTGCAGTACAGTGATAGCATGTAAGAAAATATGGTGCTATGAATGTCAGTGTGCTGAGCTGCCTACGGTAACCTGTGTCTGCTCAGTCTCACTTCTCCCTGTGCTATCATCCTTCCACACAACTATGGTGGTAAGGACTGACATTACAATACCATGCAGAAAATATACTTTGGTATAGCTTACCTTGGTCTCACTTGAAAATACACACTTATACTAACCATACTTTTCTTGCAGCAGTAACTGCTTTGAAGTCACACTCTACCTGGACAACGTGGGGTTGAAAGTCCTCATCAATCTCACCAATGATATTAAAGGCACAGAAAACACTTGCATAAATATACACTGACAAACACTGCACTGAAAATAAGTTTTCTTTTTCTTTTCCTTAAGTACTTTTCCATGTATCTTGAGCTCCATCTGTCTGCTAGGCAATATGTCCCCACCTTGTAATGCAAGATTTCCTTCTCTGCTTTCTTTGGAACACCAAGCATACTGCAACAGAAGCATTTAAATTCAGATTCACAGGGAACAGCCCTAAAAGTGGCTAGGAAAGATTATTCTGAGAGGAATTAGTTAGCAATTTAAGTTTTTTAAACAAGGTACTACACAAGACTGAAGGCATTGCTTCAAAAGGATGCAAATAAAAAATAAGTGCATTTATGTGTCTTGTTTCCCGAATCTTCCATAGCTTTTTGTCTCATGTTATTTTAATGTTGTTACTCATTTCCTACATCGGCTATAGAAGAAATAGAAGACATGATAGTTCTCTTACAAAAATAAATAAATTTCCAACTTCAACCTTTATAAATTTTACTAATTTGTATTATATTTAATTTGAATTATATTTACATGTTTCTTGACAATTATAAACACCTTAACAAATGCAAGATCAAAGCTTCCACAGAATGTAACACAAAGTCTGTTTATGTAGGACAAGACCAAAAAGTTGGAAGTTTCCATGGCTACAGGATTTTCAGAATTTGCCTCTGTTTTGCCAGAATTTACACTGACACTTTAGACACCTTTTACCAAGCAATCCAATCATCATTTAAAGTTTCACAATTTTTCACTATCAATAAGACATTATTGAGATGTTTTATTAAACATCCTTTAAAGAGTTTTCCTTAGAAATTTTAGGTAATTAGGCTTCACAGAGAACTAAGGAAACTTTTAAATTTAGTAGGTTATTCTCTAAGACTTTAGTGATGGACATTTTCACATGCTGCAGCATATGAGGAAGAGGAACAACGTGCTAGAACTGTAAAATGTGTTCACTAAACAGAGGTAAGAAATAAACATTTTGATTACCTCTGTAATCAGAAAGACTTGTGCATATCTTGCAGTTACTACAAAGCCTGTGGTACTCAGTCTACCTCTTAAAATGGTGATGAACGCACTTCTAAGGACAGTAATAAAAAATTATTTTCCTTCAGCTTTTTATTTTCTCTATTACAATCTGCAAAATAGCTCAGACCCCTATTCTTCTTGGGGGAACTATTTCTCATATATATCAAAATATATAAGCTTGTTTTGGTTAAGAAAGAAAGGAGGATCATTTAGAGGGAAAGTACCGCATGACAATGGAAAATGTGTCACATTTGAAATCAGTCTCAATGCAATTTGGAAAAAAAAGACCATTGCCACCTCAGGCAAAGAACTACTAAAGACACAATACATATCTGAAACTAATTAAAAAGAAGAGGTCAGGGAAGTGATCAAATATAAATTTCCTTGGAATTAAAACTGCTGCTGGGATATAAAGGCCCTTCTTTAAACAGGAACATTTTTTAAATTTAGTTGTCATGGTTTTCATCTTTCCTTTCCCTAACTTCAGTGCCGAGCCTTCTTTCAAGAGATAATGGGAAGGCAAAGCCCAGCCCAGTGGTCTCGTATTATCCAGCTCACCACCCTGCAGGCATCCCAGCCCGGCCGCCTCTATTGTTCTTGTTCCCGGGGCCAGCAGCAGAAGCCAGTGCAGCGCAGGCTGATGTGCTCACCCCGACAAAGGGAGCACACGCAGCGTGCGTCGCTCCCCAGTGACCCACAGCTGGAGCACCCTTTATGGATGAGAGGGGACTTCCTTGCCTGGAAGGCTGTTGTGAAACGGACCTTTGTGAAGAGCCATGTGAGGACCAAGTCAAGCACCACCTTAGGGATTTGCTCCACCGACAAGCATGGACAGTGTCTCACGTAGCCTTTCCAATCATTTTCCTCCTACAAACAGCACTGTCTCTGTCTTGCCTTCCTCTCTTCTCCTGCTCCCCAGTACTCCTCATGCAGGCTCTACTCTCTTGCCAAAATATTGACACCACCTGTTTCTACCTCTGTCTGGACAGATTAAGATAGGTCACATCAGCAGATGGGTTAGGCTGGGAAGTCTTAATATGTCAACTTGTCAGAACACTGCTAAGCCTTACATTGCAGTATGGCCATGTGCGCTGCAGAGGAGCCATGCTAGGACATCTCCAGCACTAGATTTCTGCCTACTCATTTGTAAAGGATGAACAACAGCGATTGCCTCTCCCAAGAGCCAAATCCTTACATGAAAAGTTACCAGACACCCACAGTAATGTCATCCACATAAAACAGGTGATACAGATTTTTATTTTTTTTTAATTAGTTGTGCTGCAGCTACACAGAGAATAAATGCGAAGATGGGGCTAGACACTCAGCCTACTCAATGGGTGGGGTGTTTTCTCTTGGCTGCATGTCAAGCACAAACGCCCCACGTTTGGTGATCAAGCTGGTGGGTGGCTCAGCTTTGCACCAGCATGAGGACTTTACAGAGCAGAAATCACCGGTGAATTCAGGTGGGGAGAGAAGATGAATCATGGCCCAGTGACACCTTGGAGCTCAAAGGG
>JAOXNG010000001.1:112963628-112974311 GCA_028566535.1 Scolopax minor
ACAGGGCAGCCCCCCTCGACCCGCCTCGGACACGCGGCAGGTTTCTGCCTCCCGCTTTCGAACAGCTTGTGAGTCCGAGGCAGCTTGCTGTATCCACAGTCTTTTCCGAGTTTGGTTGTATGCTTCGAGAAAAAGGCCAGCTTCGTGTTTTACACTTGGCGCCAGGTTATAACAGGGTATTTTTTAATGTTTCACACTTTTAGGCTATACACTCGTACTTGATTAGCTTACTGCGGGTGAGTGCAGCCGTATTTGTCGTCCTGTTAAGCACAGTACTGACAGCATAAAAGATAGCTTTTATTTTTTCACAGATCTTTGACAACATTGTAGTTGTCCAAATAAGAATTATGTTATGTCTGATGACTTTATGTTTTTTTTTTTTAATTCCTTCTTTTTGGGCAGGTCATGAACTGGCAGAGATAAGAGAACGATCTCTGAAGACTATTCTGTTTAAATTAGATCATAACTTGATTTCATATGCTGATCTGGTCCATGAAAAAGGGCTTTTCCTGAATCTTTTGGAGTGGTTCAATTTTCCAGTTGTACCAATGAAAGAGGAAGTACTGAATTTTGTTAACAATTTGATTAAGGTATGACATACTGATGTTTATTTAATATAAGAACTAGATGTCTTTAGAATGTTAAAGCTAAATAAAATTGGATGTTATTTGTTTTTGTAGCTCCACATAATGAGTTTTACAAAGATGCGAATAATAAAGCCACTGTATATAGACAGAAATTAAAATTATTTGAGTGGTTTGCAATTGGTCATAGGCATAGCAGAAAAAAATATTTCTTTTCTGGGTTTCTATTTTAGTTCTGCTGCTTCTTCAGTTTCTCATTTAGTGTTTAAGTTCTTCTTTGGGACGTGATTTGCAGCTAAGTGCTTGCACTGTTCCTGAAAACTGAAGATTTGAACAATAGTGCAACTTATTTTAAAAAAGTTGAGAAAATGTTGCAGAAATTTCAAAAATCTCATAATGCTTTCTTATGTTTTGACAACAAAACAGTAGTTATGAAGAGGAAAATAAAATCCTAAGGGATGGTCTAAAAAAAAAGGCAAAATCTAACTAAAGTTTTGATTATGTTTCTTTCCTTTCCTCCCCATCCTTCAATGTCAAGAGACCTGGATACTCTTGAGACTAACTTTGTCAGTTATTTGTCTTAACGTAGCATCCTCCTGCTGCCCAGAAACTGATTGGTGTCGGTGCAGTGGAATTCTTCTCTCAGCTTCGTCCTGATGTGAATCCCAACTTGCAGGCTGTAATTGACGGGATTGTGGATGGGCTGTTCTTCCTTCCTTCTGGACTTCCTTCTAGTTCCTTGTCAGTCCATTATCAGGCCCAGTCTCAGTCTTCAGTAGATCAGCCAGGTAAAGCATATATTTTGAAGTATGAGTTACTTCAAATGAAAATAAAGTAAATGAAAAGCTTCTAGAAAAGTTGAGGTTTTCAGGTGTAGTAGGTGAATGATTCCTGAGAGACCAGTGAAGTGTATGGTTAGCAAATTCTGGCAGAGAAAGTGTGATCTTAGATAAATCAGATAGTGAGGTCCCCATAATGGAATTCTTAGCACAAGAACAATCCTGTTGTTTGTAACCAGACCTTCTCTGTCCATTTCTTCAGTATGTAACCCCTCTTTGCTATAGTGTAAAAAGGGCATGACACAGGACATGAATTTCCAGTCTGCTTTATGGCAGCCAGTGTAGCAACTTTGAGCAAATCTGTAATGAAGACAGTATGCTTTGCTACTTTTCTTTGCATAATAAACTTTGAGACCTATTAAAATCTAAAAAAAAAAAACCAAAAACAAAAAAACAAAACAGGAGAAAAAAAAGTAGTAGTGAACCTAGTAGAATTATTTTTAAAACTACATTAGTGTTCTATGCACTAGTTATCTAGCTTGTTATCTACCTGTTACATTGTTTTACAGTGCCTCTTAGATGCAGTAAAAAAGTAAACCCGTGTGTTTCTCCTATTGTGCCTTAAAAATTTTAGCACAAAGTACAGAGGAGAAAATTACGTACCATGGAAAATTGCATACCTTACTTAATTTTCCTGGTTATTGTGAGAAAGACACTGCTGATGTAATGGCTACACCTCTGTCACCCATACTATGCAGTCTCAGAGATAAAAATAATTTTCCTGAGGTTTCTGCAGCCTGTCCAATGTGTGGTTTTAGTTTGCTAGAACTATGTGGTGGTTGTTGATTCTATTTTTTATTTTTATTTTTTTCCTCCCTGTGTCCACATAAGAAGTTAGCTAGATTTTTACCTAACATCGCCACTGTATGGGGAATAATTTATTATTTTAAATATGCATTCTTAAAGTACATATTTTTGAAAGTACCCAGTTGAAGTATTGTACATAATTCCTGCTTATGCTGTAATCTTAATGCTTAGTAACAAGAGTGTTGTATTTTTATTTCTATTTCGACTGTGGTTACTGGGAAATATTGTAAACTAATAATCTGGGAATTAACTAGGTTGATCCTTTGAGCCAATTATTATGTTCTAGAGAAGTTGGTTTTAATGTTACATACCTGATATATATTTTGTTATACAAACAATAAAAAAACCCAATTTTTTTTCTTAATTACATGTATTTAATAATATACATATTATATACAGGGGGGACAACTTTTCAGCTGATCTGAAAAGACAGAAGTTTTGGTAGAAAAAGATTTTAAATAGTTAATATAAAAAGTTAATTTTATTACTACATAGGTAGATTAGGTGAAAACATTTTTTGACTACCAATTCTCCATCAGACAATATGTTCTGTGGAATTTGTTTTGCTGTTGCTTGTATGGTATATGAGTGTAAGAAAATGGAAAAAAAACTTTACAGTTGCAGAATATGATTGTAAAAAATAAACATCAACACTCTTTTTACTTCACTTTGCTGTTTCCTTAATAGGTTAAAACCCAAGGGCAAAAGGGAGGCAGTTCAGGAAAGGCATGAAGATAAAGTGAATTTACTTTTGTTTGGTTTTGTTGTTGGTTTGGTTTGGTTTGGTTTTTTGAGTACATTTTTTTTAACTTACCTTTATTTGTTTTAGGTCCAGATCAAGAGGAACTGTTCACTGGATATTTTTGTCAAGGTAGAAGTCACCTGCCGCAGTTAGAAATGCCTCCCAAAAGAACAGTTGGTATGTGCAGTTATAAAATGAGAATATGTTAAATGCAGAAAGTGCTTAGGTTTGTAATTTAGGTTAAATTGGATCACCAAAGCAAATGTTACTTTTTTTTTTATTATTTCTTGGTAACACCAACAATACCGTAGCCATTACCTGTTAACAAGTCCTCGCTTGTATCTTCAAGGAGGCTGATCATGGAGAACATCTTTTCCACTCTTTTCCGGCACCTGGAGGAGAAGTTTGCTCTCACCTCTCTGTTCTAGGAGTGAGTGCTGGTGGGGATCCACAGCTCCCAGCTTGCAGACCTGAATGCAAGTATTCTGTCTCCAATAATTGTCTTAACAATAGGACTGCCCTTTAAGTAAGGGCTGCGGAAAGAAAGAAGTGGTTTTATCCTTCAAGATGGTACTACTATTTGAAAAAAGTGATGTGCATGACATTCCTGTCCAGTAGCTACTCACCAAAGGTTAAATTTTCCTTCATTAGCTCAAGTGACAGAGATTTGTGCTGAGATATTAAGAGTATTGAGTTCCACGCTGCTGGTAATACAGCTAATAAATTCAGAGTATTACCCTTGTGCATTATGTTTTCATTTTTTAGACTTCCTTCTCAGGGGTACAGAACATGAAGATACTTTTATAATATCTTTTTTCATTTCCCAAGTCTAAAATATGTCACATTTCAATTATTTGTTATGCATTTTAACATTTTCTGCTGATTTCTGGCAAAGCTTAGAAATAAGGGCTGTAGAGAAATCCTGATGGATTTCTGCTACGGCTCCAGTTACTGAGAGCTATGGAACACTGCAGTGATGTTTCACATGACGAGACTTCATGAAATGACAATAGTAAAGGAAAGACAGTCGTTCCATTTCTACAAAATAGGCAGGGAAGATGGATCAACCATTCACTCTTCAAATGTTTCTCAAAAAATGACCCTGACCTAAGACAGATTTTTAATTATATGTGACATTTGAAAAATAAATCGAAGGCTCAGGAGCAAAGGTGTTTCCTAAGGATCCTACTTTGTGACAGAAAATATGGAAAAGATTTATTTAAAGACAGGCCAACATTCACACTCTTATTCACAGCCTCTATCCACAAAATCGAAGACATATTTTATCTTCTCACACCACACAGAAGTTAAAACTTTACCTTAAACTAACTCTTAGAAGAGATGCTGCTGTGCATGTGAGAGAGTGAAGTGCTATTTAATGCTTTTTAATTCAAGTTCTTTCCTAAAGATCAGATTCTTCCATGGTAACAGGTGTCCAAAAATAGTCTTAACATAGGAAGACAGAAGAATTATACTGCAAATGAATTGTATTATATAATTAATTTACAGCACTCTAAATATAAAGATTGAGAGCAACAACTTTTAGAAATTACACTTTTATATTGCTTTGTCTGTTCTGTATATTTGGTTTTTGGATGTTAGTGCAAATACAGGAGATTTTAATCTTCTACGTTGTCTCAAAAGTATAAAAGACTATGACGGATAAATTTGCTAATTCTGAAATTTTAAAGGCTTGTGGTTTTAAAAGTAGGTCATGTAAGGCACAGAAAATGTCCTTCAGCAATTTGGACTGAACAATGCCAGAGCTTTTCTTCTTTTAGTATAAATAGCTTGAAATAATTCTACATAATGATAGAACTTTTATTCTTTTATTCTTCTAGCTTCTATTTCAATTTTTAAGAGATTGATGTCTGCTTTCCATCTGCATTTGGGAATAGTTTCATACAATCAGATAGTATTTTCAGTGTGATCATTCATCATGCTCAGAAGTGTGAAGTTAAAATTCAAAGAGGAAGTGAAAACACATGTCACAGGATTAAAAGAAAACCTTGGTAAAAACCATCAATTTATTTTAGTTAAAAGGAAATTTCTAGCAACATTAATAATCAAATTATCATCTTTTTTTTTTTTCTCTCTCTTATTCTATTTGATTTTGCTTACCTCAGAATAAACATTCTTTCTCAAAATGTGGTAATAAAAAATGCTGGCATAGACAAGTTGAAAATAAAAGCCAACACCTTAAGTTGGAAAAGTTGATAGAATGGCAAAAATTTCTCCTGTGACTTGTTAGATTCTTACAAATAGTCCAAATTAAGACCTTTGGTCACTTAAAATGCTGTATTTCATGTAAATCACCACAGCACAGTTGGAGTTTTGAAATGTATTTCAATTGAGCCAGGATTTTAGCCCATACCCCATAACTGTTTCGGGCAGAATGAGAAAATGATACTGCAGTGTTACATCAGTTTTGAGACCTACTCATAATTACCTAATATCCCTAGGTATTTTTTAAATCTGTTTACTTTATGTAATAGAATAACTGCTGAGGGAGGCATTCTTATTCCAATAGATTTCAACTGAAAAACTTTATTGATTCTTTCTCTCATCCCACCTGACAGAAAAAATTTAATTTTGCAATGAACTACTTGAAAAAAACCCTAACTCATTAACTTTTTTTCCTGTACATATCCAATCCTTTGATTATAATGTAAAAACTAAATACTGAAGTTGAGATGGAAAGCATATCACCGTGACTTTTAGAAAGTGGTGAAACATGAACATGAAAACCTAAAGGGCCAAGATTTTAAAACTGCTGCAATTTTCTTTTA
The DNA here is from genome assembly GCA_028566535.1 of Scolopax minor. Taxonomy (NCBI): domain Eukaryota; kingdom Metazoa; phylum Chordata; class Aves; order Charadriiformes; family Scolopacidae; genus Scolopax; species Scolopax minor. The sequence continues at coordinate 112,969,390 of JAOXNG010000001.1, forward strand.
ACCTCCAGTTAAATATAACAAGTTTTGTGACAGCCCTATCTATTCAACTAATCATCATTATATTAGTACTGAAATTACTGCATTCAGCTCTGGAGCCGTCAGCACAGGAAAATCATGGACCTGTTGGAGCAGGTTGTGAAAATTATCAGAGGGATGGAGCACCTCTCCTATGAGGATAGATTGAAACAGTTAGGGTTCTTCAGCCTGGAGAAGAGAAGGCTCTGGTGAGACCTTATAGCAGCCTTCCAGTACTTAAAGGAGGCTTATAAGATAGGTGAGGACAAAAGATTCTGTTTCCAACTTTGCACTCCTGGGACCCTGCTCACCACACATGCATGCATAGATTTAACTTTAAATACCCAGCCTTCTGAGCACAATATGAGCACAGAGCAATGAAGTTAACAATGAGCATAAATATTTACGGCATCATAACCCAAAATTTCTAACATTCAAATACATAAACACGCATCTCTTTCACATAACTCTGCATACCCTTCTGCTTCAAAATTTAAACTTTCTGAAAAAATAACTTGGGTGTTAATTCTGTCTTTAGATACACATGGAACTGTCAGACAAACATGCGTCAGGCTAAGTTAAAGGTGTCTGCCTAATGATATACAATATTCTCCAATGTCAATTTAAGTATAAGGTTTTTTTTAACTATCTGTTGTAATCCCATCTAAATTTTTGCTTTAAAGATTATGTAGATCAAAAAATTCCAGTCTCCTTTCTATATAATGCAAGTCATTAATTCATCTTTCTTCTAATAATTAAGAACTGTTCTCCATGTCGTCATGTGAAAGTTTAACTGTTTTAATTTTCAGAACAGATTATCATAAATACTTCTGTACTTTAAATGTGCCAACCTATGAAGGTAAATCCAGCATAGACAGCACCACTTTCCCAATATCCTATATACACTAGCACAACCATCTCCTGAGATTTGCTCAGTGAAACATTATGAAGAGCTTCTATTACCTCTGAAAACTGACAGATGACTCAGTCGTATTGTATCACTATCATCAAAAATGCTGTTACTTGAAATTATGAAATCATCATTGCAGCTGCATAAAATGTTTATAATATACATTTTTAAGGCTTCTAAGTGGATTTCAATTGCAGAAGTCAAACACTTCAGAATTCAGGTTGAACCTGTTCATATTACCCTTACAGTTATCGGTTAACAATTGAACACTATCATTTGTTATTGTTTCAACTTTCTCTTATTTATAATGCCTAACCGCTTAAGAAAAATATGATTTTTGAAAACTCCTTTAAAATGTCAAAATATCTTCATAAATTTGAATTTTAAAAAGTGAATAATTTTTAATTTCTAATTCATAAAGCATTTGATCTAATTTTCAGGAAGTATTGAAATCCTCTTAGTCAGTGAACAAGCACTTTGGTAAAGTATGGATTTTCAATCTAGCATAAGAATTTCAAGTTGTTTACATACGGAGGATTTCAGTTGCAACCTGAGAGTTGCTTTGAAGAAAACTGATTTTCATGCCAAAGACAACTGAAAAGCATTCTGGGTAAGTACTTCTAATACCAACAGGGTGAAGGAGTTAATGTATTTTAACCTTCTTTTCACATCCTGGAAGAACATTACAGAAAGTGGGAAAACAACTTAAGTGCAAGCACAATCCAGATAATATGTGCTATTTTCCTGTGTTCTATATGATGAAAAGTACATTTTGAGAAACCTAGATAAACAACCTTCAGTTGTTTTTAGCTATTTTCTCTAACGGCCTTTATTTGAATGATTGTTAAATAAGGTTTCTACATAGTAGAAACTATGCTATTAATTACATAAGCATCTGGTTATGCTTACCAAGTTATCTTCAGATAGCATTGCCAAGGAGTTCATCTACTCATCATTTTCCAGACAGAAAATTCATAACTTTTGAACATGATAGATCTGAACTCTGCAAATATCCTTTTTTTAAACACACAGAGTTCCCCTGAATTCACTACTTCACTACCTCTATATTAAAAGTTATTACAGATCCAGAAAGAGAAGACAGAAAACTTCATTCAAGCCAAATTCACATTATTCAGTATTTTGTGAGGAACTGAACTAGTCACTTGTAATCTTCATTTGCTGAAAAGTTTGCTTTGGAAGAAAATCTGTTCATGCTGAGTGAAACAGTCATAAGGAAAATACCACCTTGAATATACAAAGTTCAAAAAACCAAGCTACTCTCCTTTTAGCACGATCTAGACTTTTTAGATAACAGGACTGCATTCCCCTATTGTCATATAAGCCACACAGCCACAGCCCTGAAATCCTCTCTGCTGGCTACACCAGTAGTCTGTGTTCTTCCTGGCAATTTAATGGGCCAACCAGCCAAACAACTACTGCAGTGGTGACAACAGGAGTATTTCTCTTTCATCAGGCAATGCCTGCAGATGTTAAGAAAGCAGAAGGACTGGGCTGACAGCTCCCTGCTGTCTAGAGGCTTCAACCCACTCCTCGTGTGCTGCAGTAAGTGCAGTAGCCCCATGTTCATGTCACCTGAGTAAGCTGGTTGGCAGTCAAGACCAAAAGAGTCAAAAAAAAAAGGAAAAGCAGTAGAAGGAAAAGTGGTGTCAGCTTAATTGCTAGAGAAGTAAGGGTAGGCCTAAGAGTAGGAGGGATGGAGCTTTAAAAAGCAACTAGGTGCCTTATGACCAAATATAGATAGGCTAAATACAGTTATGGAATAATGATGAACATACATGTTAGAACCCAAGGGAAGTCAAACTGTTCAGATTATGTATTATATATCCACAGAGTCAGAAATTGTCCCTAAACAATTGATTCTAAAATATATTGGGAGGAGGGTGCAGAGGGAAAACAGATGAGAGACCTCCATGACAGCTTTGTGCTGTCTGGTCAAGCCACCATAGGATCATCAAGATCATGTAAACATAGAAAGACCTAAAAATATAGGTTTATAGAGTTAAATTAGTATTTTAAATGTCTTTTGCATAAATACAGTTACTGTTAAAGGGCAAATAAATCATCCTTTAAAATATTTTAGTGTCAAGGAAAATATCAAGTTAGTTTCTGCATGTTTAATTTGTCTCCTTAGAAAAATGAGTAGCTTTAATAAAATTCTCTATTCGGTACACATACAATATGTAGTCTCAAGTCAATGGCATCTCCTGATGTTTTGGTGTCAATTCTTGTCTATAACATACAGTCAATAGTTTATAAAACAGCTAATGCTTTTATTCTTTCTTCCCTGGAATCTAATTTTTTTCTAGCTAATTTTAGACAAGCTTAATATCTTCTTCATAGAAGAACTATATAAGGTATTTCTCAGTTCTGTCTGGTTTGAATTTAATTTGTTTAAACAAGGTATGTTAATATGTATGCATACATATGTGTATAACATCTATTAAAGCAACCTCATTTGGTGTCTTTGACCTGAAAGAAAAATTGCAATCAGACTTCAGAACTTGCAGCACTCCAGAAAGTATCTTGGTAAAGATGTATGGCTGGATCTCCAGCCAGAACATTGTGCAAATTCTAAGGATTTTCTGCAAAGTAACACTTTTAAAATTAATATCTTTAGGATCTAAATTAAACTGCAGAATAGATATCATAAACCATATCATTCTACTAAAGTCTCAACTCCTGCATCCTGAAGAAAACTACAGAGTGGTTCCTTTCATCTGAAACTTTCCTAGATGGCATATGTGACCAGGTGCAGAAGGCAGTTAGGAAGAAGAGGAGGTTGCTGTTATCTCTTATCTGCTTTCCCAGAGGAGAAGGTTCTTTTCTCTTCCCACACTGTCTAGATATTTCTTCTCTTTTCAGATGAAGCAAACATTTTGTCTCGCTGAAAGTCTCTGGGAAAGACATGATTTCATTCTTATCTCTAAGTACTTCACAGAGTCCTTGGGGCACTACACTGAGACCCAAACATCCTCTGAAACAAACCTGCTCATGAGGATGTGTGATGGTTGCCCACAACTTACAACAAATTTTCTTACCTGATGCCTGGGATGTCACTGGTTCCAAAAGATGCTCATAATCAAGGTGTTCGTTTTTCTATGCCCTGAAAGAGGTGGGCAAAAAGGGAGAGGCCAATGTTACCTTAGATCACTGAGTAAGCAGGAAACCATCTTTGCATTAAATTTTTGGTCAAAATAGTTAGATTGGAATATGCAGTCCTCAAAACAGAAAGTAATTAAGTAAATCTGATAGCTGACAAACAAGGATGGAGTGAAGTCTTCCAAAGCTATCAGCAGGAGTGGATTAAGATAAAAAGCAACTTTCTGTCTGACAGATACCATGATCTGTGGATGACCAGTGCAAGTTACTCAAGTCTTGAAAGTAACTTAAAGAAGAGGGATTTAAGTACTGTGCTCGGGCCCATGAAGTCTTAGAAGCTCTCTAATTTGAGTAGAAGTATCAAGGAAGGAGAGGCCTGAGGTTAGCAAGACTGGCACATAAATGAAAACAAAGTCTGAGCACTCATCTAGGACTATGAGGAAGGCAGAGGCATGATGAGAGGCAGAGAAGAGCTGGGAAGAAGGGTTACTTCTTCAGTTGATGGACTAGACCATGAGGTATAAAATAAGATATACAAAATATATAAAAAGATAACTTGAAAGATGTTAACCCAATTAGAAAATATTCAGGTATAGGTACAACAACTGAATCCACAAAGTTGGTAAAACTGTTTAAAATTCACTTACAGAAAATCACAAAGGACAACTCAGTCTCACAGCACAGAAATAAGATTCCTCTGAACGCAGAGAAATATCCCCAATCCAAAAGACATAATATAAAACAGGGCTACAACTTAACACTTCAGATAGAAATGTGATGATAATACTAATCACTACAGTTAAATTTGATTTTTAAAATTTTGTTACATCAAAGGATATCTTTGCATATCAGTAAGGATCATGCTGGAGCACTTATG
>JAOXNG010000001.1:112974841-112989809 GCA_028566535.1 Scolopax minor
TAAGTGTCAAGTGTCTTCGCTGCGAATTGTCATTGTGGCCTGCCTTCTTGCCAGTAGCAGATTCTCAACACTGATCCCACTCTTATGAGCCATAACAAATATATCTAAAGATAAAATCATCTTCTCCAGCTGTAGAACTCCTTTGCCATCCGTTTTTCATCTTCAGTTCATGGAAATATTTTGGTGGCAGATATGACTCCTCCCCAACACATCTCTCAATCTGACTGCCACTCCTTTGAGCTGATTTTAACAGGCTATTTTAAAGCAGGAACAAACCAGAGCACTCAGGAGGTAAAGATTTCCTCTTCCACATGCAGTTTGAGCCTTTAGATGAGCACAGTGTGCAAGAGCAAGGTAACAAGGGTGAGGCAAACTGGCAAAAAAAGGGAACATGTTTTTTGTGCCAACCTATGTATTTGCCACCTTGCAAATTGCTGTCATGAGCTTGCAGCTTTCCAGCTGAACTATAAGGCGGGGGGGGGGGGGTGGGTGTGTTACAGATTCCCCTCCTCCAGGCCATTTCTAAGAGGTAAAATATTGTCAGTGCTATTCTTTTCTGCAGTCACCATTGGTAGCCTGAATACTACTAAACTAGAATCCTTGAATTTCTGACTATTATTTCTAAGGTATATATTGAAGAGTAGAGAAAGATGACCACCATTCTAAAAACACGGAAAATACAACTATTTGGTTTTGTCAAGTCACTGGTTTACCCAAACGCAAATGGCAGTTGTACTTTGGCCTTAATCCTGGAAAAAATCATAAACCATGAATTAATGGCCTCCTCAGGTGCTCAAAGTTAACACAAGGGCTTTTCAGGCTCAGCACCCTCCATGGGTATGAGAAGGAGGAATGCTGATCAATGGAACCCAGGGACCAATAAACTATTAAATTTACCACAGTCAGAAAATATGAAGACCATATGAATAAATGAATAACATTTCCATTTCATCTCATCCCAGAAATGCTCAAACCCCATTTTTTTAATCAAAGAGTGAATAAAAGGGGATGTCAGAGAGGACTCCTTCAATACATTAGAAAGCTGTAATGTAACTCAATTGCAGTATGGTTCAAGAAGTATATTCCATGATATTATATTTAAAAAAAAAAAATCTTTGTGTAAACACTCAGATTGTGCTGATACTCAAGAGTGCTAATACTCAGTTGCAACAAAAGCTACTAAGAACTCATGTTTATCTCTACAGTGAGCACTCTAGGTCATCAGAGTTACTTGGACTAGCGTGAAACCAGTCATTACAGGTGCTACAGTGGAGACCTTCTATATAAGTGGAAACATTTATAAATCTTCAAAAAGTGACAGTACGATATTAGTATGCCACAGAAAAAAAACCAAACACACAAACAAACCCAAAGTGCACAAACCAAATCAAGCAACCAACAAAAACCCAACACACACATACACACACACACACACAAGGTATCCAACTGTAACTGAAAGACAAGGAACAGATCCATGAGCTTCAGGAACCATGTATCTTACTTTCAAAGACACAAGTGTGTTCTGCTAGTCTGGATCTGCAGAACAAAATGCAGTAATGACTATTAGAAGTTTCTCAAAAGGAGAATTACCCTTAAGAAGTTTTCTGGGAAAGATTATGAAGAGTGTGAAACAGCAACAAAAAGTGATCCATTTGGTTCGGAAGAAAAGGCTGTCTCCATAGGCCTGCTCAGATCCAGGAAGGTCTGGTTTGCCATTTACAGTTTCTCTTAAAGCATTGTTTGAATGAGTTATAGAATCATAGAATCATTTATGTTGCAAAAGACCTTTAAGATCATTGAGTCCAATCATATGATTTATTGCAAACGGTATTTTGACCACTGATCACCAGTTTTTCTTTCTGTTGGGGAAGAGAGCTATAAGTGAACACATTTCATGGGAAACTGGAAGTTAAGACCCACCGTAAAAATGAGAGTATTTCATGAGTCAGATAACTGTTTCTGGCATGAGACTTCATAATAAGGACATAATGAGGAGCAGAAAAAGTCATAGGTGCATTCTGCCTGTGGAAAAAAATCCTGTATATACCTCCTTGTGAAAACAGCAGACATGAAAGCTATGAGTGATTGGTCACCCTTCTAGGTATTTCAAGTCTTTTTATAAATTCTACAGTAGAGATGTATAATTCTGTATAAGCTTTATTTTGTAGGTGGATTTTAAAAATATACCCCATTTCTTATACAAAATTCTGCAAAATGATTTTCCCCTCTTGCTACCCAATACACCAGAGTGGACTGCAAAAAGAAAGTTACGAACCTAGGTCAGAAGAACAGCGTTCATGGGCATTTTGAGTGTCTCAAAGGAATTTATATGAGCTCAGAATTTGGCTCAGTGTACCAAGTGTGCAGCATGTTTGGAAGAGTTCCTGTTGGCTGTCACATACCATATAACTGTTCTGAGCTGAAAGCTGCAACCATTAAAATGTACTGTTAGGGCTTGAAATTGTAAAAATTAATATTAATAAGAATGATCATGTAAAGTAGCAAAGAAAAAGAAAATTTCTAAAAAATTGAAACCTATTATATGATCAATGATAAAATTTCTTTTGCATTAGGAGAAGGTTACTTTTATGGGGTTTTTTTAGTACAATATTAAGCATTCCAGTATTGTTTAGTGCAGACAGCTACTTGAAACTAAAGATAAGTCACATTTACTATGCAATCAACACAATCTCCAAGGAAAGACTCTTCTCATACTAAATGCAACATTTGGTTCAAGTTTCAGGAAGACGAAATTTTATTATTGCATTCTTTTAAAACAACATCAGCCTTGTAACAATTAAAACTGATTATAATCAAGTTCAGGGTAGGCAACATTTCCCACGACCTCCGCTTAAGTCTTTGGATGTCCTTTGTCTTGCATTGGTTCTCTTCCATATTCTTGCCCTGGACTTTGGATGGAGCTGACATTTGGGGTCAGGCCAGGCTTAATGTTTTCATGGTAGAGGTTTAGAGGTTTTTTTGGGGGGAGTGTTGTTCGTTTTTTGTTTGGAATTTCGTTTGGAATACTTTGCCACTGCATCCTGCTAGGTATCTTATCTTAAGGTCTTGTGGGAAATACACACTGATCATATGAGGTAGGCTATGAAACAAGTATTTTACAATATTATATTAGTTGTAATACTTATCTTCCTCAGTCTGTTGATTAGGCCTCGAACCATTAATAGTTATCAGTGTTATTTTGTCACTCTAGTCGTAGCAAACAGAGTTTCTGACAAGTAGCGTCTACCTTTCAATAAAATCATAAGTGCACACTTAAAGGATATTTTAAGTTTCAGGAATGTCCATTTAATTTTAAAAGACCTGAGGGAGTATTTATACACTCACTATTTCCACTCCGACTTTTAGGAATCCCTCACCATTACCAGAAGGGGACACCTGCTGGAAATAAAAATCAAGGACAAAAATAACCACGGGTGGTTTCTGCTAAATTGTTGCTTGCAATTGCAGGAATCTAACACGTGATCATTTAATTCCTACAGCGCACAGTCTTTATATTCAACACTATATCTGCAAGTTTATTCATCTTGTTCTACACCAAAGTGCTCTGATTTGGACTCTTTATTGGGAAACTTTTCAGTGCATTAGGTAAAGGGCTCTTGTTTAAAGTCCCAATAAAAGGCACACTCCTAACATCACCACACTCATCTGTTTTCTGTAAAACTGACACCTAACATCTTACTTTTGCATTTTATGTTTATATTTCTAATGGTATTAGAACCATTTATTGATATAAGCAGAAAGTATTATTTCATTGAAGTATCTTCTCATGTACTGGAAAATGAAATGTAAAAATTATTTTTAAAAAGCAGAGGAAAGATAGGCAGGGTGAAGAAAAACAGTTTCAAGGTACATGTAGATCCAAAGAAAAACAATTTCCAAGATTTGGTCACTTGCTCTTAAAAAATAAAAATGAATAGAAGTTATACCAGTAGGGACAATAACACATTAGCAATCACGTAACAAAGTATATTATTTTGTTGTTGGTTAAAACTATTTCATAAGCATTTCACATATCCTGTGATAATCTGTAAGCAGATTCTTACTGCACAGGGCACATCACTGTTGATGCTTTTTGGGGTAACGAAATAATAAAACTTTTGTCATGCAAGCTTCAATTTAGCAAATACATACTTTACACAGTGATTGGGAATTTCCACAAATTTAAAATCTGAGCTCAAGCTTAAGCACCATTATGCATTAACCTTCATCAGAAAAGAAACAGAAGAGAGGTGAAAGATAAATAATTGCAGAAGGAAATTAAAAAGCGTTTGAAGATATTTTTACATACTTCATACAAAGCAGACGTGAATATGAGAGCTCTTGATTTCCTTGCTTCTTCAGTAATCCTTTCATGATCAGGTGCAAGATTAGAAGTGAATACTATGAAGTGGAAATTAGTGATAGGATGTTATTCCACTGAAGATAACATGTTTTCTGAGCTTATTGAAGTTCAGTTCATTGTGTCCTGAATTAACAGAGTTCACTGAGGTAACCAAAAAGAAAATAATGAAATTTATTTTTGCATTCTCCAATGTGTACTGAACATTTCATAAAGGACAAGAGGGTAAATCTGAAAAATAAAAGACCTATCATGCATCTTGCACAGAACTGAGCTACCACTGTCCAGAATTCAGAGAGTATGCTCCACTTCCCCTCACAGATCTAAATGTGTTTGGACTCTATCAGGCTGAGACCCTTGGGACCTGGCTGATGTGTCAGCCTAAGCATAATCCAGCAGGGCAGCTCTCCAGCCCAGGTGATCAACCAGGTGAATACCTTTGAAACACTCCTAACACATACATCTCCCACCAGAGCAGGTCTGCTGTCTTCAGACTTCTTGAGGTTATCTTAGAGTTGTAATGTTTCCAGTAATGATCTTCTTTCAAAGCTGAATTAAAAGTTGCACTCAAGTTTATTCATCTTGTTCTATGGCAAAGTGCTCTGATCTGGATTCTTTTTATTGTGAAACTTTTCAATGTGTTAGGTAAAGGGGAGATTTCAACCTGAGTTACCAGGTCTCCAAGACAACATCCCAGCAGGGGCCTCTGGGAGGAGGGGAGGAATTCAGCATGCTGGCCTCAGCTCCAGGGCAGCTCATGTATTTGGTATGAATCTATCACAGCCAAGGCTGATTCACAACTGATTTTTGGGGTGTGTTTATTCATATTTATGCATTTATAAATATGTATATGCAACACATTATATTTAAAAAGGAGAAGAAAAAAGACTGAGAAGTGATCTTTTTTGAAGGGAACAGAAAGGCATCTAGGTAAACCAGGTTAAAAAGTCATTTGAAAAAAACTAAGGATTAAGGATTTCTTCCACCACTGTAAACAGTACTTACACACTAGCTCTAAAGACATAGTTCTCATTAGTCCCAACAAAACATAAGACAAAAAAAAAAACCCACACAAAATAAAAATACAACATAAAGCACAGAAGTGATTTAAACCAGTGACACCAAGTATGCACTGAGTCAATACAATCCTAGCATTAATGGAAATGTTACAAGTGGCTGCTTTGACACTAACGGAAAAGTCCAATTTTCATTCTGCTGATGCTTTCTCTATCCACACCTAATGATGCAAAAGCTTTTCAAATGCAAAACACTTTCAAATACTTCTACTTCTACCCAGCCACAGTTACATTAAAACCTCTGAGGGTACCTAGAAATCATAACCCAAACCCTTTTTTCCCAGTTAATTTTTTGCTTATTTAATGTTTCAATTTAAAACCTGAAAGGGAGTAGTTTCTCTACACTGAACAGATTCCCATTTAGTCTTATCCAGAGAGTATACACCTGGAAGATATCACTCACTCCTGCCTTTTCTGTTTGCTGTACTGCACTGCAGGGCTGAACAGCTGACACTTAGATAACACAAGACACAGTGGGAGAATCTGCTAAGATATAAACTTGAGTGCAACTTTTAGTTGAGCTTTGAAAAGAGATCATTATTAGGAAGCATTAAAACTCTAAGATAACTTCAATTAAAAAAGAAGTTTGAATACTACATATAGTTTTTTTTTTTCCAACAATGCTTTGGCAGATTAAGTACTTTGAATATTTTTTTTTAATATTTTTAAAAGATGTGAGGCACGGTGGTGCTACACAATGGAAGAGGAATTATAGTTATCGTTTCAGATGAGGTGTGTTGAAAGATCTAAGACCGACTGAGTTGGCAGCCTTGGAGTTTGCCTTCTTATTACTACCATCTGTGTCAACTTCAGTATCCATTACAAAGAGAAAAAAGCAGGAGTGCTTTCTTGTGTACGTGACCCCATTTACGTGCGGCGCTTCAATATCTGCAGCAGAGACTGGAAGTGTGCTCATTCTCCCCTAAACATAGTGAAAGATTCCAGTGGCCAGATAACAGTTCTGTTTATCAGCTTGTAAACAAAATTCAGTGATAGAATTGTGCTTTTCTTCTTTTCCATAAATCTTTCCTCTGGACTTTTTTTTCCTACAAACTGTCATGATGCTGATGAAAAACAAACTCTTTGCCTTTTTGAACCCGATATCTCTTACAAAATTTTTATAAAACCTGAGAGAAGTAGGTTAGTTCTTTAAGGTAGTTTTGATTTGGTTTTTTTTTTTTAATAAAAAAACAATCATGCCAGCTGAAAGTAAGTGAAGAAAAACTGTTGCACCTAATATGTGAAAGAGTTGGCTTATAAATAGTCTTGGAAGGAACCTGAATTATTTCAGGGAAGTTAAGTGGACTGTAACCAACTGCAAGTTTAATATCCAAAAGAATACTGCTGATACTGGAATTTTAGATTCCTTTACTTTGATGACATCATTTGAAGTTTTACTGGGGTGATAATTAAATGGTAATTTATATGCACCCTTCAAACTAGAGTGAAGCAGAGAATATTTAAGTAGGTATAGCATAAGGCATGTCTATCTATACCCTGCTTGCTGATTCTGGAAATGCGATTTTTTTCTTCACAGACCTCAAAAAGTTGGGTTTGCCTCCCCATAATTTGATCTTGAATAAGATCTGCCTTTGACAGAACAGGTTATAGCCAAGCAAAGGCAAAGTAAATGAGGAACTGAGGGTTGCTTGTGACATTAGTACATTTTCAAGGACATACAATGTAAACAGGCAGTATAAAAAAAAAAAGAAGAAAAAAAGTCTGAGATCCAAAGGTTAAACCAGGAAATGGAAGCATCACCTCTTCCAGAGGTGTTGAAAGCCAAAAGGAAGAATAAGGAACTGTACACTTACAGTTTTATACCAAACATGGTAAAAATGTTCCTAACTTTATATATACACTTTACACTATGCCATCTTTAAAAGAAATTTTCTAGGTAGCAACAGAACAGTAAATGAAAATAAAAATATGGTTCCTGGACACAGAGTCTTTTTCACATCCGCAGGCACTCTGAAATTGTTACAACTATTACAATTACTAGGTAGATAAGAACAAGAAAAGAATGCCAATTAACATGCCTGTATTATATATTTAATTGGGGAAGAATTCTATTCAACAATCTGCCTTCATATGATTCCTGGAACCAGCGTTTTTTAACATGGAATTTTGGCTACCATTGATTGTTTCTCTTGAAGTAGCACTTGCCATTAAGCAAGTCTAAAATACAAGCATCTATTTTAAATGTTTCTGGAGCTTCAAAAAAGTTCAGTGAATGACTGTGCAAAATATATTATACATCTTTAGATCTACTGTCCAATATCCTAAGATTATACCTATTTTGTGCTTGGTCTTATGCTCTCATTGTTCTCACTATTTCCAATTTTTATTTTCTATACAAAATTTTCAACTCCCATTCCCCAGGATAAGGTAATATTTTTAACAGTATTTTGCAATCATAACTATCTTGACTGAAATATTCTTAGAACAGGTGTTAGAAGTCATTTAATAAGAATATAAGTCCTACCAAAGAAACAGAATTCTCTCCTGATTTCATTGTTTTATTTCTTGAAATGTCTTTCTGGTAAATTGTCTCAGAGCTATGTGTCAGAAGGATATGACGAATCTCAACCTTTGCCTGACTTATGGAAAAAAGAAAAAGTAATATCTTTTTTTTTTGAGCAACAAATGTTCAAAATGTGCTTGAAATTTAACAGAGTAACTATGCTTTCATGCTGTTTCATTAACCTTGAACAAAGGGAAAAAAATGCCCAGAAATGTACATTTCATTAATAGGTGTGGTGATGTCTGGGAGGAAAAATGAAAGAACAGAAACATTTCCAGTTCTGTAAATCAGCCTGACAAAAGCAGATGGAATCATGTCCTACCTCTGATAAAACTATTATCTCCATTGTCAGGGCATTTCAGGACAGCTGCATAGCTGAATATTATTTTTCTGGAATATCTGATGAAGTGTTTACAAGGAAAAATTAGAAGTAGCTTGCATTGCTGCGCTTGCCCTAAGCATTTATGCCATTCTAGTAGCATATATTTGGCAAGCGTTTCAGTGATATTATGGGAAACTCTGATCTCATCTCATGGTGGGAGGCTCAACAGATATCTAGGATGAAAGACAGAATAATGATGGTAGGTTTTGTTAATGACATTTTTTCTGAACCTTACTGAAATAATGGACAGACAACAGAGAGTTGACACAGATCCTTGAAAAGCATCATTCTGAGACACCAATCTTTGTAATTAAATAACTTTTCCTGCTAGTCAAGTAATCTGTAGCATTATTATAGGGGGAAAAAAAGAAAATAATAACTTAAAATGAAGCTTTCTCCCTCTTTGAAGGAGCTAAGTGGATCTGTAACTATGCTTGGTCAAGGAGCAATCATAAAATTTTGAGTTCTGAAAGTCCCTGTGGAAATTCAGCTACTAAAATCTTATTTTTCTTCTGCCTTCTCCTCCTTGCTGTTTTTTGCAATGACTGTGATTAGTGCAGGTCATGAAGGGGATGACCACTGTCATCTCAGTCAGCATTTCAAATCTTATCTCAAGTAATAATCAGCATACAGCTCCTTCACCTCCAGAAATCTAATTATCTTTAGGTAAAATTCTACAATTCTATTCCACAGTGGATCACTCTCAAATTAATTAGAACTTGGTAGCAACTGGAAAAATTTATATTCATAGTGGATATAAAGTAGTATTCCTATCCAAATACTATCCTCATTTTTAGATGAATTCCCAAAAATACAACATAGCCCTCCTCACTCTGTACAGAGCTGATTTAACAATTTAATAACTCATTAATTAAAATCCTGGCATCTATTTCATCATTCCATATTTTCATATCCACAATCTACATCTCAGAGGATCCTCTAATTCTTTAAAGACTTTTTTGCTTTCTTCATGAAAAGAAGTCCTCAGACAATCCACCACTGTCACCCCTTTCCTCTGTCTGGAGGCAGCTGCAGACCTGAGAAATTCTTTACCCCTTGGCTAAGACACCTTGCACCTAGAAGGTGAGGGAGAAGTCATATGTGTATGGGTCTCCTGGAGAATAAGAAGTAGAAAAATGATGATTAAGGGAAGGGAGTTCTGGCATAAAATTCTTGTCTTTTTCCTAAGTACAACAATGCTACTGAGTTGGAACTTAGGCAAGAAGTTAATGAACTTTTTTTAAAAATAAAAAAAAGATGTAAGCATAAAAAACCACTCTGCTCCATCATGTTATAGGACTGTTTGATTTATTATTATTATTATCAGTATTTGTAATGGTACATAACATCAATTAGGCACGCTCATTTCAAATACCACCTCTGTATATTATATAAGATATTGCCCAAAGCTTGAAAAAGAAAAAAATCACAAAAGCTAAGCCGTTTCATCATCGTGAAACGGATGATTATTTTTTCTTAAGAGAACTATAGAGAAAGTTATTCTATAATCAAAAATAACTAAAACGTAGTGCCAAAGCATTTTTTAAAAATATATTTTGTAAAAAAATTGGACATAATTCTAGTTAATAGCCTGAGAGTTCTCTCTTTACAGAGATTCCTCACAGAAAGTCTCAAATGGTTCTTAAAAAGTGTACAACTGTCATATCAACATTCAACACAGGTGTAAATTTCATCATCTTAGAGGTGTAAATCCCATTTGAGAGAAAATCCATTTAAAACTTTTTTTGTCATGTTTTTCCATTTTTTTAAAAAAAGGGTTGGGTTTTTTTCAGGGGCTCTGTGTAAGTGAAAGAGAGAGAGAGCCACATCCATACAGAAAAGTAATAAATAAATAACAAAATAATTTTTTATTTCATAATTGTGCACTACTTTATTTTCCATTATTCACATTTTACAAGCATACTCCTGTATAGAAAATGCAGAATACTAAAAAATTTAGGAAAGTTTTCACCTTAAAGTTTGACAGCTTGGAAATAACTGCTCCACACTGCTGCAGCTGTTACTAAAAGAAATGTGGGATAGTCATGGGACTCCCTTTCTACACAGTTTTTGACTCTCCTAAATTTTTTTCATTCCTAAATTAATGCATTTTTCCATACTGTTATTGTGGTTTCTGATTTCTCCATTACGTCTCTACAGAAACAAGGGAAAAAAACATTAGTCTCTCTAGACTTTAGAGATAGTCCTTATTTTCTCCACCGAGTGGGCATTTGTTAATGCTGCCAGCAACCCTGCCCATGAGAATTAGCTGAATAAAAAAAAAGAAGCAAATAGGGATCTTGAGATGATTAGGCAGGAAAATGTATTGTACTGTCACTATCCAGACAAGCAATCCCACTAAATACACCCTGAAAATAAACATCTAATGGTGGACTAGATAGCTATATAAATACCAATGTTCCTCTTGTCAGCCACAGACTCTTACTCACCTGTAGGTTAATTACAGGACATTTGTTTATGCTGATAACTATTCCATCACATTTTTCTTCCATCATACAAATAGGAAAGGAGTTATTCCCAGAAAGGTAATTAAATTGCATGGTTCCCTGTCTAAGTATTCAGTAATCTAATTCAGTAATCTATACTGCCATATATGAATATATTAAAATTAATTTTACTTACAAATAAAAGTACAGTACCTGGGATGGTACTCAGACATGCAGCTGTGGAAACAAATCTTGTGATAGTCACAGTTTGTCCTTGGAAATATGTCTTGTTCCCTCTGAAAAACATTATAAGGAATAATTCTTCGTTTTAACCATATGTTACACAGGCGAAACTTAGAAATTTGAAACTGGAAAACCAAACTAAAATTTTTTTAAAACGACCCACATATGTCTACAGCTGGGAAAGGTTCGAGCTGACAGACTGCTGCTCAGAGCTCCTACTATTTTAACCTAGAGAGTATTTGAGAAAACAAATGGGAACTGATCATTCTGATGTTTAATCATCTGCTGAATAAAGTCTATAAGACATTTTGGTGATGTCAAAAGTCAATTAGAAAGATCACCTAAGATATCGCTCCTAGGTAACCTCTATTTAATTTCCACTATTTTTTAATTTTCCATTTGTTTGTAAGAAGAAAACACATTCAAGTTCTCTAAAGGTTTTCTCTTACCTTCTTTCTTTCTTTGATTAATTGTTCCCTCTTTAGAATTAAGTACACATTTCAGCTAACTCTCTGTCCTTACATGGAAAGACATGGCCCATGTAGTCACTTTGCTTTCCAATGTATTTGACCATTTTTTAAGGAAAATGAGTTATGGGAATTAGCCATAAATATGATGCAATATATACAGACATCCACTAGTCCAATTTATACCTTCTTAAAGTCCATGACTCAAAAATGTCCTTCAGTCAATAAGTGACAGAGTTCCAATAACTCAAGTAACACTGAAATAGGGTTTGTTACTTAAGTATACATTACAAATACAGAGCAATTGTTACTTTGCTGCCTAAGCCAGTGGTTTCCCTTCAGTGTTGCTAAAATGAAAAATACTGGGCAGACCCATTCAGTATCTTAATACTGTAAATCAGGCCAAGAAATCCAAGAGTCTGAAGTGAAACTAATTCATTCTACTCTCTCTGCTCACATACCCAACAGCATCCCTTTGCGCTGCAGGACTAATACCAGCTTTAATGGGTGCCAATTTGACATAGATACCCTAGCAAAGATTTGACCCAAAGTGCAAGTTCAGTTCACAAAGATCATTAAAACAATCATAAACCAGAGCAGAACCTACTTTTAAAGGCTTATCCAGTTCAGAAGCCTTTTTTTTCTTTTGTTTCTCCCCACTGATTTATAGTTTAAATAAAGAAGGGAACAGGAGCCTGGAGCATCCAGATTTTCTGGATGTAAAACAGAACCTACATTGATTTCATTTTAACTGCTGTGTTGGAAGGTCAGCCCCTAACAGAGTCCATAAAGAGACATAAATAGGATCCATTAATGAATCAAGACAGGTAAGGAAGCGTTTTTTTAACTAGGGAAGGTGTCATGGATTTTAGTAGGCTTAAAAGTAAGAAAGACTCCTTTTAAGCTTGAAAGAGTTAATGGGATTTACTAGCCTATCAGTGCAAATAATCTGCTCTTAAAAGGAAATAAGAGGTGGAGTGCTCAGGCCTTTGCTATCACACAGTGATTACACCTCAGGAAGCATTATCTCAGCTGGTTTGGGCCATCCCACTTCCTCTGCAACCTCCCATCCTTTCCCTGCTGGTTTTTGTGAAACTCTGGTACTTTCTTTATTTAATTCTCCCTAGGCGCATCAACACTGATTGAAGTAAACAGTGTGTTCTTATTTCCAATGTATATGAATGTCAGAGAAAAGGCTCAAATCTTGGCTTCCCCGATGGAGGCCGTTCTGTGCCAGACTGTGAGTATAAAGGCACTTCAAAGAACGTTTGGGTAGTGCTTGAAATTTCACTAATTTTGAAAGTGTCTGACTATTAAAAACGTGTCTCTCCAGTTTTACCCCTGTTTTTGCAGTTAGCAAGCTGTTTTTAAGGTACAGCAAAGTGAAAAAATTGTACCTTGAATGCTAGAGATTCAGTTAGTTAAATGGCCTAAAGGAGAGTTCTTGCAGCTGGATGTAAATTAAAGCAGGCCTGAGCCTATACCAAAGTATGCTGGGGTAGAGTATGCCAGGATGCTGAAGGTAGTTTTCAGTCAGCTTTGTCCTCCTATGTCACATTTTGTACCATGTGGAATTTGGCTGGACTTAGCCAAACACTTTTGTCATCAGCTGGTTGCAGCCTGCTGCTTCTCAGATGAGTTCCAACAAACCTCAACCTGACTTTAAAACAATTTTTAGTTTTCTATCACTACTGCCATTCCTTACTTCCCTTGTAATATGGCACAAACACCATGTCCAAATCTAAACATCAGTACAGAAAGTTCACAGGTTTTTTTTTTTTTTATTTTGGTCATTCCCTTCTACAAGTGCCCTCTAGGATGAAGATGTAGTTTTAAGAAAAATAGCTTGGGCATGTTATGGAATGCACTTAACGTGGCAACAAATATGCTTTTTTTTTTTTCATAGTTCCTGCTGGAGTTGCTCTGATGCTTTTTGTTTCTCGGACTGCATCCACTAAAACATTGTGAAAATATAATCATTTCTGAAGATAATGGAATTTACTGCAGTGATTAGGTCATTAATTTCATGCTGATCTCACAAGTCATTTCCCTACATACTACATGTTTTAAAGTGACATTTAGCATATGGAAATGATATGTGGTATGCTATTTTTTAATTATGCTTCTGTATTCAAAGTAAACACTATTCTAAGAAGTTTTACTTGTATGTGCTGTACTATCTCAGACTAAAAACATTATATGAGAACGCAACTCAAATTTTTGGAAAAATGTTTTCCAAACAGACCCTTAATCTAGAGAAAATTAACAGGCAGTTCTTAATAAATCCCATTAATCATATCAGTTGTATCACTGTGATATGGTATTTAGTCTGAATATGATTAATTTATTCTTGTTCATCTTTGACTAATTCACGGGAAAACACAGAATCAAGTCTGCTTCATAATCCTAAACATAAGCCAAATATATCAGCAGTCCTTTCACTAAAACTGCAGGCTGTCAGACAACATCAGACTCGGAGTTGCTAGGGTCTTCAGTTTGCCAAAATTCTTCTTTAGAGAGGATGGCTGTGGCCTGAGTTTGGTTTTTATATCTACACAGAAATCCCTTTTCCCCCAAGCCTGGCTAGAACTCTATGAAGCATAAAGTTATGTCTGCTCAGATCTAATTGTAGACTTAGGGTCTTTAATAATTCATTTTCCCAGTCAGGCCTGCAGGAAAACTGTAAACCAAAAATGTTGGTGGCTTGTGGATTCAATTCTAGGTCCAAGGGGCAAGTTGCATCCCCCAGGTCTCTGGCACACGTGCACACATCGGGTCATCTTGCTTTACGCACTGTGGCCTACTATAATTGTATCATGTAGAATTTTCCACCGATGGATGTGAAAAACAACATTTCTTCTTAAAATGATGCAACAATGAAGGTGTGTTTGGTAAACTGAACATATCATGACAAAGATCTAAAATAAGATCAAACATAAAACATAGGGATTTAGATGTAGCCTTTTTTATTTAGACACAGAGATTTGCATTTTTTAAGGAACTGAGCTTGACTTCTTTTTGACATAATTGACCTGGGTTTGAAATCTTATCAGAGAACTTCTGTGTAAAAAAAAAAAAAACAAGTGTTCACACAGTGCTGTACACTTCCAAACAGGCTTGCCATAAAGAAAGGAAATTTATCTCGAAAGGGATAGAGAGGAAGGGAGGGGGAAGACTTTTTTGTTCGGATCAGAGTGCACTTTCCTGGCTTTAAACAGCTTAACTTTGATCCAACCTTCAAAACCCTAGTGCATTTGCTTTTACAATGTTTCTATTCCTCATTTTTAATTCTAGTTTGCAGTCAGGGCACCTTGCCAAGGAGGAGGAGAGGTCAGCACACAGTTTCAGTGTTTGGACTTGGACACTCAGATCTTCATCTCTCAGATTTACTGAAAAAAAGGCTACTGAATTTTGAACCAATCATGTGTAACATAAGCAGAAAAACAAACACACTGGCAGAAAACAGGAG
>JAOXNG010000001.1:112989817-113019685 GCA_028566535.1 Scolopax minor
CCTCCTGTATAAAGGAAACAGCACTAGTACACAGGAATTTGATCACACCAGATAATATGAATTAATGAGACAGAAAAAGCACTGTGCAGTGACACTTCTTTCTCAGCCTTTCTCATGTGGAAGAAGCATCTCCTCTCTTAATGTAGGCTGGAGGAATGCTCTACAAAAGATAGGATTTGTGCTTGCAGTAAGTTTAAATTGCCTGAAACTTCATCACTGTGCATTTGGGAACTGGACTTTTGTTTTTAAAATGTATATTTAGAAACTGGGAAATCTTATACATTTCCTGGCAGCCACATCATCCTTTCTCTTGATCATGAATGTATTCCTCCAAATCCGGATATCGTGACTGTAAAAGCTGGTGTCGCCCTTTAATATTAATGCCAGGGAAGAAGATCATGTGAGAGAATTCCTCTGTTTGTCAGCTTGTTTGTTTTTGCTAGAGTGATGGATTCTCTTCCCGGCTTCAGAGCCTCCTTCAAAACAAACAAGTAAAAACAAAAACCTCTGATCTGTGTGAATAATTCCTCCTCAGTTGTTGTTACAGAATGCCAATTATCAACACACACGGTTTTAGTTAGTTGAAAATTAAAATAAAATCTTTCAGGTATTTTTCTTCTTAAATCTGAGCAATGCTTTGACTGACCTTTCCTAGTTTGTGCCACTAGCACTACCACATGTTCCACTAGCAGAACAATTTGCAAACCAATG
The DNA here is from genome assembly GCA_028566535.1 of Scolopax minor. NCBI lineage: Eukaryota > Metazoa > Chordata > Aves > Charadriiformes > Scolopacidae > Scolopax > Scolopax minor. Next base: position 112,990,529 of record JAOXNG010000001.1, read on the forward strand.
AAAGCAAAAGAAAGCTTAAATTCTACTTGAAGACATTTCTTGATGAAAAAGCTTATTCCTAGATTAAAATGGATGACTTTTCTCTGCAGTACTTAAAGCCAAATAAGGTCAGGAATCAAACATGTAGACTGTCAGATATTGTAAGCAGCCTGTGAGATTCACACAGTGGTTTATGGGCTTCAGCAGTGTGGCCTCAGCCATTTTGAGATGACCATTAGCTCTGCACCTTGCCAGCTAACAATTTTGCAGCCCCGAAGTACTCCAGCCTCTCCCTTTGAGATCCAACCTTTACGCAAATAAGTTGTGAGACTCTGTGTGGCAGCAGGACAGCAATCTGAAGCTTGGGTGACTGCTATCAGTGTAGTAGCAATGTAATTCAAATAAGCAAATACATTTTATGGGGCTTATAAAAGTTGGATTATAAAATATAAACTAGTCACTTAAGTGATGCTATCCTTCATACGCTTTGCATTTTGTTTGTGTATAAAAATTGTGATATAAATAAATCCAATGACTGTTTAGGTTTAAGGTTTATGTAAGAGGAAAATTATACATGACAGTTAAAATTTTATTCTCTGAATTCCTGACCTCCCCCTCTTCGAGCACACAAAAAAGACAAGATATTTGCACATTTTATCATAATGGGTGTCTTGGATGACAATTTCCTTTCTAATTTTTACCCAGCTATTTGTGAAAACAAAGCCATTGTTAATAACACTAACTAAAAAAATCATATATGTGCCTTTTATACGTGCATCAGCAATCTAAATATATATCATCTTTACAGTTTATTCGGATTTCAATAGAGTCCCATATCTGCTTGAAAGATGGAACTGATGCAGCATCAGAAAAATCTCTTGACCAACTTTACCAATAATTCCATCAGCTATTTCTTTTACCTATATTACTTAGCAAATAATTTATAATACAATCTAGAAGTGGTCTTTAGTGGCATTCAGATGATGTGATAGGACAAATCACATTTTCTGCTTAGTCCAATGTACAGAAGATTACTGTACTAGCACCGAGGCAAATACTGACAAACTGCACTGCCAGAGAACATGCTGAAACAAGTAATGGTAAATCCCATGATAACTCTTCCATTTTTATTTCTGTGTATCCTATTGTTTTAGAAAGGAATTAACATGTGCTTTTTCTCCATGTTAGCGCCCTCTATTCATCTGCAAAATGCAAAGTTTTCTGAGTTTTTAATGTAGGTCACACTAAACCCTTAATGGTATATTCAACCAAGATACAGCTATTAAGCTTCCCTTTAAAACATTCTTATTTCCTAAGCCAAGAGCACTGGCTCAGCGCTGTCATTATAAATTTCAAGTTCCAAAATTAGTAAGTGGTAAAGGTGAAAAAGGATGGAAACACTACACACCCACTACACACAATGATTCATTATTCATTGAGTGGGATCTAATATTGGATGAGAAAACTGTCAAGCCCTTTATACTTAGAGCTGACTTGACTGCTTCTACAAAATGCTTAGAAAAGGCAGTTTTCATCAGACGCACTACAATCACAGCTCCCCACTCCATAAGCAAAGATGCTCCCTCTTACATTAACATGGAGAAATATGACTTCTGCTTATGAGGGACCTCTACCAGATCTCTGCAGGGAGACACTAGGAGAGACACATTGTAAGTGCAGGCATCAGTGTTAAGACACCACCAGTTGGCTTGCTCAAGTATCTGGCAGGCACCAAAGCTGCTAATTCACAGTCACAGTAAAACTTCTCTGAGTAAATTTTTTTTTCCTGCCATTGAAATATTTTAATATTTTTCCAGCTAAGACAGCATTTCTTTAGTAGTAGAAGAGAAGCATTCAAGCTAAAGGAAAACTACAGCTTTTCCTTTATATAAAACAATATATTCTGGGAAATGGTGGTGGATGCAATGGATTCCTAATCCAGAAATGAGATTTCCTAATCTGAAGTCTTTTCTCCTTACACAATAAACAGGCTTCATTGAAACAACAAGGGAAACCCATTAATTTCATGCTTTTCTTACTCACTTGGGTGCATTCCTTTGCTTTTATCATGAGTAGCAATTCTCCCCCTCACACACATCCCCCCTTCAGCTAGTGAGTTTCCACATTACTATTGTAGGACTTGAGTGCTGTTTAGCATGGAACTAGCATCAGTTGTGCACAGCTTAAAATAATCTTTTGCTAGAGTTCAATAATTGTAGTCAAATGATGTTTTATTTGCATTTTATGTAGAAATAAACTCACTTTTTCCCTTTACACTTTAAGGGAATTTTAAAAACCTAGATTCAGAACAAGCTAAGCCTTTGTATTGCTCAGAAGATCAGAGGTCTGTTTAAAAAAAAAAAAAACACACACAACTTTCAAAATCTTCAAGACTCCAAGTCATACCTGCACTGTCAGAGCTGGAGCTTAGTACAGAGCAGAGAACAGGGGGCAGCTCATAAAGGAACCATTGTACGGGAAACAGCAGTGTACAATTATGCATTTATGGAGGATTGACTGCTCTCTCAATTTTTTAATCAAGCTTTGTCTCAAAGAAGTACGGTCAAATATCCAAGCTGCACATTTTCCTTTCAAGTGCATCCTTCACCTGATTCCCAACATAATACATCCTTCTTTATAGACACTCCAGGCTTTGTTTTATTAATGAGATCACCTTCTTTTCTTCCCCTTCACCACTCCCAATGCCTTGAATTGGGCTTTTTTAAGCTACCAGTCTGATTTCTGTTGCCATTTTTATAAGACATTTTCTCCGGACTCTTTCTCAGCATAAGTACTAATGACTAAATAGAGCTACGTTTTTAAAAGGCTTTTATTATTTGTGTCTTTTTTTGGATGCAGGCTTCCTTGCTTTTTGCCTTTCTTCAAGCATTTTTTTTCATAAAGTAAATGTGATAAGAAAGATCTACTTTCCACAGGTGCTAAGTGCCAAGGTATCTTCATTACCACAGCTTTTTAAATTGGTTTATTTGAAAATGATTTTCAATCTCTTTACAAATAAATAATGGGCAAATTTTCTGCCTAATTACACTACCTAGGTACTATCTGTATTTATTCTTTTGAAACCAAATTCCACAAAGAAAAAACAATACATTATCAGTTAATCTAGTTTCACTCACTCTGTCTTTAAATGTAGACAGAGCAGAGAAAGCAAAATTTCATTGATCACTTTTTTAAAGAAAAAGCTTTTAGAAGTGCCAATAGAGAGATAATCTATTAAACACCATATGATGCAAACATGATGATAGCAGACTGTAAGCCTAGGCTTGTTGTCCATCACCACACAGATCAAAACACTTATTTAAGCACTCCACTCTTATTATTGTCTTCAACTTTGACTTAAATTAGGTGAGGCATTATTCTTTTAGTTTCAGCAGCAAAAAGCCTTAGCTAAGAGATAAGAATACTTTTAATCATTTTAGGAAGATATACAACAATGCCTACATGTAATTTCTTAACACTTATAGTTTCTATTGATATCCTTCATAAGGTTGGAAATGGAAGTATGAAAGAATTCAGAACACTTCATCTACAGTACAATTAACATGGGCCAGGCTCCCTGCCTGATAAAGAGATTGTACTTGGAACTGGTATTACTCACTTAACGTGCTTTTGTCTAAAAACCTTCCTCTGGCACCCCACCTCTCTAAGAACAAGGGTCTTCCAGCAGGGCAAAAGAAGATGTTATTGCCCTTTTTCATTTAAGTGTATGCTTAATTTCATCATAGTAAGCAAAATATTTAGGCACATGTTGTGCTTTTTTTTTTTTTTTAAAGTGGCCTCTTTTACCTTAAATTTTAGTCAGTGCTTAGTTTATTTTTCAGAAAGGAGGGAGATTAACAAATGTTTTTATATCCCTAATAGTTCAGTTGAAACAGAAACCAAATTTTTACTTGCATGAATCTGTCCTGAAAATTAAAAAAAAACCTCAAACAAAATACCAAAAAACATGCATGCACTATTCTTTCACAGGAGCAAGTTTTGCAGGAAATAATAGCTATTGCTAGACAAGCTGGCACAGCCTGGAGGAAAAAAATAAATAAATAAGCTTTTCACCCTGCAAGGCCTTCTTCAATTCCGAAACAGGAGCAACACTCTTGCAAAGTAAAAGGAATTGTTGGGTTTCATTAAGCCAAGCATTTAGATAGTCTGAAATATCATGTAACACCTTGGGAGCCCAAGGATGTTCTCTGGCCTTGGGGTTTTATAGTGGGCAGCAGCCGCAGTCCTCTGGCCCTCTGGGAGCAGATTCTGCAGTGGGCAGAGAGCTGCCAAGAAGGTCAGTAGGAAAATATAAGGGAGCATCAAGGCCCTGTGCTTCCCAGGTGCTCAACTTTCTTAAGGAATGCCTGCCTCACTGCACATATTCTTTTTCTTTTTTTTTTCTATTTTTGGTTGTTTTTTTTTATGATGACAAGGGTTTTTTTCCCCCTCCCACTGGAAAGGCAGATCTTATGCCTTACTTTGGATATTTTATAATAATCACAAAGCTGTATGTGAAGCCAGTCTCTGCGCACAAAATAACTCATTCCTTTTGCTATCCTTGAAAAAACAAGTCTTCAAGGAGACATACAAGCATCAGGGCCACATGGCTTCCCAGAGAGTGGCAAGCCATCCCCATGGAAAAAAAAGTTTAGGAAGAGGTTCCTAATTTCACATCTTAAACTGTAACTCTTACCTGATTCAGCAAAAGTAAATAAAGGTGCAAAAGGACAGTAGGAAATAGCTTTGTTTTTATTGGAGCAGGAGTATGGAGTATGTTTGTTCCTGAATAAAGCTAACAGGGCCATTGATTGAGCCCGGCTCACTTGGATGATTCAAATTGAGCATCAGGCATTCAGGCCTTAATGTTCGTATCTCAGTTACAGAAACACAGACAGAAACTATTCTCAGAGCCTCTGTGCAGAGCTACTTATGTGACTTGCAAGTATGCATTCATGGCAGCTTTTCTACTTGTAAGAAGAGAGCTCTGATATGGCTTAAAGACATGATTTTAAAGAAAAAAATGTAAGTGGTTAATCCTATTTTTGTTTACAACAGGGACAAGAAAGTAAAAGACCAGGATAAGGGATAGAGAGAAGAGGCTGGTAGAAGAAGCTGATGAGAGCAGGAAACTGAATGAAGGATTGTTCAGAGCTGAAATAAGATGCAGAAATTCTTATCCCAACATGCCTTTACTATTGGTGTATATTCATGAAACTCTGTGAGAAAAGGCACAGTTCATTTCCCTTTAAGGTGTGTGCCCATATCTGTGTTGAAAAATAAAAACATAAAGCAGAGTTTCCTACTCTAGATCTGGAGCTGCAAAATAATTGGAAAAACCCTGTTAGTCTGCCTGTCTTTGAGAATCTTATAAAAAGTTACAGAATGAACCTAACTTTCTTATGCTTCTCCTGTCTGTAATAGTGTTCATTTAAATAGATATTAATATTCAGAATATTTTTTTCAATGTGTATTAGATATATAGCCAAGTGCACTGCAAAATGGTATATTCTGTTTACATATTCTTGTAGTTACTACATAATCTTCTGTTCAAAAAGCTCACAGTCTCAAAAAGGCTACAGAACCTAGATCTTTAGGAACAGTCTTTCTTAGAAAGTTTTAAAATATTAAGAGTTAAAATTTATGGTTTCAAATATATAATGCTTTTTTCTATTTTTGTTTTTGCATTCATACAGTATAAATAATAAATAAGCCTTGCTCCTTTAATTTGTTTCTGTCAAAGTTACTGTGGGTGTGTTTGACGCTTAAAGTTAGATCATACATGAAGGAAAAAGTATGCAATCTCTTTTCTTAGGACAGAGATCTTTTCAGAGAGTTTCGCTTCTCAGGAATATAAGAGCTATTTTCATTCTATAAATGATTGACTTACCCACTTCATGTTGCATGTATCAACTGGAAACAATTACCTTTTAAAAGAGGAAGGTTTCAATTTTAGTATGAGTGAGCACCATCTATAATTTAGTGCCTTTAGGCTGCCTTAACTAAAAAGTTCAGTAAGTTAAAGCCAGGAAAAGGAAAAAAAAAAAAACAAAAAACAAACTTCAAATGTTTCAGCAAAAATGAGTCTTTTAGTCTTTTGTTTGCACACAGATGATTATGCTCATGGGATGGTTGTGAGTAGTGCCCTTTTTAAAACCATTTTCTGCATTTGTTTAAAGTGTCAGTACTACACCATTGTGAGGATGTTGTCCAGATGTCGTCATTTTGAAGTTCAGGACAGATGATGGATTATCCTCAACACTGTTTATAAACAGAGTGCAAACGTAGAGCCAGTGTAACAGCCTGGTTTGCCTTTCATTTTAGAAACATTAAAAAAATATAATATTTTTCAGTTCATTCAGAAGAGAGTTCTAGAAATTCTATTAAAAACCATATCATTCTACATAAGAAAAAAGCCACAAACATTCACACAGAAACTTTGCATCCATACACTAAAAATCTTTGTGCTTGATCTTCATACAAAGCAATTCAGCAACAGGCAAATTGCAAAATATGTCACTTCTGTTAGAAGAAATATCTCAAAATGTGTTTTTATCCGAATCTTATTCAAACTAAAACATATAAAAAAATTGTTGGTCTGCAAAGGTCTGAAGACAGTAAGAAAACAGACTTTTTGATGTTTTTCAATCCTACTGTTTAGGATGGGACTGGAACTACTGTTTTCATACAGGCAGCATGTTTTTGAATTATTTCAACACTTCTAATCACCTCCAAATCCACCAGAGTTAGAAGATATTTTTTTTAATATATCTGAGAAAATGTAAGTGAATTGTATGCAGTCAAAAGGCCTTTTGTTATTATTTTATACCTTAATCTTGTTCTGTGATGTGCCATTTACACGTGTTAAATGATTATTGATCTTACTCAGCCATGAGTATCATTTTTCCCCATCTATTGTCCATTGTTTGTTTTTTCCAAGAATTATTTAAACTTACCTTAGCTAAGAAACTGTATGAAGTTGGGTGACATCAAGGTTTTGGTATAGCATGCAAGCAGTCTTTTCCTGATCATGCATGAAATTAAATTATTTTTTGTTTGTTGTTCGTGGTGGTATTTTTGATGAGTCAATCATAACATCCCACTTTCAAAGGTTTTTTGGCTCATCCGCAGACAAAGAGGGGACACCAGCCTTTGCAGATTCAAAAGTGGGAAGTGTGGAACAACAAGGGGCAAACACAGAAGTGATGTGACCCGAGAGCTGTGCATCTATACCATGTAACACGGAATGGTATGCAGCAGGTATAAGCAGCCCTAAGGGAGAGAACTGTGTCTGGCAGACCTGTACATAATCACAACTACATTAGGTTAAGAACTCCTTTCTTTGCTGTGGGGGGAAGACCTTGATCCACAATTAGGAAGGTACAGAGACCTTGTAACTTGGGAAAGAAAACAATAACACAAAAGACGAAGGACTAAGCTCTCAGAGGAGGATGAAAACATGAGACGCAAGACTTCTCTGTTCCTTTTGTTTGCACACCATTGTGTGGCCTGACATATTCAATTTTCAACTCAAAATTCAATTTTCCTGCTATTTGTCTTCATCTTATTATTATGCTTGCACTTAGTGGCATTCAACTCATAACAACAGTGATTCATAAGGATGGAGAACATACCCACGCATCAAAACACAATTTGATCTTTTGCTGAGGATTTAAGAACACTGATGTTCTTTCTAACATTGCTAAACCTGAGGCTTCTTTCAAAGCAGAAGAAAATGTAACAGAATAGTCTTAGAATTCAGTGCATAATTCTGTCAGGTTCATCCATAGCTTTTCCAAGGGGGCAACTGTGCTTCAGTCATGTCTCCAAAAACCCAGGGTGATAATGACGCACAAGAGAACATGAATAACAACACTGCTTGCAACAAAATAGTCACAGAAAGTACCTTGATACAGAACTGCACAAGCGACACAACAGCCTGCAACCGACATTTAGAAGGGAAATATTGCAAGAGGGGATTCAGTCAGCTGTGTCAGTGCCAAGGCATGTCACTGTGCAAGATACATGTAACATGATTGTTAAACATATTTTGCTAAAAAGTGTTTCTGTAAGCTAGCAAACAACTATTGTTCTACAAATGTCACCCTTCATGGACCAATGCAAAAAGTCATTTATCTGCTTGAAGAGCAGTGCAGAGCAGCCTGTGGTCAGTATCACATATTTGCTTGTGCCACCCATAAATCTCATGGCAAAATATTCAGGTGAATCCTGAATACTTAAACCTCTGATGAGCTTGTTCAAGCAACTCTCATATTATACCAGTATGTATGCATACTTGACAAAAGCCAGCTCAGTGAGGTTGGCAGGAAAGATCATAAATTGTGAATGGAAGTACTTTGCATCAGTTGAATCTTCCTCAGTGGAGTTCAATGTCAAGACCAATAAAAATATTTTCAAATAGCTGGCTGCATTACAACTTACTTAAAAAAGGAATACGCAATCTGAAATTTAAGAAGAAAAGCACCTATGGAATGTTACAGATTTTCCCTGAATAAAATACTAGAAAAACCAGAAAGTGTGGTACAGAAATGTTTATTCTAGCACCTTGAAAAACACACACAGAGACATTGTGTTGTTACCAAAAAATAAAAGGGGAAAAATGTAACAGCAGTCTAAACTTCAAACCTTGACATCCTTAAGCAAACCAGTAGATGCTATACTGAAATGTAACTTTATTAATGCATTATAAATAACTGTCATGTATGGAAATTGAGCATAGAAAAATCCCTCTAGCAGTAATGCTGGATTTATGTCGTCTCAAAAATTCTGTTAAAGCTTTTAAAGCAGCCGAGTAGTATAGGCTTAAAACAGTTGATGGCAGACCTGAACTATCAAGGGCTTTTCACCCTGGTCTTTTTTTAAAAGTTTTGAAAGAATCATCTTTCAAACAATCATATAATTAGTGAAAATACTTCATGACCTTTACAACACGCTATAGCAAATAGTATAAAAAGATTCAACAGTTTTGACTGGTAGAGGATGAGCCCATCAATAGCTACCAAGTGTTTTGGTCCAAATACAACCTCTCATTCATGAAGTTCTTAAACTATTAACTGTTTAAAGTTGAGAAAACAAATCCATACATTAAATACTCTCAATGTGCATGGTTTATATACATATTTTCTATTTACTAGCTAGGACTGAAGATGTGACACTGAACTAGATAGACTTTTAGTTTGACCCAGTATTGAGCTCTTATGTAAGTTTTAATTTTGGTCTACACAGTTTCCTTTTCTCCACCCTCTTGTCCTCTGCATCATTAGTTCATATCCTTTTGCAATTCCATTTGGTTTTAAGTTATGTAAAATGCTTTCATCACTCACTGCTATTAGTTATCACTTGAGTGCAGAGTTCTGTTCTAGGCCACAAACTCTTCAGAGAACACAGACTCTCCAAGCTCAATGCTATTTCCTTGATGTCACTGCACTGGGGAGAGGAAAATGTCCAAGATATCCATTGAAGCTATCCTGTACAATCAGGATGCTTTGCTTCCAAGTGTTTCTATTTGCTCTGTGCAGCTAATGCACAAGACCATAGGCAGTTCTGAAGCTCTCAGTATTTTTCTTTAAAGAACACCATGCCTATTCAAACTGGTCACATGGTTATTCTCCTATTAATAAGACCTGGAGTAGTGCCATTGGAAATCTTGCTATTCATAAGAATTCCTTTAACAGGCAACAGATATAATAAATAAAAATTTAAATATAAATTTAAAAATTTAAAGATAAAAATTCCAAAGAAATTTTTAGTAGGAATAAAAATATGAATAATCCTCTTGCAGTCTTTTTAACACCAGTGGATTCATTGTGTGCTTCCTGATTAAGATTCTTGGAAGGCTCAAGTTACAGCACACAACAAGAAATAAATGTGAAAACATTAGATTGACAGTTCAAAAATCTTTTAACTTTTTACAGATTAATTTGACAAGATCAGCTTTAACACAGCAATTTTAAAGACATTGTACAGATCATGAAACCTAGAACCTACTCACAGAACTAAAACATGTCTATTACACCTCTTCTTTTACCCGTGACTGCTGCTAAAGTTTAAATTGATATCTCCACACCAACATATTCCAGACAATATATTTTTTAAAAAGCAAGATCCTTTTTTTATAGCTAAGGAAAAAAACAAAATCTGTTTGTGATTTTAAAGTTATCTCACTCTATACATTCAGTCATAGTTCATGGTTTCTGGGTTTTGTTACTTATAACAAAACAGCCTACATCTCAAAGTAAAGGTTTTATACTATTTTGGAAGACATGATGATGTTTAGACAGCTTTTCCTTCTGTTTAAGATGTGGTCAGCTTCAGCGTTCCGTATCACTTACTTAAAAACTCTGCCAGTTTACCTTGTTAAATTAATCTTTCCTTTTTTGAAGGGATGGATTAAAGAGACTAACGTTATGACTACATTAAACTTTCTGCCAATTAAATGTTTATGGAAGAAAAAAAAAAATAGAAACCAGATTCCCTTCGTCCCATTCTAACCTCTGCCATGGGTTCATTAAGATAAGCCTCATTACCCATATAATTAATCGGTAGCCTGATTTGTCACTCTACAGAAAGAAAATGTTGAATAATCATCCATGTACATCAGAAGGCTGTTTTGAGAAACTTAATTGCAACTAACAATAGCAACCCACCTGCCTAGATTGAGAATCACTTCCCACCTCAGTTTCCCTGGTTTTGGCCTTAGAGCTACTAAGATAAATATTTTTATGATAAGGGAACTAAGGAAAACAGTGCCTCTTCCTTACTCCAAAACATGAAGCTATAAGGAGGACTAGGGAAGAGATTTACAGCCAATCCTCTGCTAATACATTTCAACTGAGGATAATTTTGTGAGTAGGTTGCAAGTAGTACCCATATAAGCCAACATTAGCCAAACACAAAGCATAAGACTAAACTGGATATTGCCTTCTGTCCCTAATACATCCTTTTTTCTCCCCAGAATCTCACTCCCAGACTAACACTCCCTACCAGATTCAGTTTTAGGTTCTTTCCTTCTCAAAATTCATCAGCTTTAGTATCTCAGCTTCACAAGGCAACAGCCCAGAAAAATCCCAAATACACTCTCCCCTCTGATCTCCAGTCCTGCAAACTTTTTTCCCCTCCTGTCTCTTCCTCACACCTTTTTCCCTGTAGATTAGGCCATCTATTCTCTCATAAAACCTTTTTCCCTAAATCGTTGGCTCTTGACCATTTTGTTTGACGGAAGCTTGGGCTGAGGGCTTAGTGTAAGATTAAGCTTATCTAGTCATGTGAGAAAGAATCAACTGAACTCCAAACCTTGTCAAAGGTCAGTTCATCCAGAAAGATTGGTCAATGCTCTTCTGATACAACTGTCTACAAAGAAACTGTACAATTATAGTATTGTTCCAAAATGCTAATTTTAAAATTTGCTACATATATTACGATGTCCAATTCATTGGAAAAAAAAAAAAACAACAACATATTTTGCATAGTTGCTGTCACCTAGGGAAAAAGAATTTCACTGAAAATGTATTGTGAGTCTTCCCCCTTGTTTTATACAAATTCATATCTTAGATTAATCTAATTTAATCTAATTAAATTAGATTAATCTAATTTTTCCCCTTCCTGTGTCTCTTTCCGCATCTGGCCTTTATTGTCTTGTTGAAAACCCCACGCGAAAATGTTTCTGCTGAACTGATTGGCAAAAGCTGATGACAGATTGATGTGAAGGCAATAGTAGGTAGGTAATTGCTATCTGAAGTGTGGAGTGACAATTAGATATTAAGAGGTCACACTGAAGGTAAAAGGCATAAATAAATATAGATTAAATAAATAAAAACGTCCAGGAGTGTATGTTCTTTTTCTTTCTTGGTCTTCTTAGACTTGTTGGCAAGTCTACTGCAAATTAAGTTTGTTTTTATATAATCAGTGGTGAAATTAATGCTATCAAGCATCATTTCAAGTATTTAATTAGCATCATGTGCCATGTAAAGAAGGCTTTGGACTGCATTAAAACAGTCTGAATAGCTGAAAGATATAAATAGAACAAGAGAATGCTACTTTGCCTTTGAAAGAAGGTTTTAATTAATATTCTAGAACATAATAGGAGAGATAAAGTGAAAATTAAAGTTAATTGGAATGCTTTCTTCCTTTGAAACTTCATAGTAATCTTATTTGAAACACATGATCAGAGACGATTATTAGATTTTGAGTAATATTACAAAGAAAAGAATATGGGAATGGAGGGGAGTGTGAAGACGAGGAGAAAAAAGGCAGGCATGTGAGCTTAAAGTACCTGTCTGAACACGTTTGGGTCACTAGTTTAACAATGTTTCTTTTCAGAATTTGAAAAACCATAGAAACATGGGGCAAAATAAGAACTGTTAAATATGTAATTAAGACTTAGCACTGTCTACTTACAAGTATCGGTTGTCATGCTGTGTTCTTCTATGACTGTTAAAGCTATAACAAGACAGCATGTTGTCCAAAAATTTGAATCTCTGGAATGAGCCTCTTCTCACCATTTCTCACCGTAAAAAAGTAGACCAAGGTCTCACATCATCTAAGATAAATATTTCATATGTAAAGACATAAGGTTAGATCCTTTCTGAACAGAGTTCACTTCCACTGTTAATTGCTGGTCACAGTACGGATGGCATGCAAAAATGCATGAATATGTGTACATAAACACACGCACACACATGTATAGGTAGATGTAAAGATCTGGAATTTACTGGCTTTTACCTTTAAAATGCTTTAATGTTAGGAAATGCTCTTTATTCTAACTTTTTGCCTATAAGAAATGCTTGAAAATATGGGTCTGACACTGTCCTAAGAAACAGTTGTTGATATTATAAGGTATAATGTCCTCCTTAAGACTTGGAAAACCTGTCAAGATACAGATAGGGAAGTGGTGAGCTCTGCCAGTCCAGCCTTGGACATCCTGGAACAGGACCCAGTCCTGCCCTGTGTGTCCAGCCAGTCAGGAACAGACTTTCTGTTTGTGGTCTCACCTGGACACCAGCTCTAATCCAACCTGTTTAAATCAAGCATGAGTCCAGCCTTCCACCACCTACATTTTACCATCTCTCTGACGGGTGGCAACAGTCTTCATGTAAGAATCAGTAGAAGGGACCAAGTTTCTGCATTTTGATTATTGCAGTTCACAGTCAGCACAAACCCATCCTCATCCGGGGCATAAATGATCTATTCTGCATTTTTTACTGCAGCCTCTACAGTAGGGGCAATCAATCTTCAGCAAAGGAGTGCAGGGCCCAGAAACGAATTAAATAGGCACAGCAAGAGTTATCTGGAGAGTTAACACTTCAAGAGGAATGAACTATACAATTGCTGAAGAGCAGGGTGCTCAGGACACCTCCTCTGTCTCAGCAGCAGCCTCCCTGAAAGTGCACCAGAAGGATCTCTGTTGCTGCAAGGAGCTTTACATAATGAGCTTAATATTATTAAATGCTTGCATATATGTTTATACAAAATAAAGGACACTTGCCATGGCCACCGTGGCAATAGCTTGGTCTGATACTAGTTTGGCTGAAGCAGTGTATATGTGTATGCCTCTTGTAGAGAAGCCACATCTCCAGGATCATCTCTCATCTGGAATGAGAGCAGAGTATGGAAGATATTTGAGCTGTTATCTTGATTCATCCACAAATGTGATATGTTGACAGGAATTATCTTGTTAGAGGAGCAGGCAACAAAATCATAAATCTTGCCTTGTAGAACAAACTACATGCCTGACGAAGACTTTGTGACCTATGTCTCTGCCCTAAGGGGTCCCATGTTTGGTCAAAACATCTTCTTTGAACGAATGCCTGCATGTTATAGTCTTTTCCCCACCCTGTTTCTTGAACATTTTGATAGACTGTAATTTTTTTCTCTCATCACTTAAAACTTCAGTGTGGGAATTGGGGGAGGGATGATGCATGATTTTGTTTGTAATTTCAGACCTGGTTTAATGCTGATGAAGTTGACAGGAGAGCGATATAATGACAAATACAGTGCATAACCCTTTTTTCCCACATTTTATATGACTTAACATAATACATGCCAGGTCTGAACAAGTATATTGCTGTGGAATTTAAAAGTGTCTGGTGTTTTTGAGCACACTATATATGGCTTTTTACAGTTTACTTTTTCACAGGAAAAAAAAATTTTTGCTCTGTAGATAAAGATGTTTCTGTTAACACTGAATTGGACAGACCTTATGTTTGCAGCCTTTTAATCCATTAAAACCCAGAAGCAGGTTGTTACCATGCATGCACATTACCATATAAGCACATCAGCTATGTATATGTACACTAATGTATAAGATTTAAAAGTGCTGAATTCTTTCCTCTTCTCTCTTAAGTTTGAATGATGAGCAAAGACAAGCCTCCCAAATGAGCGCTGCACACACAAATAATTCAGCTGCCTGATAAGTCTGGAAATTACAGAAAAGGCATGGCTTAAGTATCTCCTGCTGCTTTTGCTCTTTGTGATCAGAAAATTATTTTAAGTTGCTAAGGTACTATGGCAACATATTGCAGATGCTTCTAACACATTTTTTAGTAATCAGCTCCCAAATAATTATAAGTAGGTACAAAGAACATTGGCATAGTTTCTGCACAAATTTCTGAACCTTGGTAAAAGCTGTGCTTTTATTCACATTAACGAACTCTCTCTCTTCAGTAGTTGCCATTCACCTAATATTTCCTACTGTGGAAAAGAGGAAACTACAATTCTATTGTCATCCATTAACCATTGTCTCCTTTGTAACAATTTTTAATACATTGTTGAAAAAGAAAATATTACCCTTTGCCAGAGAAACCCCAAAGACTATTCTGCTGTAAACAATTGTTCAACACTGAAAAAAATTCCACTTCTTTTTTTTTTTAAACAGGAAAATTATTAAAGTATGGCTGAGTTGGGTCTCATTTCCCAGTTAAGCTCCAATCTTGCACCACTTCATTTACCTCCACAAAAGCCAAGTGATGTCAGTGGGAAACAGACCAAACAGAAGAATGGGACTTTATGAATTCTAATCTGGAATGGAAGCTGCTATTTTACTTAGAGTTTTCAAAATTTGCATATACTATTTTTCCACTCTATTGTAAGTAAGACTTCAGTCACAGTGGATAAAAAGAAAATTCTGGCACTTAAAATGCAGGGCCTTACACACACCACAGATCCATTGAGACTGACATAAGAATACATCAGCTCTTAAATTTAGCCTCTAATTTGAGTCTCTCTCTCTCTCCCTAGCTTCACTTTATTATATATATATATATTAATGGAGTGTTAAATGCTGAATTTTGGAGACTGCATTGGTTAAAACTAAATCTGTTGTTTTATTACAATATGAGTTGGATTCTTAATTCCGACACATAATTATATAAAATATGAGAACCAAAAACACACTGTGAAAATGTGTATTACTGTTTGCATTACTTATAATAAATCTTAAGAACTTGTTACCTACTTGACTAGTCACATGTTGCATTGATGCTGCCTTCTGTTACATAATTGGACACAGTCACTCCATGTTCTGATAATAATACTCTGAAGGGAGTTGAGAAAACCCAACCTGTTTAAAAAAGCTTCGCTCTGACTCACACATACAGACGCAGTATATTTCCTCCATCCACTCATTGCTGATAACTGTTTTTCAATCTCTTGGCATGCAGTCAAATAACCTTAACAGATCATTTATAATACTCTATGATCTACCCCTACAAGTTTTCTTTGTTTTTTTAAAACAATCATGTATAAAAACAAATTATGGGTGGTATAAATTGAAGCTTCTACATCTGCAATTTTAGCTGTAAGGATCTCAATCTTACAACTGGTAAGAGGCTTAATGTGGAAGTAAAAGACAAAATTATTTAATTCTTTTCTCCCAGTGAATAAGAATTTTAAAAATAAAGTGCAAGATCTATACATTATTAGTGATCAAAACAGTACATAATGCTTATGCATAAAGAGGACAAATCAATCTTTTTTTCATCAAAATTACAGGATTTCTCCACTCCTTAGAGTCTGATTATGATATTCCTGTTGCAATATTCTATCACAGTACATCACTAAATACAAAAGTCTTATGAGAATACATTTTCAAATTACATTTTTTTATCAATTCAACTTTCAGAATTTGCCTAAACAAAGCAAGCTGGAGTTCTTTAAGTTTTGCTCAACTAGGATACCAAGTTAGCCAAATGAGAAAAGATCAGAAGCACAGACCCCTAACAGTGTGTGTGAAGTCATCCATTATATTATGCTTTTATTTGTGTTTGTAGTTCAGTTGAGAGTAAGATAAAAGCTGTTGGCAAAATGAACAAGGCAAACTAAGTATTTGTAGAATATGGATATAATCCTTTACCACCATGACTTTGATAGCACTGCTACTGACCATAAATCACGTGTATGAGTTTTATTAATAAAGGAAATCCTTTGGTGATGATTCTAACAGTTGGATTAATTAGGAGGAAGTGAACTGACAAGGTAAGTGAAGCGCCTCTAAAACAAAGCTACAAATTAATGATAGAATAACCATTTGAATTGTTACTCCTCTCTGTATAATAAAGAACAGCTATTCCTGCCAATGACCAAAAAGAATAGATTGCTATCCTATTAAACAATGTCAAGACAGCTGCAATTCAGAATAAGATGGTTGTCAGGTGCTCAAAACACAGAAATTTGCCATAAAGAATGGAGTTTAATAGCATTCTTTGCTAAAAGGTGAAAAAAAATGGGAGAACTATTTGCTGGCAGAGAACAGAGCATAGTATACTAGAAGTTTATTTTGTGTAGCATCTTACAGAATCTCAGAGCAAATTATGAATACTTAGCTATAGGGCTCCTTATGTGTATGTAGCATTGAAAAACTTGCATACACATAGATTTATTTATATATTTATATATATATTTATTTATACACATGTAGATCAGAATATAAGTACTACTACTTAATGGTTTCTATGCACTCCACACAGTGATGGTGGTGTAGGATCTTATTGTGACAAACAAAAACAACATTAATTTTACTTTGAAGGGAAGGATAACAGAGCTTTGCATTAAAAGAGCCTGTTCCATCCAATATAGGGACTATGGCCACATTATTGGCAAATTGCTGTTGGGAAGCAATACACTTGCCTTATTTTGTGTCAATATCAATGAAGTTTAAAAGGTCAAATGACTGGTCTGTATTCATTTGATTAGTCACTAACAGAAACAGGATTGTTACAGGAGATGTCCACACTTCTGGGTGTCTCTTCTGAATGCCAGAACTTGGGTCTGTCACCTTAGCACAAATTTAGGTTGTCTCCAGTGACTCTCTGGAGTCACTCTGGGACTTAACTCTCTTAACACTGGGAGTTAAGCAATTAAAAGTGGCAAGTCAGGCTGTCCTATAACACCCCCATCAACTTGCATTATTTGTATATTGTGTATTTTTGCTTTTAAAGCTCATCTTCTGGAAACAGGCAATAGTCAATAGGAACCTGTCTTGCTATTAGTCCTTTAAATCAGTGCAATAAATAAAGAATTTCTTGGTAGTTGCTCAGTAGAAAATGAAAAAGGTATATATTTAAGATTTTCTTTTAAATAAAGTAATATATGCATTGTAGATATAAAGGACACAGAGACCATAATGATCTCTTCAGTTTTGTTGCTTAAGTTGATAACTTATGTGTAAAGGAATCTTCTTTCTGATTCAGTGAGATAAGCGCTGTTAAGTTTTCAGTATACCTTAAGGTATACCCTGAGATAGAAAATGTTGTGCCTATTACATTTTCTAGGCTAAATATTTTTTTCAAAACTAGAGGAATATCTACTTTAGCTTCTGCCTTCAAAATGCTGTGTTCATAAGTAAAATCTATCCAGTTTCATTTGTCTCTTAAAAGTACTCATATTCTGCCATCTTTACTTAGGATGAAGTGCAGCTTACTTCATTGATAGTGCCAGTTAGTTTCCATAGAGTCAAATACAATACTGAGATTATGTTGCCTGTCCTTAGCTGCACTTTTCTTCTGTAACTTTTTTTCCTCTTTTGAAATGCAAGGTGTGAATGCAAAACAATTGCTGAATGGGCTTTTTTGTATCCTAACAAAATATTACTAGTGACAGTCAAGTTTTATGGTATAAAAGGAAAATAAATAAAAGAAGCATGTAGTACTTGGAATGGAAGGAACTATAGAGAGACACAGAAATGAAATTATCCTTTAGGGATCTACCAAATGGACTGTTATACACAGTATTTCATAATATTTCTGGGGAGAAAGAAAATTACATTCTTGCAGTTGTTTTACTGGCATCTTATCTTTCCAATGAAATTGTAATAACCAATGTAGTTCCTTCAATATGTTAAAGTAAATTCTGTAGGCACATATCATTGCCATTTCAATTTTAATGTCCTCTAACAAAATTTTTAAATACATCTACTTATGGGAAACTGAGAGGAACAACAGTTCAGATCATAAATTTAAATTATTGTCTCATCATCAGCTTTGATGCAGTGACAACAATTTACATCACTGATAGTTGTGTCCATGTTACTCATTATTCCATTCTATGTGGTTGGGAAAAGGGGATGTTTCACAATTGAATAATGTTTTTAGTAGCGTCCCTTGTATATATTTTTTCCAGGTTTCCAAAAGTCTTCAGATTTAGCTGCCAAAAAATGAAACCAAGCTGAAATTATAATCAGCCACTGTTCCAAGTCTAGCTCCATTTCAATATCTCCTTAGGAAAAGATAAATAAAATGTCTGAAAACCGAGCTGAAGTGACTAAGATGAAGGACCAGAATTAAGAGTGCCAGCTGTGGATACCCACTGTAAAAAACTTATACATAATTTAGAGACTACTTTTCACTTCTCCCCACCTGGTTTAAATTATAAAAAAAAATTATAACCCTAATTCTGTGATAAAACAGTTATATGTACTATGGTGATAATGTAGCAGTTAGAAATTCAGAAATGTTACCAATACATTAACAATTTTACTGAATAGTTTAGTTCATTCTACTTTCACATTGGTTAGACGATCTTTCTTTTGCCACTACTTATCTGGCAGTTCTACAACCCATTTCCATTTTAATTTCCACTCTGTCATTTATATAGGTAGACAGTAGATATCTCTACTCCCATTAACTTTCTATTTGCTAATTTCCCTTATGGAAAATGGAGCTAAGATAAAGGAAACTAGATTACCTATTTTTTTTATATTTTATATATATATTAAAAAAATGTGCTGAAGACTATTTAGGCAGTCTTCATACATTCACAGAGAAACCTTAGGTTCAAACACAGATTCCTGTTTTCAAAAGTGCTCTTAGTATGTTGTAATTTGGAGTCTTTTTTGCCTCTGAAAACAAGATTCCAGAATTTCCTGTTTTGATTTGCTAATAAACTTTTAATTTGTTACAAACAAATTAAAATCCTGTTAGGCAGGAAAATTTTGCAAATATGTCCTCATATATTAATCCAAAATTCCATGTCCCATAAGGATGAACAGTTCAAGCATGTAACCAATATTTACTCAATAAAAACTGTACTATGAGAATATCAAACATCAATACAATTTATAATTTGTGTCTCAACTTGTCCAAAAAAGGGGCACGGAATTCATAAGTTTGGTAAATAAAACAATTCCTTGATAGTATATACTAAAAAATGTAGCTGTGTGTCTCTTTAATACATACCGCTAGTTTGTTTTCAAAACCAGATTTCTATAGACCAATCCCTGTGTATTCATATATTACTTTCTACTAGCACTGATTTAAAGAACTAATAGCAAGACAGGTTCCTATTGGCCATTGCCTGCGTCCAGAAGCTGAGCTTTACAAGTGAAAATACACAATATACAAATGATGCTGAGTTTTTGTCAGAATTACGAAAAGATTTCATAGTCTCTATTCTGAACTTTTTACAGTAGGAGAGTTAAAGGGAAATAAAGAAGCATTATAAGATATAAACATATTAGTAAGATGATCTCTATCTCACAGCTTCCCTCTTTTTAATACAGACTTCATTTTGAGAATCCAGTATCTATTTCTGGTCTTAGGCCAAATTTCTGTCAGCAGGAGTGCTATTGAGAAAAGCTGCTGAAGGCAAGAGAGGTATTAAATATCTAGAATTTTGATTATATGGACATTTCCACTTGAGACAGTTCAAAACATTTGTAGCCATGGGGTGGAATGCTGTTACAGATTAAAAACTGATTAAGTCATATCAAAACCAGACTACAAATAAACAGCCAGTTTTCAAAATGGAAAGAGTTTAGAATGGAGGTATTCCAACTCCAATACAGGCACAAATGTAATTTGATATGCCAACACACATTTGAAAGCCATGATCACGATCAAGACAATGTTTACTAGCAAAATCATGTGGGCTGGCATAAGCATGAGTCTAATAAATACTAATAAACAGAACATTTTAGTAATTAGATAATATAGTGAGGCAAAAACCTTGTAAAGATATGTGAAAAATTTAAAATTCTTAAATATTAATAAAACACATCATTGTTTCAGGAAGCAAATAATCTAAAGCACCAGCAGGTAAGTAAAATAGCTCATTCTCCATAAGAATCAGAAGGACAAACAAGATATTAAGCTGCATGTAGGGAAAAAATAAAAGAAAAAAAGGAAATTATGGAATGTGGTATTGATTTTTTTTTTCTTAAATTAATTCCTTTTGATCCAAACACCTCCAGTGTACACAATAGGAATAAGAAAGGATCCAGAGAATTGTGGGTTTATGAATACTCTTTGTGTCTAAATACTTTGTGGGTGGTTGGAAGATGTATATGTGCAGGGTGGAGCAAAATATTCTATCCTCTGTAACACAGTTTAAAGGTATTGCAGTTATTTTACACAACATTTTAAAACACTGAAATAGCTAATGTAAGAATTAACCAACTTTCACAAGTTTGCGATTACTTGGAAAAAGGGAAATAAAAAAAAAGACATAATCAAAGAATGACAAAACCCACATTTTCAAAATCAAAAAGAAAAGCCAAATATGCATTCCTTTTTGACATCTGCTGTAACACAAGATAGAGTATAATTGAGTTTTGTAATGAAAGTAACCTTCTCTGAACCTGAGAATACATTTGTTATAAGGATATTTTCAACAGCTCTGAAGGACAATACCAGCTTAGAAATAAGCTAACAAACATAACAAAAGTATCAATTGTCAATGTCACTGTCATATCAATTCATAACAGAATAAATTGGTATGATCCTATACCAAAAGACACCAAAGCCAGTGGAGATCTGGAGTTACTTACTAATAACAACCTTCTAAAAGATCTGACAAAATTAATATCAAAATACTGGAAGAGAGATTCAACTGCAGATAATTATTCTTATATCTTCTTGGCCAATTCCAAATAGAGAGATTCATGATTTGATATCAGAGAAACAAAGGGTTATATTGTTTAAATTTCATTTATTAATAGTGTAGATGGGAGATGTTCAGAATTACTGAAATTTGTAAAGCTAGACACCTGCTTAGTATTCTTGTATGTCTAGCCAATAAATATATTTCATCACTATGGTTGCAAAAACAAATACCGACTAGCAAAATGTGGTTAACTGAAATAAAATTGTTGAGAAATAGAATGACACAATGTCTGAATCAGATTAGCCACCAAAGTATTTGAGCAAAAGTGGATTAAACTAGATGAACGGATGGAGTTTACTGTATTAACTGTTATAGCAAGATATATTTCCTTCTAAATCTAAATTGCAGGAGCTGGGAGCAATTCCTACTTCCCTGATCAGGGAACACAGTTCTGCCACATCCCTGCTGCCACATCAGAACAAGGCTCTGTTACGAATCATCTCCCTACTTCATTTCCATAGAAAGAGAACCTAGACATGTGGGGATGAAGAGAACCGCAGCTTTATAAAATTCATCTGTTTTTCATACTTCTCTTCCATTCCTCTTCATTTTCTATTTGTGAGTCCCTTAACAGTTGGAGAAAACAACTTACATGGTCAACAACAAAGAAAATCTATAACTGAAACTGACAAACAGAAAGGCAAGTTGTTCAGATGCTGCACATTTGGACACAGTAGAATGCTATTGAATATTTTTTTGATTTGTGGATCCACTAAACTTTCCCATTGAAGGGAGGGACTGTGTGCAATAAATTTGATCTTCTGACAATAGACTCTTGTTCCTTATTCACTGGTGGGCCACAGGTTGAAAATTACAGGTACAGAATCTTATTTTTGCATAATACATTACAGTGTAATTTACAATTAACCTGAGGAACACACTGGACCTGCAGCAGTTGACAGGAGTTTCACCATTGACTGCCATTTTATTGAGAGTCAGATGTTTTCTTTTGGGGGCAAATAATTCAGTACGAGTCAAGGAAAGTTAAGTTTCAGTAATATGTGTGTTTTGAGTCTGATCCAAAGCACACTGATTGTCAGAGGGAGTATTTGCCCACATATTCCTCTATTAGCAAAGATAACTTTTATAGAAGCAATCATTTTAATGACTCAGAGTATAAATGGATAATATGAGGTCATAAAGGTATTTCCTTTCCCTCCCCTGCAAAACTATCGCTCTTGCATTTCACAGCACTACATACTTAGAACCAGACAGACTACTCACAGAGGTACGGTGCTATTCACTTTAACCTACAATGACAGAATTCAGTCTTGTATGGGTAGTTACTATAATTATGTCTCCATATCATTTTTCAGTAATAATTTAGGTATGCAACACTACTAGAGGCAATATACCAGTTTACATGGATCATTGAGTTCTTCTGGCATGTGCATTCTTACACTATGTTCTTATTTACAGTTATCAGTCAAGAAAACCATCACTAAGTTATGCATATTTTCTAATGGATGTTCTCCTCACATGATTTTTTATGAGTCAGTTCCTCAGCACCTTTCATATCATTTAGCATATTGTTCTCAAATAAACTGTGCTTAGCTATTTTCAGAATAACTGATTGTTACCCTCCTAAGTTCATTTTAGCTGAGGGAACCCATACCCAGTCAAGCCTGACCAGTAATTTTATCAGGTAATTCATGCAGTCACTCACAACTGAGGTGCAGCCCTACTGAAGTCACACTTTGCTTAGCCTGTCCCTGACCGAGGACATTCTTGTTTTGTATAGATGTTTTCTCCATGTGGAGTCACACTTTAGCCAGGGCAGGTGCCTGCGTGTCAGTGACTAGGAATTGATGCTGGGTTCCTTTGGGTACCGATATCAGTTATATATATAGATATAAAGATCAAGCAGATATCCAAAGAAACTCACAGCTTCCTTTGTGCAGCTGTTTCATCACTCCCTGTTTTCAGCTAAGACAGCAGAGGAAATGTCTGGCTAAATTATTATAGTTAAACATGCCTTTCAGATATTCCTGGAGTAGAGTCTTGATGAAGACACCTCTTATCTCTCTCCATTTGGAGACATGATCTACTCAAGAATTTTTTTACCAGCTATATTGACCTTGCAATCAGCACACCTAAAAATTTCAACCCCGGGTCACAACACCTCTCCTTAGGCTCTGCATATGTGCACAAGGGGACTTCTGCAACTGACAGGTGTGGTTTTTGCACGATGTGAAAGCCTTATAACCATAGAGGAGCACAGGAACTTAGCAACTTTATTTTCAGTTTAGTGAGCTCTCTCATTGACCATATAATCCTGTCAAAGCCACATGAGATTCCTGAGTGCAAGCATTTTCAACTACCTTTCAGTATTGTCTGTTCTGTTCAAAAGATTTCTCAGTAAAATAATTCACGAATTAACAGAATTTAAGTTTCAGCAGATCGCATGAAAGGGAGAGTCTCTTTCAGAAAGTAGTTGATGACACTTTTTCCAAACTGATGGAAATCCAGAATCAATCTGTCAAGAGCTGAAGATGTAATTTAGCACAGACTACCAGTAAGCTCAGATACCACATGAAATCTGTTTAATAGCACCAGACCTGCTGCACAGCCTGGAGAGATTGTAAACGGATTCTGAAATACTGAAGTGAATCCTGATGCCCTCCTTTGAGAGCATAATAGCTACATAACACAGAGTACATGCATGCCCGTGAATAGAAATACAGATGTTTGTAACTTTCCCTGTATACAGAATCTCTGCACATTGATGCAAAGGGTCAATTGCCTCAGACACTAAATGAAAGGAAAAGAAAATAATAGTAAAGCAGGTAATTTTATTTACCTCAGATTGATTCCAACGTTCCAAGATAAACAAAACAGATAGCTTTAGTGGAAGTAATTCAGAGGAAGATTTTAAAAAAATGTTCTATGCTGTTTTTTTGAATCATAGAATGTAGCGGGTTGGAAGGGACCTTTAAAGGTCACCTCGATCAATCCCTCCTGCAATAAGCAAGGACATCTTTAACCAGATCAAATTGCTCAGATTTAACAGGAGATCACTTCTCCTTTCACAGATTTATTTGTATTCCAGTTTGATAATTAAAAGAAAATACAATCTAGTGCATCATCACTGGTAGAATATATCCTTTGAGGATTTTTTCCAAGTGACATAATTTGAAATGGAACACTTTATTCTTTTTAAAAAACTCTAAATACTTCCCAGTATTTCCTCCTACAAATCAGAATGAGGTTTAAATGGGATTTACAGTAAACACCATTGTCACAAACGGGTCTAAAAAGTCAAATCTTAATTTAAAAGTTAACCAGGATATCAAAATATCAATGTTTATTTCCATATCATAGGAGATGCAAAAGCAACATCAACATGTAGGTAGTATTTCATTCCTAGTATTCTGTGTAATTATTTTGGTTTTATGTCAATAGTTAAGATTGGAAAACACAAATAAAAGTGCCAAGGAGTAGGGACTCTCATGTAATTTCAAAGATAACCCCCAGTTGAAACCAGAAATATTAGTGAC
Organism: Scolopax minor; assembly: GCA_028566535.1. Classification (NCBI taxonomy): domain Eukaryota; kingdom Metazoa; phylum Chordata; class Aves; order Charadriiformes; family Scolopacidae; genus Scolopax; species Scolopax minor. The sequence goes on from JAOXNG010000001.1 coordinate 113,015,398, forward strand.
ATCGATGTGTGTCATTCAAGGGAAGTGCTTAGCAACATAATTTCTTATTGATTTCCACCTAAATTGATAATCTTCTATAATTTATGGAGTAAGACTGTAATTTACAGGATTACACTGATAAGCCGTGACATTGGAAGTTTCTACATGCTTCTTCTTCCTTTGATGACATATGATCTCAGCCATAGTAGGCATTCACATCATCACACTCTTACCCACTGGGGGTTTTTGATATTATTTTCATGGTTTTTATTCAGTTTATCACCAAATAAGGAATAATAATAATTATGATAACATTGTATAAAGACAATTCTAGGACTACACAAAAATACCGTTTTGATTCGTGAAGCGATGATTTAATTATCTAAGCATATATTTTATTATTACTTGCATTGAAACACTACCAACTATACTAACTGTACTAACAAGGCCTCATTATGCTAAAAAATCTATTTACAAAATCAGAAAGTGCTCCCAAGTAAAACTGTATAAAGTTTACATGCCCAAACATGCAAACAGAGCTCACTACAGGATGAAAATATTCATTATTTTTCTTTAAAAATTTTTCTTTATAAGCAAGGTACTGCCAGTTCACAGTGCACCAAGACATTAAAAAATAATAAACCCCCTACACTTTATTTAACAAAGAAAACTCTTCAAGTATTGTTTTAATTTGGAAATTAGATATAGAGAAGAGAGTTAATTAAGAAAGATATTGCTCTGTGGCTATATATTATATTCATACAATTACCATAAGCTGAAAGTAATTTTTAAAATCCTGTAATAGTTATTGAATAATGACTATTGGATAACTATTGAAAAACAAAATGTATTATTCAATAGCTATTATTAAACAACTGTCTGAAATCCAGCTTAGAATCCAGACTTAATCAACATAGGATTTCAGGAAAAACTTGGAAGCCTGTGCTTATCTTAAAGTATATGCATTCTATTGAACATTTTTTCAACAAAATTACTTTTATAAAAAAATATATGTATGCTTAGGTGCTTTTCTGAATCTCTGCCTAAATTAGGAACTTTTCCTTCAGAATTTTTTCCTGCAAAATAAACTCTATCTATAAAATCTTTATTTAGATTACTACTCATTAGTTTGCTTATTTGTTTGAAATCAAGCTATCTTTCCACAAACTCTGACAGCCTTGTTTGATAAATACATCAAGCAATAAAGAGGAGAAATAAGACAGAGCAAAGTGAGACAACTTTGGAATTTCTTCAGAAAGGACTTAAATGGAGGGGGGGACAGTGACAGACAAATCAAACCTGAGGGTGGTAACAGTTTCAGGAATGCATGAGTCCAGTGAATTATCCAATTTCATTTTATGGACACTGAGCTTGTAAAAGGTAATGTGAATTAAGATCTCCATTTAGTCATAGAAGCCTGGAGTGCAGGAAATGGCCTGAAAAAGTGTGGAAAAAGCAATCAAAGGGCCATTAGCAGTGAATGGGTCTCTTCTGCCCAAAAAATGAAGGAATTGCCAATGAGTGAATCTGCCAGTCTTGGCTGTTGACTGAGATGTGGCTTCAAGAAAATGTGTTTTAAGGACAAAGCAGGATGAGAGTGATAAACTTCTTGCTTGCCCATCTGTGTAGAAGAGCTGTGGTTTCCTGCCACTACAAGAGAATGAGGCAAATTGAGTGAAGACAATCCTTGGCAGTATTAGAAGAAGAAATAGAAAAGGATTAAGGATTAATTCACCTCAGCATACGGCAATGGTTAGACAAATTCTGCTGTCTTGTGCCCATATGTAAAAAAAAAAGAAAAAAGAAAAAAAAAGAAAAAAAAAAAGAAAAAATGAAAAAGGGAGAAAAAAACAAACCCCAAACAAAAAACATTACACTAAAAAAAGCCCAGAACCCACTAAAGGAAATTGAGGGTTGGAGAAGATGCCCTACAATGAGAAAGTGAGAAGCTCACTCAGTATTTAATAAACAGGAAGATGACTTGTAATGTATGAGTATGTGAAGAAATTACTAAATGTACTGAAAAGTTCTTTGATCCAGTGAGGAAAGGTCTAATTAAAAGCAGTAGCTGCGCTCTGAAGCCAGACATTGAAGCTGAGGGAAGGAAACATCTCAGCAGTGAGACAACTCTACAATAGAGGTGATGAGTTCTCTGTCTTTTAATGACATAAGACCAAGAGTGGATTTAATTGTGCAGTCAAAGTAATACAAAGGTGTACTTAAAGTACCATTAATGAATTTTTTTTATAAAAAGCATCTTCTGACCGTATGAATTAAAATTTAAAAAACTTACTGAAAAGAAATCTTGAATTTCTGCTTTCTGTGAACTGACATATTCGAACACTGGTGGAACTAATTTTTTTAATTAAATTAAGGAATGTATGGAGTGCACTGAAAAAGTTAAAAAAAAAGGTCTCTTTGATCCTCTGTGTTAAGTATTTTAAAAAGTAGGAGAAAAAAGAGTTATGTAATTCCTCAGGACACATAACTGAGCCTTTCCCTGCTCAATTGTACTTGGATGCTGTGAATCTCAGCTTCCTCAGATTATGTCAACCTCTCACCCAAATTCCATTGCCATACAGTAATGAATGGACAGGTTTTTAGCCTGTAGTATGAGCTCACAGTTTTCTCCTAACTTTAAAATTGTTATAAATTACCCACGAGCACCAAGACTGTTTGGTTTTTCAGTAGATATATTCATCCTTAAAGAATGTTTAAGAGCTATAAATAACGCTTAACCACTTCATGACTGAACTGTTGGAATGAAACCCAAAGTCAGAAGCCAAATGCTTTCACTGTACACCATAAGCATTCCTTTCAATAAAATAAACTTCACATACTTCAAAACTTAAGGCACACAGGGTAAAAGATGTACTAGCACCAATCTAGAATAAAGAACTAAGAATAAACTCTTCTGGTAAATCAGCAGTTTTTGGAAAACCGCAAGCCAAATTTCATAGTGTTTAAAGGGCAAAAGTGTATGGATTTCCACAGATATTTATACTATTATATCAGCAGAGAAGCTAGCAGTAGGGTATCATAAGGCTCTTGACTTGAACACATCTCAGGACATGGACTCACTGTATCTTTTGACCTTGCTGTCCCATCAGAAGACATGAGGATCTCCCTCACTCCCAGAGCTCCGTGCACTAGCAGCTTATGGTAGTAGCTATTGAACAGCTTTCTGACAATAGCTGGGATTGGAAAGACAAAATATGTCATCTGTATAAGATCAAAGAGGCTGATTTTGACTGCAAAAGGCTAGACAGCATCCACTGTAGTAGTTTAGCTGATCTTTTCAAAGAGATACTGACGTTCAATCCCAACAACTGCAAGGAACCAAGAGAACACATGCTCATAAACACAGAGTTTAGGGATATAGTTAAAACAAGCCCAGATAAGATGATAAGTCTAGCTGCTTTCATGTTGTTGTATCTAGAAAGTATATATTAGCAGTTTTAAGATTCTAAAGTCCCAAATTAGTACCAGTATTACAGGAGTGCCGAGAGGCCAGGTTTGATCATGATTCTGATGATTAGGCACTCTACCAACACCCAGCAAGCAAACAGTCCCTGCACTAAAGAATTTACCCTCTGAATTAAAACAGACACAGAATAGAGGCAGAGGAAAACCAGGGAAGGGAGGATATAAGTTATTTACATAAATCAGCTCTGGAAGGAGCTAGCAAATACTTAAAAAGGAGTTAGCAAATACCTAAAAGCAGAAATATTTTATGTTCCTTGAAAGTAGCAGACAAGGACAGGTTCAAACCAAAGCAGAATATACCTGTGTTCAGTACTTTGAGATCTAAACAAGAAATCTAAATCTAGACTAAGGGGCATTTTTCTCTCTTTGGAAGAAACCAGAGTCAACATCCAAAATCAATATAAAAAATCCATCACTATGATCCTTCAGAAAAATACAGCCACCACCACCACTCCAAAAAAAGTCTTCTTCATTAAGTTAGACAAAACCAGGATGTTATTACCTTTAAAAGTAATGGAAAAATACAGTTTACTCCTATTTAACTGCATTACAAATAGTGGATGTCCCATGCATCATCCCTTGTGATCAGCTGCATCACACAGCTCTAGATTGCAGTGGACTGCTGAAGAATGGGTATCCCTCCTAGTCTGCCTCTGAAAAAGGATATAAAGGGTACAATTGGTAGGAAAGCTTTCTTGTTGTCAGTGAATACAGGATTTTTAATTTTATTTTTTCTTAAGTCTTGGATTTAATCTATTAGGTAAATTAACTAACTGATTCATAATTGCACATTTGTATTATCTAATTTTCCACTTCTTTTAGG
>JAOXNG010000001.1:113043002-113055931 GCA_028566535.1 Scolopax minor
GGCCTTATCCTGAATTTATCCTGTCCAGTATCTCTATCAGTGAGCTGGAGGAGGAGGCAGAGTAAACCCTCACCAAGTCTGAGGACACCACCAAACCAGAGAACACAACTGATATGCTTAATGAAAGGACTACTACGCAGAATAATCTAGGCAAGCTACATGAATGGGTCACTAAAAGCCTAATGAAATTCAGCACTGACAAACAAGTTGTGCTCCTGGGACAAATTGTTGTCAGTCAAATTTGTATCAGTGCAGGCTGCAGGCTGAACGGCTGAATTGCAGCTCTGCTGAGAAGAGCCTGGAGATTTGCCCAGATGATTTCCTGAGTAGCCTGGTCTGATCCCAGAGCTTGCCCTCCTCAGGGTGGGGATTTGGACCAGAGACCTCCTGGGGGGCCTTCCCACTTGAGTGAATGCAGTTCTGTAATCAGGGTGCTTTGAACAAAGCACTTACAATACATGTATCGCTGTAGTAATCTGTGCCACTTAAACTTAAACTTGACCTATATGAGATTAATTCACTCTTTCAAGACTGATATTGCTCAGCCAACATAGCATATTATTTTTTTTTCCTAAATATTTAATCAAATATAGCATCATACCCAATCATACCAAGAGTTCTATGGACAAGCAAAAATTCCTTGGAACACATAAAGACAAAAAAAGTTGAAAAGTAGATCTGAGCAGTGATGCCATTGGCTGCAATATCTTTAAAATCACTATGTTAATGAATTCATATGCTTGATGATTCAAATTTTAAAGAACAGTTTGCACATCACAGCTCAGAATATATAGGTCTTCTATAATAATTATTGAAATGTCTCCAAACTCACTAATTAACATCAGTCTCCAAGTAATCAGATACTTTAGCATAAATTACAGGCAAGTCCTTCTAAAACCAAAGTAATTACTTATGTATGTCATTGCTGTCATGTATGCAGCATTTGAACAATTGGAACTTAATCAGTTATCAATACTTTCCTTCTAACTGCAAAAATATAAGTACTTCAAAGGGAGTGATTAATCACTGCTGTGGGAGGAAAGCTTAGGAGGTATGACCAGACATTTCCTGCATTTGATTGAAAAAAAAAAATAAAAATAGTGTGATTCTCTTCATATGAAACAAACATGGCAGGCCTCCACAGAAAACATGCCTTATGTGAAAGGAGTAATTTAATGTGCTTGCCAATAGCTTTATTTCTTTAAAGAAATGGGGAAAAAAACCCACACTTTTTTTCCCCTCACATATTTTCTCTTTCAGCACACCAAAGAGAAGTCAGATATGGGCTTAGAGAAATATTCCTTTATCTGCTGAGAGATCAATAGTAGATCTCTCATTAGAGGCTTGATGATACTGTAGGTTTTCAATAGCACAACTCCAGTGAATGTTTCATGACAACAGAAGCAACATAGATCACCTGGAATCAAATAAAAACTCCATAAAACTTGGAAACTGTCTGGTAGAAACCGATATTACACTATTTTTATCACTTGACTGAGATGAAGAAATGGGATAAACACAATCATTCTGTGCAGTTGCACTACATGAGATAAGGCTTACACTGGGTAGAAGTAATCAACAGCTTTTGCGTTGATGTAGGGGTGTGGGCTAGAGCTTTTGCTGAGGACATTTTAGCTGATACATTTTTTATTATAGTAAAGGTACTCAAGTACACAGAATGGTCAAAACAGAGACCCTGACTCCCATGTCTTCAGGTTTTCTGGCTCACCCTCCAACAGGGTTGAGGAGGCAGGGTCCTTCCTGCAGAAGGGGCAGGGCAGGCAGGAAGCCAGATCCATTTTGAACTGTACCAAGCTCCTGCAGTAGATCCTATTGATTTAAGCAGGATAAACATCTCTTAAAAAAAAAAAAAAAAAAAAAAAAAAACCAAAAAAAGGCCTTCTGTTCCTTTATAAACCCCTACCACCTCTTCTTTCCACCAGTTAATTTACCATACTTAACTGATGATTACAGATTTTTCACTGATGTCATTATCACTAAGTAGCTCTGAAAAACCAGTTTTCCAAAATGTGAAGCTCTAAGAACAATGCCTGTGGTAGAGAATGTAATCCAATCAACCATTATCATTAGATTTTTTTCCACCACCTGTTAGAGTGCCAGCACACTACAAATATAAACTTCAGCAGAGAATTCAGAGACTCTTATGCTCAAAAGGAATTGGTATTCTGACACAGATGGCAAATTTTAAGAGAAAAGCAGAATGCTTGGCACAGTAAAGTAGGATGCCAGTAAGGTATGCAAGCTTTTCCAAGTTTCTATAAATACAAATAACATAGAAAAATACTTTAATCTGATTCTGTAAGAAATTAATGCATTTAAGGTCAGTGTGTGTTCATGTATGTAGGAACTTTCCCCTTAATCACAGATTTCTAATTTGAATCAAGTGTGAAGGGTCTAAAACAGAAATACTAAACTCCTACAAGATGAGAAAATAAGGACAGTGGACTAGGAAAAAGACTAACTAATGCCACCTCTGAGGCAAGACTAACTAACTTATCTTTTGTTAGACAAAAATGTGGGAGGAAAGCCTACATAAGAAGAATACTTTCTACTGCTCACTAAGCTTTTTGTTAGAAAGTGAAAAGTATGCCATAGACTTTGACCCCAGTATGCTCTGCCTTTTGTATTTCTTTTATTTGCAATATAAACTTACAACACAAATATTCTAAAGCATTACTTTACTCTTTATCAGCTACCTGACTCTTTCTTAAATCTATTGGCAAATTTTTAAAGTCCCTTTTTTTGATTGTACAATATAAAGCAGAGCACACAGTATCCTGCTTAACAGACAGTTTTCAGTAGTTAACAGTTATGAACCATACTTGTTGTTACACTCTGAAAATACAATATATGCAAACATAGTTCAGGTGCCTATATATGTATTGCTGTTAACAACAAAATAATATATTTTTTCTGTTTTACATCATTTTAATATAAGATTATGTTTTATTTAGAAACTAAGAAACTTCTCACGTGATCACATAAATCTGAAAAGAGAAGCAACAAAACAGAAGACGTAACACAAGGTTACAGTTAATTTAATTTTGCTCTTTATTGCCAATTTTCCCCAGTTATTGTACTTTCTCTTCCAAATGTTCCTTGTTTTTTTCCCTGTAGAGTAATTTCTGAATTCATCTTTGCCAGAACACAAGCAGTTCTGCCTACAAGCCAATATTTTTTGTTCTTCTGGGTCTCTCCTGCTTTGCTTTGAGGCTTCTCTCATTGTCTTTGCCTCTATTAGCATTAATTTCATAGCTGTAGTGCAATTCTGTTAGAAAACGCCTGACTGCCTCCACTTACCACATACTGGTTTGGCTCACAAAGTAGTTTTGGTGCATGTCATTCCATCTAAAGACCAATAGGTCCATCAACATCAGCATTTCAGCTGGATCAGAAGCACGGTTTTGACAGTGTCCTAAATATTACCAGTTACTCTGCCTTTGTTCACTTTGCACTTTGTTCACTTTGTTGTACTCTGTGGAACACACAAGTTGTATTCCTTTCAGATAAAAAGACATGGGAAGTTGAGCTGCAGGAACACAACCCATACATTTACCTACCAACCAGCATTTAGTTCATGGGACCAGACCAGAGCTAAAACAAACTGCCACACACTGACAGATCTTCTATAGGCTTGTTTCAGCTATTTACTCTATGGGTATGTTTCTACAGGACCACAATAGTTGCTAAGATAGGCATGGTGTGATCTAGAAGATCTGTCCTGTGTTTGCATTAAACATGCAGCAAACTAAGACATAATGATTCAAGATAGTAATTGATCTTTTAGACAGCTCCAAACTATGCGCAGTGGGGATTTTCAGTCAAATCCAGTCAAATCAATCAAACCCAAATTATAACCTGAGCCTCATACAGGGCAGATGTCGGGGACAGACATTGGCTGCACTTGCTCTTATGTTAGGAATTACTTCCTAACACAGACCTAGCTCATGCCCTTCTAACAGTTCACAGTTACCCAAGTTGCTGACTATTGATCAATGCTTTGGATACCTTTTCTTTGCAGGATCCTCTTTCCTTCTTCTCCTACTAAACCCAAGTAATAGTAAACAAGAATAAGCAATGACAGACACCAATAAGAGTAAATGGGAGCAAGCAATGACATGCTTTCCTGTTGTGGTACAGTCACAGTTGCAGTTAAAAGTTTGTGTAATTCCCTGCTTCAAGTATCTTCCCTGTATAGTCTTTCAGAAGAATACCCTCCCTTTGCAAGTTTTTTACCATGTTTGCTTTCTGCATCTACAGAGAAAGTGTTAGGGCAAAATGAGAAGTAAAAGTATTTGGTTTCTGTCAATCTGGTTGTATGTGTATTTGTGGTTTTCTTATTTTGTTTCCCCATTACATTTTCATCTCAGCCATCAATTATGTGACACAGACTATCATTAATTACTTGCACACGAATGGGTTTGTTTTCTTTTTAAAGCAGGTCTGCTTGAATTCTTGCTACTGAATGAGACAGAGTGAGTGACTTATTATTGATTTTTATGGTGGAATTGAGTGGCAAATGATGTAAGGAAAGGAAAAAAATCTGACTCCATCCACACACTCCAGTCTGGTCTGCCAGCTGTGATACATGGCCATGCTTTCTCAAAAGTTAACACAGATCACTTTCAACATAGAAGCAAACTGTACCACTTGAGCCACATGAATTAAACTTCATAGTGCAGTTTTCACAACTCTTCCTCATTTTTCCCCCTGCCTCTCTTCTCTTCACCCTTCCACTTCTCTGACTCCATCCTTCACAAACTTCACTCAAGCTATGCAATCTTTCACCTTTGGGTTAGATATGGATACCAGATGGAGTATGGATGTACCATTAAGTTAAGATGGCACCCCACAAAATGAAGAGTACACCACCTACATGAGTTAGTCTTATGCTAAGCCATGGTTCTTCTATATGCCAAGGGCAGATAAGATGTATTTAAAACATCCATATAGGTGCTTAGTTTCCAGTGCAAATTGCTCTCAAAGACTTAGTGACATGCATGGGGACCAGTAAACCCCATGACCATAGGCTACTTTAGTGGTGCTTATGGTATGACTGCCTACTCCTAATTCAGGTTGACTCTAACTACCTCCAGCAGGAACACCAGTGGCTGGAGCTTCAGGGTCACTATTTTTGCTACAAAATATATTTATCATGCTAAAAAAGTCAGTACTTTTGCTGAGAGAAACCTGACAGTGATTTCTCTGTAGATATTTTGGTTTAGTATCAATAACACTTTAGCTATTTTAATAGCAATTACAACAGCAAGGCTAATATTTGTGTTGGCAATAAACCATACTCAGCCAAGGACTGGGTATCACCCTGTTAGACACAAGGACCATCTCCACATGACAGAGAGATACCATACAAAAGTCATCAAAAACCCATATAAATTACCAAATGCTGAGCATCTGCAATTTCAGTCAGAGGGGCTGACAGAACAGAGTAGGTCCCATCATTTAGGGACAGACAGGATCTCACTGGAAATAAATCTTTCTGTTTGTTACAGAGACCCCCAAAGACTGAAGTGGTGCACAGCCTTACTACACTTCTAGCAAATCCTGAACAGGTGTCACCTCTCCTCGATGTGATATGGATAATGAGTCTCTCTGCCACTTCTTGACATATTAGACTTGTAGCTATTTTAGCTATAAAATAGCTAAACCTATTTTATACTTGACCTGGTCCTCATAATTTCCACCCATCTCCCTGTCCCTTCTAAGAAAATAAAAATCACTTATTTTCTTCCTCATTATCCCTGATCTGCATCCCATCTAACTCTTTCTTCTTCAGGAACATTTTGTGCCTGAGCAGTAAGCATGGTCACAACCCTCTGTGTTCACTATCATCAAAACTGATTTCTGATTTTAAAAGCTGGGTAAAAGGTTAGAATTCAAGTCTAATGAACCTCTTCTGTTAGGTAGGTAGGTTAATATCTTGTCTTATCTAATACGAAAGGGGAAGACAATGCAAAAAAGTTTCAGGATGTTAAAAAAATGCATTCTTTTCAGTGAATTTACTGTTTATTGCTGTAATTTAGTCTAAGTTACACTACATCTTCATTTCCAGGCTCAGCAAGTCACAATGGCTCTAGACAGCACAACTAGGAACAGGCATCAGCATGTATGAACACAACCATATGCACAAACATATAAACATTTAAGCATGGAAAAGTCAACCTTTTCCCATGACTCAAAGGCTTTGTTGCCTGCTTCTGCACTGAATTGCTTTCCATCATGCTGCCTATTTTTTTTTCCCAAATACAGCACTGATTTATTGCAAAGAGACAAATTGTCCCAAGCCCACTGAAACTGTAGTCAGAGATTCCCCCTCCAGTGGGGCTGGCATCTCGAGGACAGCCCAGGGAGAGAAGATGCTACAGACCCAGGGAACAGAGCAGACACCACACCAGCACTCGCTGGAGGGAGCAGGGTAAGCCATAGGGTACAGATAAAGGTTTCCACTAAGAAGACAGAAAAAGTCACAGCCTGTGTGGATTATTGCTGAAAGAGCCATATCAAGGTCACTCCATCCAAACCGTCATGTCAAAGGCTGGGTCCATATGCCCAGTAGTGAAAATACTGTACACACAAGGCCTGAAACACCATGTGAGTTCACTAAGGCCCTGAAGGACAGACTTAATTACAGGTCCTATAACTTACATGTTCAACTTTATGTGTAACTTACAATAAGTGAAGTGAAAATAATGCCTGAGTGTACAGCAAGACCTTGCCCATTGCAAACTATAAAAAAAATCTCAAATTCCCATACTGACTGTAGTAGAAGATAAAGTATTCTCTACTTCTTATCATCTGTTATAAATATTTCAATTGTTTTCAAACATTTTTCATTGAATAACGGGTGATATTAATATAAAATTTTCCAAAGGAAAAAGGTTCATAAGTAGTTTTCAGGAACATTGGGTAGAGCTGCCCACTTCCATGATCCTGGGAATATCTGAAGATCCAATTAAAAGATGCATTTCAGGAAAGGTACACATGTTCTCTAGAGTACTAAAACATTAACAGTGTGTTGGAAATACCCATGAACAGGTAATAGATTTCAACTCATTTGTACAGAGACTTTGGAAAAAACACAGAATGGAGTTACTAAAGAAAGGTAAGTACTCTTTTGCACCTCTGTCAGCACAGTGCCTTGGACAAAATGGTCTTGTATGTTCTTGTCCAGTGCTTGGTTCATTTACTCGCTCATGGATCAGGTGTAGTGAACATCTCATTTTACACGTTATTGCATAAAAGCTTTGGCCTTGGAGCACCTGTTAGAGCTGGTTAAAGTTCTTTCCCCTGGACACAGATGCTTTCAGCTGCTAGTAATTAGAAAAAAACAAAGTAGGACTACCACATGGACTCAGGCCCTGAAAGAGAGGAATGCCAAAGAAAGCAGCACAGATTTTATAAGGATGCATGTCATATTTTTTCCCTTGGCAGTACAACCTTAGAACACCAGGGTGAATGCCAGATACTCCAAGTGTCAAGCAAACAACAAAATTTACTACAGGTCTTCTTAGCTTTGATAGGAAAGAGGAGCACCTAGAGGCCAGCCATAATTCTGTAAAATAACAGGGTTTATAAATATAGATAGAAATAAATTCTATAGGAAAAGATGTGTTTAAAATTTTTGATCAAGTGGAAGAGGCTAATTTTCTCAAGTCTTTGCAATTGCAGACTTGCACTTGCATTTCTTTTTTTTACATGTTTATTTACTATGTACTTGTAGGCTGTGTCATCACGCTGGTCTTTATTTTTTGATTTAGAAATAATTTAGAAAGCACTTTTAGGTTATGAAATTAGAGCATTATCTATTTCAATAATGTTATCTGTGTGCAATGGGAAGATTTACTGACTAAAGCATATTTTCTCTGGCAACATATAAACAACTTTAAATTTGGCTATTATCACTAAGATTCAATCCAATTAGAACTGATTTCAGTGGAAAAAATGTGGTGAACACAACAGGAAAAGAGTAAATTGACTAGGTATTCTGTGTTGCACAAAGTAAATATAAGGAGACTGGTAGTATAGCACATTATATAAAAAAATATTTAAAAGTCAAACAGATAATACCTTAAGTAAGTTAGCACTTACAAACCTCTCTTGGAGAATTTCACAGGAGGACATAGTAAATAGCAGTAGAATCCTCAAAGGGTACTGAATATGATACATTATTCTGCTTTGGTGGACTCTTGGCCCCACTAGTCCTAGGTCAATTTTCCCCTCATGCTTAGTCTATTCGCAGGATGAATTCCCTCACACTTGCAGACTCAGTTAATGTGCTGCTATGTCAGCTCAAAAACATAACACTGCAGGAAGAAAGGAACAATGCTGCTGTTTGATGATGGTAAGGCTAGTATTTTAACTAGATGAGTTAGAAACCCACAACTGATAAAGAATGACACTTTGGGATGAGACAAGAAATATGGATTAATAAATAAGGATGATAAAATTATACAGAATACTTACATTATTATTATAGTGCTGAAATTTATTTCAATCCAGTCCTGGCTGATGAATGAATAAAGAGATGTGAGGAGAATCAGCACCTCTAGAAACAATGGTCAGCACCTGGCAAAATGTGATTTCTCCTGCAAGTCCGAGAACTCCTCCCAAGTCCCAGGAAGCTGCTATTAGCCTCACAGGACATGGTGCTTGTGCTTTTCTGGTTACAGCTATTTATAAGTTCCTATTTGCTTCACCTTACTGACCATGGGGAATATCACGTCCAAGATATGGCAGCAGGAGAAGACACAGGAGGGAAGCATTGACGTGATGTTGTCAAAGACACCCATTCTGTCACATGCTAAAGGTAGGCTGTCAAAATCCGGGGGATCTTGTATAGTAGAGATCATTTGAAAAGATTTCAAGAAATCTTGTTTTGACTACTGTTGCAGAGGAGAAACAGAGAATAGAAAAAACACTAAAAGCAACTTGATTAACAAGGTGAAAGTAAGCAATGGCATGGAGAAGGGCTAGGAGTTCTGATAACCTTATCACTTGCACAGTGAGTCCTACCCTACTCACAGTCAGATCTAATCCCTTTCTAAAACAAGCATTGGAAAAAGATGAAAGAGCTGATACATCTCTAAAGGTTTAGCAGGTCCAGAGACAGAAAGCAGCCGTCTACACGAGAATAATATAAACAAAAGAGATTAAGTATTTACAATAGTTCTTTGAGAGAAGGCAACAATTGTCCAGCTGGCACTACATTAAAATGATTTTAATCATCCTAATGGAGGAGATGAGATAGATGTTTTGTGAAAGACAAATTCCGTGATATTTTTATGAGAGGAATTATTCTCCCTTTCTTAAGTAAAATGCCTCTGTTTAATTACTTTTTTTAAGCACATGAAAAAGGAAAAATTAGTCCAGTATAGAATGGGGATTATGAATAATTCCACATTGCTGAAAGAAGGGTTGGGGGAGAGAAGACAGGTAAAAATTTCTGTTTCAGTACAATCTGAGGTTTTGTTCTGTAAGGCTCTGCTTTGGTGTTGGGTTTGTTGGGGTTTTTTTAATTACAGGGCAAGAAGACCTTTATTTGTTCTCCACTTCTCCACAGGTAGGAGAGTATTTTATGAAAACCCCATCACAAATATTTTCACCCAGAGTTCACCTTACCAATTTTAGGGGCAAATGGCCTCCTTGCCTTTACCAGTTACTATGCATTCATTATCTGACAAAGATCTAATCAGATTACTCATAATGGGTTCACACAGGTGGACTGTCTAGTGTCACCATTTCACGTGACTTTCTACTTCTGAAAGGCACATAATCATGGTCATGTAGGTAGAGAGTGAGTAGAAAAGGACAGGAGAGAGATTCCTATGACGGATCTGACCTTCTGTGTCCCCTGGATCAAGAGGAACATGAGGCTCAGCCCCTACTATCAGAGTCAGGTATTAGGTGTGATTTCCAAATCACAGCTTTCTTCAAAGATGCAGCAATATTGTGCATTTCAAAGCCACAATTTAAACAGAAACACAAAGACCTACATTGCTAGCTGGTTCAGCAATGTGCTGCTTCTTTCTACAGGTCCCTCTCCCATTCTAGAAACTGTTTTTCCCATCGGCCTTCTCCTGGCTAATGGCCAGATTGAAGGCCCCCAGACTCAAGAACTGGGGCCCTTCCACTCTAGGGCAATAATTAACACTGCCTAGCTTGCTCTCCTCAGCAAAACAGAAACACTTAGACCAACAAGGTTGTGGACCACCCTGCCTGAGATCTAGTCATACGTATGTTTATTTTTCAGTTTCATTTTTACTTTGGTGTAATGCTAAATTCAGAAGCTTCTGCCTTCAAAAGAGATAGATGCTGAGACTCAAAGTCCGGAAATCTCCAATGCTTCATTGAACCAGAGCCATTCAACAATCACTTTGAGTTTTGAAAGCAGTTAATCACATTTATAATAAAACTTTGTTATCACTGCAGATTTACTTGGAATCTTGTCGCACAAAATAATAAATAAAAACATCTGAGGAGCAGATGATTCCCTTCAGCCCTAATATATAAGGTAAGGACTTAACACTGGCAATTTTGTAGACCTGAACTTGGCCCCTCTCCCCTTGGCTGCATAAATTTCTGAAGATCATAAAGAAATCAAAGATCTGACAAAGAGAATTCAGAATTTTGTGTTTCTGCAAGACATACAGCAGACTGTATTGTCACAGCATGATATTGCTCTCAAAAAAAAAAAAATTGCCTAAATTCCTGTGCTGCTCTAGATTCCAAGTCAGGGTGCAATATGGCTTGTAGTGACATGGATAACAGATATCTCGTTTCAGAGTAACAAGCATGGACACAGTCAGGCTACTAACAATATTATCCCCAGCCAGGTGCACAAAAAGCCCTCCCTTTGGGCTCTGCAGGTTTTTCAGTGAGCCCTAGATTTGTGAGTTATTTATTTTTTGTTTCTCTTTAAAATTGCAAATCTTTAGCACTCATCTGAGATTTCAAAAAGATGTTTTTATCACCTATTTGAATTCATAGCTTTTCATTTCTGTACAAAAACTGGACTCTGAAATAAAATACTCACCAAGATCCAACCAAGCTCTTGTTTTCTTTCCTGTTGCTTGCCCTACCCATATCACTATATCCTATTGTCCTGCATTCACTATTTAGTCCTCTTCACACAGACATGAACAAATGATTTCTATATCATATGTCTAGCTATTTCTCTTAAACATGGTAACATTCTGAGACAGGACCCAGGCCTTGCTGACAATTTGCCTGTTATCTAGGAGGCTGAGGATCCTATCAGAAATAATGTTGCTTGCTTTTTTTGTTTAATAAAACTAGCAATATTTATTGCTGGTTGAAAATGGATGGAAAACACACCCATGTATATAGGGTTGTAAATTTACCTTATCTGTCTGTGTGTAAAGTTTAGTGTCTAAATGGTGTGGTAGGTGTACTCAGATACAGATCTTGGGTGGGAGTCCTGGCCTTGTTTTGATTACCAAAACAAGGGATGAGCCTTGGAGCTACACCATCATCCCACATAGCCTAGTGTGCCCCAAAGGAAAACCCAGTGTGTTGCTGGGAGGAAGCCGTGCTGGATCTCAGCATTCAGGGCACCTGATGAGTGTACCCTCCTTGCCCTCAGCCAACTTGCAAGCACCTTGCAACTCCATCAGTGCAGCAGCAGATGTACCTTCCCAGAGCCATTCAAATGGTTTCTATCAGGAGTACCTTATCACATACATGAATGAGCTGTCAAGTAATTGATCTGTTGCTCATTTTGCATGAAAACAGAAGATTCACAGAGAGATCAGGAAAGCACCATGACAGCAGCTCTAAGAGAGTGTGGCTGCTACTACTTTATGGCCAAGGCTACATCTCCTTCTTTCAAAGAGTTTCTGAGCTGCTGTTGTGATAATGGTTTCAATATTTGATTAAAATTTTTTAAATAAATTTACCAAGAAAAATAAAAGGCAAGGAAAAAGCAAACCTTTTGTAAATGCATAACAGATGTACCGGTGCATGCCGGGATGAATGCAGAACAGGCTTGGACCTGTCATCACGCTCCTCAGAGCCGCATTCTTTCCCCATCTCATGTGGCCTACACCTGGGATACACTGGCAGGGTGGCTTGTGAGGCTCCCAGGTTCAAAGTAAATGCTCATACCTTTGTTCCTGCCTGCAAGTCTTTTTAATTTTAAACTTTTTCCTCTCTGTCATCACTGTTGTCTTTCACTAGTAGTGGCTTTGACTATATACTAAGACATGTTGGCAGGTTCTTTTTAGTGTTCAGGATACCCATCAGAACAAAGTATAGATACTAGAAATAAAAGTTATATAAAAGGTAGAGTTAGAGAAAGTTAGGTAAGTGGAAGCATGAGGACTCTTGGCAATCTGGATATTTGTTGTATTGCACAAATATAGATTTTTCTTTAAGATGTTATAAAAAGTCATAACTTGCTTCTCATTTCTGATTTTTTTCCTCCAGTAAGAATAAAAGTTTCTTTAATCAGATTCAGTAATACTGGGGAGTAAAAGTCAAGGATCCATCCCTAGGATTTTTTCAAACTGGGAGACTAGTGTAAACTGTCTGCACAATAATCAAAGGTCAGGCCTTCATATACATCAAACACTGCAAAATGGCACTGGTTCACAGTGGCCCATTATTGCCAGATTGTGCTAAAGTATCTCACTTGCATTAATAGCCCTTGCTATTCTCCTACAGGAAGGGATTTATTTGAAGACTGAGGCTCAAAAACCATAGCTTGCAAAAACCTACAGTAGTATTCTGTGCATTGGAGTCCATTTTAGAGTATGCATACCTGCTTTTACACCTTGCTAGCAGCTTCCTTTCTGACACAGAATCACAGAATCACAGAATCACAGAATTGTAGTGGTTGGAAGGGACCTCAGAGATCATCGAGTCCAACCAAC
>JAOXNG010000001.1:113074882-113092295 GCA_028566535.1 Scolopax minor
TGAGACCCCACCTGGAGTACTGTGTCCAACTTTGGAGTCCTCAACACAGGAAGGATATGGACCTGTTGGAACAGGCCCAGCAGAGCGCCATGGGCATGATCAGAGGGATGGAGCACCACTCCTATGAAGACAGGCTGAGAGAGCTGGGGTTGTTCAGCCTTGAGAAGAGAAAGCTCCGGGTAGACCTTATAACAGCCTTTCAATATTTTAAGAGAGCCTACGGAAGAGCTGGAGAGGGACTGTTTACAAGGAAGTATAGAGACAGAAGAAGGGGCAATGTTTTTAAATTGGAAGAGGGGAGACTTAAATTAGACCTTAAAGATTGATTTTGAACCCCCCCCTGCCATGGGCAGGGACATCTCCCACTAGAGCAGGTTGCCCCATCCAGCCTGACCTTGAACACCTCCAGGGATGAGGCATCCACGACTTCCCTGGGCAACCTGTCCTAGTGCCTCACCACCCTCATTGTAAAGAATTTCTTTCTATTATCTAGTTTAAATCTCCCCTCTTCCATTTTAAAACCTTTGCCCCTTGTCCTGTCACTATACTTCCTTGCTAAGAGTCCCTCTCTGACTCTTCTGTAGGCTCCCTTCAGAATAAAAGAGTTCATGTCTTTTACAGGCATTAACAAAGAGGCTAAAAGTCAGTAGGGAAGTTATGGAATATTACATATCAGCAATATGTGGAAAGAAAGAAGCTTGGAAAACATTTTCTAATTAATACCATGTGCATTAATCTATGTTCCACATTAACTGTCTCCTAATAAAAGATCCACAATGCATCCTCAACAAAAAAAGTAGCATTTATAATCTTAGTAGGTATTTTTATATATTTGCTTATAAAATATAGAAAAGTAAGAATGTATTGATTTTAGTATTTAGACTATTAAGGTGGAACACACAAGTCCTGGAGAAGTGAGCCCTGTCTTAAGACTAAGGTTAGTCTTAGGGCTAACCTTACTAGATGGCCTAAAGTGCATGGGATAGAAAGAAGAGACACAGAAGACATATCAGGAAAAGAAAGATCTATATCATGTTATTAAGCTTTCTCTGTGTAACAAACTGATGATGTATTAAAATCCACCATCCAGTTTCTATGATGTGTTTCACTCTAAACAGGAACCAGCAGACTCAATGCCAAAATACCTTACTGAATAGCTAAGTGTAGTGTAATGCAACATGTTAGAAACAGAGTCTGGTGAAAGAAGGCAGGTTCTGTATGCATGAAAAATACATTTTGAGATCTCCGTAAAGCCTGTGGAATGTATGCTATATTGAAAAAATGTCTTAAACTCAAAATCACTACATGCATTTGTTGAAAAGGAAGTAACAACAGCAGAGTTGGTGGAAGTGAATGTATCAGTCCTGTTGCACGATCTCCTGCTGGGGCCTGGAACAGCTGCTTGACTGCCATAACTTTCATCTATGCAAGCAGGGAGTGGAAATTGTTACCAAACCAGAAGCGCCTTGGCAACGCATGTGACAACTCCTTAGTAATTTACTTTTTCTCCAGTCACAGGAATCCACAATACTCATACTATTCCTTTCTCACAAATCCATCAGTCCTTCCACTGTCCACCCACAGGCTTAATACTTCAAAAACACCTTCATTTATACTCTCAGTTTCTTTTCAACTACCTGTTCATCCAATAGTAAAATGTACTAGCTGGGAGATTTGAAAGTAGTTTTCTAGTTGCCCTTGATGGGGTGGAGTGGCAACATTTACGGTCCTCCAGTCCTTTAAAATCTGCTAGAGTACACACCAGGGGAGGGAATGAAAGGTGGGGAGGAAGGGGCAGAGAGAAACAAAGTGCCATGAACAAAAGCACTTTGGTTGTTTTGTAAGAGTAGCTCACTCTTTCTGGGGTGCCAGTGACTCCATGGTGCACCTCCCATATTCTCTCAGAGATACTGATGGGTGAGACAAATATAATTTTGCTGCAGCTGCTCTAGTTACAAGAGGAATGAGTATGCTCAAGATGCTGGAAACCTTTAACAAGTGGAACCAGTGATTTTTTTATAAGCTCTGAAAATTTTGAAAACAAAGGAAAGATGAAAGCATTTTTTTTTCCTGTTTTTCCTGAATTTCAGATAGCTCCTGCCTTTTGATTCTAGAAGGACCAGAACAAGGACAAAACTTCGGAGACAGAGTCTTTGTAACATCAAATGTACGCAGAGAAAGGAATGGAAAATTTATCCAGCAGGTTTGGGTGTGCTGCCAAAAGGGTCCCTTCAGTCTTCCTAACTGATTCAAGTATGTTATGTTTGCCAAAGTGTTACAAGTGACAAAAAAGTCACTTTTGTGACTGTGATAAAAATTGGACCAATGTTAAAAATGTTTTTCTTCTTTCTGTCTCAAGAACCAGAGAGCCATCCTTCCACACACATTCAGCACTGTTTCCACCTTTCTGATCAGGCAGAGAGCTGCACATGAAACAGTGCAGCACCATGCCAAGCTACCACTGTAGGCCAATGTCAGTGTCCTGTTCAGGAGTTGGCATACCAAGTCTCAGCTCAGGAAGATGCTCACTGTTCTTTATTGCACAGCACAGGCATGTGGTGAACTATATGAACAAAAAGCTTTGTCCATCTTCTCTAGATTAGATCTGCTTTAGAATTACATTATCATGCCTGATCTTTATAGGATTTATAAACATGCAAATATGTGTTCCAAATCTCCCATCCATGTGGGATCTAGTCCATGCAATACTTCCACCTGCTCTCTGCCTTTCACTAGCAGTACATAGAAGCACGCCTTCAGACATGTAGCCACGACCTGGGAAGAGCTGCCACTGCCAATACTGGATCCACCCAGACTGCGGTGTACAACATGAAGATTCTGGGAAAATTGGAATGTGGTCCAGGGTGATCCCATCCTAACCTAGGCATAGCTGTTCTACACTACTGAGACTGTAAATAATTTCATTTGTAAGATAACCTTGTCATTCTCTCATTCTAGACTATAACAAGTGACATATATATACAAAACTTTGAAAACAAATATAAGCTCAGTAAAATATAAAAATGATTCCAGTTTAAACAGGAAACAATATGCAATACAATTTTTTTTATAGAATGCCCTAACAGCTTGTGAAGAGACCTAAGTTTCGCATTTCATTGAGGATGAAATGTTTTCCTATAAACAAAGGTTGACAATTTAATGCTTTAGGGATCAAAGTTATATATTAGATACTTGAAAAATTATTAAGGAAAAAATATCCATATTATATCATCATTTCTTTTAAAAATAGATTTCCTTATGAATAATATCTTTAATGTTTAAAAAATGATTAGAAGAGAATAATGATAGAACCAGAAACTTGGCTCAGTAAAGAATATTTGTTATGGATTTTTTCTTCAGTTCTTATTAGTTACAGAATAGCAAAAAAAAAATAGGGCATTTGCCTGTGAGACGGACCCCAGTTCTTGTTGCAGAGTATGGGCCTGCAGAGTATGGACTTAAAAATTGAATGAGAATTTGCCAATAGATTTGCACTAGATACATGTATAATTTTCAGCAAAAAGTCTACATTCACTGAATCTGCCTTTGCATGATCACTAGTCTGAGATTCACAGTGTGAATTTCACAAACAATAGTATGGTAATGATCATACAATGGCTCGAATGCTTTAGTTTCCCTTTGTCCAAGAAATAATCACACAGATATTTTGTTTCTCAATGACAAATAATACTCATTATGCATTAAACTGTAATGCACAGTGTAACATCTTTGGTAATGCCTAATTTTGCTTAGTCGTAGGTCATTAGCTTGAATAAATCAGTGTAAAAATATCATAATATAGATACATTTTAAGAGTCAACAGTGGTATATCTGTTATCGTGTGGTGCCCTTTCTGAGTGTACTACCATATATCACATTTCTTTTCCTTTTTTTGTCATATATCTGAGAAAAATGTACCTTTCCTCATGATAAATGGCACCTATCATCTATAATTAAATCAAGATAATCACTGTGCTGCACATGTATCTTCCCTATAAGAGGATAAGTACTCGTGATGGTTATTAAATATATCACCTGGGAATCATTCAAGTACCATAGTGAAGAGAGCAGTGTACAAATTAAGATAAAACAGAAGATGCATAAATTGGGTGTGAATGAAGGATTTGTTACTGTGGTCTTCACCAAATTATAGAGTACTAAACATAAAAGAGTGCAATGAAAGAAGTGTAAGATGCTGGCTGCGTTCAAGTAGGGAACACGCAGCAAAGTAATATGTGTCTCATGCTGGAAGTCTGTCACAGCCTGAATATGCATGAAAAACCCCATGAGGGTCTGATTTCCTCTCCCTTCCCCAGATTGCTTCCTACGTTTTCAGTAACATTTCATTCTACAACAATGTATATTAATTATTTATGTCCCAATAATCTAGATAAGTAATTTCATAAGAATGTTCATAAATAATTTTATGATAATATTCTGAATAAAATCAGTTATTCTGGTACATAAGATGCCTAAATGTCAAATAAGCCAGACTTTTAAAACATATTCCAATATTTGTCAAATGCAGTGAGGGTGACTCTTTTTTTCCAGAAGTCCTGAGCTGAGAATTCAGTTTGAAATCTATGGTGACAAAATGAACAGAATTTGAAACAGAATCTCTGTTTCTCATTACAGAATTATGACTGTGTTCAATTGTGTTTCTCATCCAGAATAGGTGGACTCCCTGCAGCATTTCAAGAGAGAAAAATATATTACACTGATAATATAAACTGGTGGGTGTTCTAGAATTAAAAAACATTATGCTTATTGCTGTATTTTATCATGCCATTTGTATACCTTCAGCTGTTATCTTCAGTTCATACAAGTAAATTAAAGCTGACACATTGTTTTACATCATGTATTCTATTCCAGGTATATTCTTTTATTTTTTATAATTATTAGTATGGGTGTCTCACTTGTTTCACTGTCCTCTAATATTTCTCTCTTTTTCATTAAAAAGATACAATAATATTATTGCATTGATGGCCTCCTGGAATCCTTGAACTTTTCCAGAACCACAAATCTGGCTATCAAAACATAGCCACAAGTGCTCCTTGGTGAGCAATAAAATATTCCCAGCATCAACACTGGATCCAAGCTTTTATAGACAATTACAGGATTAAATAGTTACAAGGAGCAAGAGCAAGATATTTTCAAAGACTGGCTGTGGCTACCTGTGTCTGTGAATAGTGACTGCAGATACACCTAGTTATGAGAAAACACAAGCACTTCTACAAACAAATAGGAGTAAGTTGCAGACTACTTTGTGAAACCTAGAACAAACAAATCCTGCCAAAGCCATCTACAGCATTAACCAAATATCTTCTTTCATTTTTTTGAACACCTAATTTTGTACTTATTTCCTTAATGTTTAACAATGGAACAAAGCACTTATTCATGGGAAGTTGTATTTTCTTTAAAACATTCAGCTTTTTCCCTTGAAGAAAAAAAAAAAAGGAATGTAAACTCTTTATTCCACTTCTCCTACTCTTTAGAAAATAAGCATGTAAAGCTGAACGATGGAAGGTGCAGTGACAAAGAGCACGGACTCCATGGGGGGGTGAAGCGAAGCCCTTTATTGTTTCACTCCAACAGCATATGTAGTTTCTATCTTTTGATCACGCGCCGTGCTCCCTACACAGATAGTTTGTGAGTGAATGTCCACATGCCGTTGTGAGCAATACAATTGGCTACATTTAAATGTTTACATGCCTAGGCTAAACAGTTACACTGCTATCTGCTTTCCACCACACAAATAATACCATATAAAGACATTGCTTTACTCTTCTCAAGTCTTTCCTTCCCACCAATACAAGAACACCTGCCGAGCTCTCACTCAGCAGCGTGTCTCCAGTTTCCTCATTCCCACAGGAAGATGTTTTCCAAGCAGAACTATCTAGCTCTTTAGCAAGTTTGTCAAGCAACAGACTAACTCTCCTGCTGACTCCACATTTCATCTGTGTTCATGTTGCTGTTGGACATACCAAGCTACCCCCTGAATCCACTAGGACGCTGTTTTTATTTTACTTTCCTTTAACACAAAAAATGTATGCATTTGCTATGGCAATGATGAGTAAGTGCTTCATAGATTATAGATTATAGATTATGGTATGTCCAACAGCAATATGAACACAGGTGAAATGTGGAGTCAGCAGGAGAGTTAGTCTGTTGCTTGACAAACTTGCTAAAGAGCTAGATAGTTCATAGATTATGAAGCACTTGTCTTGTAACCATAATAAAGAGGTGCCTCTCCATGTTCTCTACCTTACATATTTCTGAAATGCTAGTTCAACAACCTGTTTAAGTCTTACACTGTGCCTGTCACAGTGGTTTTCATAGCTTGGTGTCATTCAGACATTTTGTATCTGTAGGAATGATTGTTTCTTTCTGTAGAGAAAGTGAGTTGGTCAAAATATTTTTGCAACAAAAAGGTCAACAATAGAAAAATTCTGGGAGACTTGGGTGACAAAGATATTTTGTAAGTTTGGGTCATGCTGCACACGTAGTTTGGCTAAAAAACATGGGGTGACATTTTCAAAAGTAATCAATCATTTTCCTTGGCTAAAATGTTTCATCGTGGCATTTCCAAAAAAGTTTCCTTTTCACATTAGTCACTAACAAACAACTCCAAATTGTATTCAAAGATGTGATGCTTAACGTCTGTCCTCCTCTACAGACAGGGTTTACAAACAGTCTGAATTGTTCTGTAGCACAACCCAAGAGCCCTACCAGAGTGAATCCAAGATTTCCTGCCATATCTTGTGGCAGCCCAAGGATACGGCATATCAGAATGACTCACTGACCATCCAGCATGGATGCCTCCACGTCAGACACCCTTATCTTTCCTGCCATTGCGTAAACCTATACCAGGTACTGCTGGGGGCTGACCCAAGGCAGTGAAAGGTGTGCCTGTGAAACAAGCCTCTGCTCACCTCACTTCTTGACACCACCATATGCAAAATGCCCTGATCCAACCTACCTGCCTTATCCTCAGCACCCTGCAGGGAGTACCCTGCATCTCCTCTCTCCTCCTTGCCAGACCATGATGCTGGTCAAGGCACTTGATGCTGACTGTGAGAGAGCAGAGGGAGTAAAGAGGCTGAGCCTAGTCATCTTGCCTAATACACTGCAGAACTGGAGCCCTAACCTGGAACTTTTACTGAATTAAAACAGGAGTGGAATGACTTAAGCAATAGCATTGCAGCTGTATAAGCAGCACTAAACTTAAATGTTAATTAGATGATGTTTTAAAAATCTAATGTAGAGTGTCACCACTACTAGAAACTGTAGGGGCAAGGGAGGAACAACACCTTTTTCAGAAATTATCTGTTCATTATCTAAAATCCCTGACAATTATAAATGGAAGGTTTCAGGTTCTCCTTTTTTACTTTTGCAGGCCTTGGTAGCTCTGATTTAAACACAAGAACCACAGCTAATGATGACCAAACCTGAAGTGCTGTCTGCAATGACACATGGATAGTTTTAGTTACTTTCTTACTAAGAAATGTGAGATTTTGGTGGGGTTATTTTAAAATGAAATGATATCATAGCTTTTGAGTTCTGAAAGTTTCCTACCATTTGTCAGTTTAATAAACTGAAGATTTTAATAGAGATCTTTTAACAACACATGCTGTACTCTGAAGGTGTGAAAATTTCCTAACTAGCCAAGTTTACATACTTCTTACACAGGAAAGTCACAGGTTTCTTTGTAGCCTGACACTGAAATTTAGCTATAACTGAGTAATATTAATAAAAAATAATCTTTAGGACATCTGCTCCACACACTGAAGGGCTTGAGTCTTGCTTTAGAAGCAAAAAAGTAAAAGTACCTTAAATTAGGCTTCAAATTTCTCATTTAGGATGAGCAATTCTCCAAAGATGCTAAGTATCCACAAATCCCAAGACAGTTTTCTGGCTATCTCACACTCTTGAAAGGCAGACCACTTCATTTAGAAGCCTCAATATAAAATGAAAGCCAAATTTTATGTTGCATTAATGTCGTTGTAAAAGTGATCTTCTTGGAACTAAAAAAAGAAGTATTATGAAAGAAAATAATGTTTAAAAAAAATAAAAAGAGCAGCTAAACCCTTCAAATGCAGAATTTAAGAAAATATTCCATCTGCCTTCATAGATCTGCTGTTAGTGCACATTTCAGCTAATGCAGTAATAACCAAGAAGATATATGCTATACAAATATATGCTTCTTCCCCATTACAACTGAAACTTTGCAGTGTGGATGGTAGATAATCACCAATAGGGAATATGCTGGAATTTGACCAGAATTTTAAATTTCTATAGAAAACTGTGTGTAAGAAACACAACACTTCCCTTGAACAAAACAGCCCTGAATTTCACTTATTAAAGTCATTTTCCTCTTTGACCCATCATAAGCAGCACAGCCTGCTGCAGCATGAGGAGGTTCAGAGTGGTTTCAGCACAGCACAGGGACATATATGAAAAGGTGGTAACTGCTCACTCACAACTCACAGAGTTTATTGAAGAAACCAAGGAGAGAAGTAATGCTGCTAGTTCTATTTCAGTGGTGGAAAACTCAAGTGCAAATATAGAGAGTGGATGGCATGGACCATTAACACACCTTGGAGCCTTCACCATCAGCTCCCTTACTCCATTTCTGCTGTATCACAAATGAAAAAAAGAACAAATCATAATCCAGGGAAAAGGCCTGAAAAACTCAGCCCAAGAACTGTCTAAAGTAGATGCTTCAATACATAGCTTTTGAAACAAATCACTTAATAATTATTGCTTGCAACAGCAACAATAACATTTTTGGTAGAGTGGATGAGGAGGGACAACTGTATGATTTATTAGCACTTTTTTAATATACCTAAAAGGGTTTAATTTTAATAATTTTCCTATTTTTATTGCCTGAGGTGCTTAAGACATATGAGCTTTTTATTTAAAATCACATCAGCACTAAGGAAATCTATTTCAAATCTTTACAGAGTAATCAGGCTGGGATCTATGAGTTATCAACAAAACGCCAGCTGAAACAAATCCATAAGTTTTAAAATGTGCTTTGTATTTAGCTGGGAAAACTAAGTACCTCTGAATAAAACCAAATCATTCAGTTTGCAATCAGGATTTTTTATGATGAAACTGAACTTTTTTCTCAATTCTCTTGGAAATTTTGAATTTCTTTTTTTTTTCCTGGACAAGCACTGCGGCTAACACACCCCTGGATTTCCTCACTCTGTGATCAGCAAGCAGGTAAGGAGAAACAGCAAGCACAAGTACCCCTTTGCTTTCCTTTTGGTCACCCTGTCACCAAGACATTGGAAGTTCAGGCGAAATTCTGTCATCTGCATTTAGAAACTTTTAAGCAGCTAATATCTTGGAAGACATGTACATCTGCCACTTTCAGGGAGATGCTGGCCATAGGAAATAATACTGATGAGCGTGCTAGAAGGTGGAAATAGAATTTCTTTCAAAACAAGACATCAATGACAAAGGAGATAAGACCCAGCATAAAAGTATATGGGATTTGCCTTAGAGAAGATGCTGTGTTGCTGAAACTCAGACTAAACAAATAAAACTATCTGCTTCGACTCCGAGACTTTAGATCGCTGGGACTCCTCTGATATCTATGATAGGGTTATACTAACCACCATAGAAAACATGCATATATCTAGAGCCTCTTAGCAAAACAAACAAGAAAACTCAAATAGAGCTTAGTGGCTCCTGTTGCTGTCCTTAACAATGTTGTTTGTTTCGCTCCACAACTTTCTCTTAGACTAGCAAGCAATCATCTGAGTTAAACTTCCCAGTGAGGTTTCAGAGCTGGTTTTAACACCCTTTGCTGCCTCTTAAGATTATGGCTAACTGGTTTAATTTTCCTATTTCTGGTGCTGACTGCAGTTGGAGATGACTAGTTCCTTAGCACCGATCTCCTAAGACAGGAAGACTGGTGCTGGAATAGAGGATGGACACAGCTCTTGTCACAGTCCTGTCCTCTCACATCCTCTCCCCTTTTTTTGCTCTATGGCCCAAACCTGTTAGAAGGGAAGACCCATCCTGCAAACCAGGCAGCAGGGCAAAGGCCAAAACAGTGATCCTGGACTGCCAGAAATAGCAGCGAATATCCTCTGGCTGAAGACCAGATCAGACTGACTTCTTGACATACTTTGCTCAATACTCATCACTTGTTCCTCCAGGCACCATATTTTAAACAGTTGTCAGTGGTGACTGCACTCGGTGCTGGAAACCAACACCTCAAAAAAGGAAAGTCCAGAGGATGCCCGTCTGGCCAGGCTTTTCCTCACCATCCTCTACTGTCCTGTTCAGATGTCCAGCACAGTAACTGCCAGTTTAATGAAGGAGGCTTCGTGATTTGAGATGGGCAGCTGGAAGAGGGGGTGGATAACTTTGATGTTTGGGGTCTTCTATCCCACTAAGCCCCATTTAAGGCATGCAAGTAATTTTTTTAAAGCTGCTTCTACATATTGGTGTACATATTGAACGGTTCTCTTGCTAGATTTCCAAATTAAATATGAGTCTCATTTAAAAAGGAAAAGATTTCAGATATACCAGGGAATGACTTGCTTTTCAAACCTCTTAAAGGCAGCTGTGCAATCCAAGCAGAGGCTTTGGCAAAAGTCTGAGTGCGGTGGTAATACTGCCCAGTTCAGACTTTTTTTCTTTAACGGAAAATGATGGAAAGTCCTGCTTTAACACAATTCAGACACTGGCTCTTGGAAACAGGCTTTGGTAACCAAAATAAAAAGGATCTCAGAAACTTTAATGGCCTCCATAACTAAAGCCTGGCCAAGTACTTGTATTTAATAATTGAAGCCATCAGTTTACTTTGACACTATAGATCTAAATCTACTCTTCAATGCAAACACACAAAATCCTCTTGGCTTCACCAACTGTAGCCAGAATTAGGTGCAATATATTTGCAAAAAAAATGAGAGACAGTGGTGTTAACTATAGTAATTTTGTTGTTATAGTTAGAAGATGAAGTGGGAGCTGATAATCCCCACATCCTGGTGCTGATGTGGTGTTTATAGGTGTCAATGAAATCACTGTGACTTCAGGTAGCTGAAAGGGTCCCCTGTGCAGCTGAACGAACTGCCTGGAATGAGCCCACGTCTGTCCCCAGCTGTTCCCATGAAACTCCGTAAGCTTCCTGAGAGGTGAGCCAGACTTCATTGTAGGACAAACAAGTCCTACTAGATAAACTCAGAATTTGGCCCAAGAGCATTTGGATCTTGATTCTCAGCATTTTAGAAAACATCTCTACTGCTGTGTTAAAAAATTAAAAATATTTGAATTTTCTAGTTGAAGGAAAATATGTTATTTTTCATTGGAAGAGCTGTTTCATATTATTTTTAGAGAGAAACATTACAATTCAAGCATGTATTACAGCAAACTGGATCACTGAATGCATGAATAAAAGGGGCTGCAGCATCATGGCATGGTGAGAAGTACAGATGATGCTCTTCATCTGGGTCCTCACCTTTAGAAAGTCCTCACATCACCAAAATATATTCTGTTCAAGAACTCCATATGTGCATAAAACACACCTTCAAAAATACTTTTTTCTAAGTTAAAATACACAGACATATAACTTTCAGTCTTTGCTTGCTCTGCTAAGCCTCACTTGCCTTAGCTCCCAAATGTAGAAGACCACCATTGGGCCCAGGAAGAGATAAACATCCCTCTGTCCACTAAATTAGGAGGATTGGAACAAATATGGAAAAAACAGATGTGGATCTGTCCATTCTTTCCAGCCATAGAGAGCTGGCTGTTGAATTAGTGCTCCTTTTATTGATTAATTAACTAGCTTTATACAGTCTTCCTTTGAAATTTGTGAAGTGCCAGTATGTTATATACTGTAAATTTGGTAGGTGGGATGTTTGTCTATGTCTGTGGTAGCTAAGAGGTTAAAAACAAGTGGAGATAGTCATTTTAAGCTGCAGAAGAAGAAAAGAACATTTCTGGAGGAATATCCCACTCTTATCAGATTGGCTTTTTACCACAAAAAGCACCAGACATTCTCTGTCTCTGTTATGCAGTTGCAGCACTGGTTTTCTGCATAGCCTGGCAGTGTGATTCGCATACTGGATTACCACAAAAGAAAATGCACTATTTTGTGTTAAGTATGTGGTAATACATGGTAAATGTATTGGAGGCCGCAATTGCTATTACACAGTAACTTGCGGTATCAGTACAATACTGCTCTATGAGATAATAGCAGGGGGCAAAGAGCTGCCTGGCAAGGAGGCTTGGATGAATACAGCAGTCTGAACGATTACTTGCGATTTCAACCCATGTCATTATCACTCTGTCAGCACTAGATCAATACTATTGGCAGATGGGTAATTATACCATTTGTTTTCAAAAACTACAAAGGCAAAAGAAGGTTATAAAATATTTCAAAGGGCAAAATTTACCCTTGCTCAAATGCCATCACGAGGTATGTTAAATCTTTATGTCCTGATTTAAACCAGAGTTTCCTGTGACCTGCCTGAGAATTATCTGGGCTCTTGCAAGGTTTAAAAGTGCATGGAGGATGGCATGTACTTTTTTTGACAATGAGGACAGTGACTTCCTCACTCTCGCCAGTCCGTTGTGCTTGGCAACTTTCATTTGGGACTGGCTGCATTTGTATAAACCTGAAACATTAACCTGCTATTCCTCTAATTACTCTTGAAAGGATTTCTTGTTTGTGTTAATAACTCAGCTTTTAATGACAGAAATAAAAGGGTTATCAAGGGTTATCTTTACTAAACCACAAAAATGGAAGTTATGCAATATTATGATTCTACTTTAAGCAAACAAGGACTTTGAAATAAGGTAGTGCCTACCCATCACTAAAGTTAACACCAGATTTTCAGAGGAGCTTGCTTGTAAAAAAGAAGGGGATATCTACCCTGCAGAGAACTACATAGTTTTGACAATCATTACTACACTGGAACAACAAAAGCTCTCTCTCCATCCCTTTTTCCCTCACATTTGCCTGTGTTTAATGTAAATAGAAATGTTCCCAAATTTTTCAACCATTAAAAAAGAAAACAAACCACCTCACATCATTTTATTTCCATGAGTTCATTGGGAAACTACATCTTCTTGAACCACTCCAGTGCCATGTGGGACGTGCTTTCTCCAGTGTTTCATTGCCCAGTTTTCATTCATAAAAGAGGCACATTGTAGAGAAGCGACATCATACTAATCAAAGGAGTCCCATGATCGCTGGCCAAATTGGGCCATTGACAGAAATGCAGTTGTATTTCTCAGCAAAATGGCTGGCTCTGATACCCTTTTCACACAAAGCTGCAGCTTATCCCATGCAGAGTCCTACTGTGACCAATGAATCTAGTTATGCAGAAAGGCTGGGGCTCACCTAATTTTAGCTTTCCTAAAAAGCTAGTTTTCCACCTGCACTCTGTAATAAGTGAAGAGAGATGGATACCTTCAGAGAGTGGCATAGTTAAAGTTGAGACTGATTAAGGTGTCAGATGTGGAGTGCCAGGGTCTGGTCCAGAGAGACATTTATTCACAGTGCTATCCTTAGCACAGAGGGCAGCAACCTGCATCAGCAGCCCCAGTACGTGCAGTCAGACAAGGTACAGGCTCATACAAATTGGTGTCAGAGAGAAATCACAACAGGAATCCCTATGGTCCCACACTTGTCCCTCAATTTATCTAGGGTCCCATTAAGACAGAAATTGATTCAACATGTCCTGGGACAAACTGTTTCCCACAGTCCACCCTGCATGCAGTTCTGCAGGAGACAGGCACAACAGAATTTCAGGGAGGCTGGAGGCTCCTGGGTCTGCCAAGAGCAATGCTTGGTCATCCTCTGCAATCGATGGAGCCAATCAGGCTACTTCAAAGGATAGTTCAGAAAAACTATCCAGCTAGCTAAAGTAGGTGCATCAGTGGAAATTTTATGTGATATGTGGTAGATGGCTTGGAAAAGCCAGTACAGCCATTTGAAAACTATCCAGGAAAACAGTATTCCCAATAGAAGCTGCTTTGATTCAAAGTGTGGACATGCTGATTAGCACCAAAAAGAAAGCTCATTCTTTAATGAAGGAAGAAGGATGGCTGTAGTGAGCTCAACTTTTCTTACCCCATACCTGCTGAGGTCTATTGAAGTGCTTCATAAGAATGAGTCTCATAAAATAAAAGAGGTTTAAAATAATTAACATGGCTATCTTGAGATTTTTCCAAAAGGAAGTATAAACAAGATGTGTAGATTAAGTCCTAAAAATAAAAGATACTTTTTTCTTAGGTGGTTAAAACTGAAAAACAATGTAAACAGCTGAGATCAGCTTACTTATTATTAAGCAAAGTTCTAATACAAAGCTAGAAATATATAGATATGTAAAAATATACAAAAGTTTTTATTTTTTGATGCACCAAATCATGCCCACTACGAAATAAAATTTTAAAAGTATAACCTGTAATAGGCTGAAGGAGCTACCAACGTTCCCTAAATGATTACTTAACATTTTGTCCCTCTCTTTCCTGACGTGCAATTCTAACACATATATTTTACATAAATTCAGTATGCAATTTTTCTAACCTTACAAATAGCTTTTTCTGCAAAAGCTTTTTCTTTCCCCTCCTGTTCCCTTAGAACATAATTAATTCCACTCTTGCTGTCATATTCTTTCTCTGAAATTCCTGTTGCTTATTACCAGAGAAAGAAGCAGAAAATGCTACTATAAAAATAATGATTAAAAAGCTTTCAGAATTTTAATTGCTTTTTTTTTTTTTGTTCCATTTTCTTGGCCATGGCAGCACAGGGGTGGCATAACCTGGTTTCTTTTTTGCTAGAAGAGAACATGAAGGCACT
Source organism: Scolopax minor (assembly GCA_028566535.1). NCBI lineage: Eukaryota > Metazoa > Chordata > Aves > Charadriiformes > Scolopacidae > Scolopax > Scolopax minor. Next base: position 113,089,707 of record JAOXNG010000001.1, read on the forward strand.
TGCACATCTACCATTTTTCACTGCCAGGTGTCAAATATATATCTGTTCCCATAACAAAATGATCCACAAAACTGTACAACTTGTTGCCAAATAGGTAAAGTCACTAAAGATAAACATCACTTATCTCCACAGTCCAAGTAAGGGAGCAAATTTGATTCCACATCAAGATGTATGCAGGCACCAAGAGGCAAAATCACTTTAATAAATTACCAGAATTAAGTTTAAAAACAAGGTAGATGCTCCTCATTTGCCCACATTGTCCCAAACCCTCAACTCACTGTTTTAAAAAAAAAAAAAGTGTTTTAAATGCTCATTCCAAATTTTCTTTATGGTCACTTTTGGTATTCTGCCAGTACTGGCTTGTTTAAAAAGGTCCTTTTGCCTCCTTACCCCCTAATTCTCTTATACTAGCAATCCTGCATATTATCTCTCTTATACTGCATCCTCTCCACCTTTATTCACCCAGCTTGGCTGTCCTAGGACATATCTGCATGACAAGGACAGGCTTGGCCTGCTTGCAGCACACAGGGAGTCCAGAGCACAAGCACAAGGGTGTTAAGTGAGGAAGCAAAGCCTGAACAAACCCAGGCAGGCATGCCTAAAGACACGAGCACTGCTCAAACTTTCCTCAGGATCAAATACCCAAAACTGCACTTCAGTTTATGGGGCCTATATCAAAGAACAGGAACTTACACTGGTGAATTTGCACCCACTTACTACATCCCAGCATCCAGCATCCACCTGCATTTCAAAGAGAGCTGTGGGACTACTGCTGTGCAGAAGGAGATGCTACTGAAGACACCAACAGTGGGGTGAGTCACATGGCCTTGTGGATGTCAGATGTAGTCTTTTCTTTTCCCACAGATATCTTTTGAAAGCTTGAAAATATAGTTCTTGAGATTGAATTCAGTCTTCAAGTTCATACAAACATTTGTTGAGCTTTACCTTTCTTCATTTGTTGTTTAACTTACAGAATAAATGAATGTTAGTCATTGCTAATGAATTTCAGCCTCTTTTGAACAAGAAAATATTAACTGTTTTGGTTAAATATATTTTGTTACGCTGTAAGGAATAGTCCAGTATATTATAAATATTCTATTACAGTGCACAGAGAAATGTAAATGATCTGTACAAAGAAATATAAATTCCTATTACTTACAAAAGTGAAATGAAATGCTAACATTTCTAGGAAGGCTCCTTCTTATTGAGTGAACAGTTATTCTCTCACATTTCAGGAAAATGGCGAAAATTCTGTCTTACTGTAAAAGATTAAATAGCTTTTTTCAATTAACATTTTTGTAAAAGAGAACCAAATAAAGAACATCCAAAGGAAACAGATATGAATATTTCTCATAAGACGTATAAGAGCTAACAGATCAAGCCAAATTAGCACCTTCCTTATTTTCAATGGTGAAGAAAAGGTTTAACTCAAGCATTTATGTAATTGCCAAAATTTTTGTGGTTTAGAAAGAAATAGCATACAGTTGTCATTCATGTCATCAGTTTAGACTAAATATTTTATAAATCCATGCTGCTATTTACATTTAAGCAAATTCCCCCTTGATTGAACATACTTAATGAAATTCCTTTGTGAGATACCCATAGCATAGAAAGAAGGAAAAGCCTAAATGAAAGTTAAAAACCAAAGCAAATGAATATACTTACTTTGGGAGCACTTTTCCATGGCACATCCATAAAGGTGACCAGAAGCTGATGAATGTGCTCCTCAGGCAGTGTCTGGGTCTGGGCTCCAGCCCAGGGCTGGTGGAAGCCACAGGAAGATTAATTGAGCCATTGAGTTAGAAGAAACAATGCTTTCATTTCTCTCTGTGTGTGTGTGTGTGTGTGTGTGATTGATAAATGATTTTATAAAAATGTGAGTGTGGCAGGTAATTTAAAAAAAAAAAAACAAACCAAAAACTGTTCCCAACAATTGTTCCCAATTGTTCTCCACTGTTGCTAACATAGGGGGGAGGAATTATTTCTGTAATTCTCCATTAATCCTGCCTGGAGCTGAGCTAATCAGCTGAAATAGTGGTGGACCGAGCCCAGCAGTCCCCAGAGCTGCCCTTGGCACTGGTTGCAGGGTGATTTTGATGCCCGTTGGGACGGGATGTGCTTGTTCTGGACAAATCAGAGCTTTCAAACCTGCGGTCCCTGCCCGTCCGGCCCTTTCCCTCCCCCGGGGCCAGTGTAAGCTCTGGGGCCAGGGGACACCACCGTCATGGGAAAGTACAGGGGCAACTTTAATACGCATTGCTACACTGAGGAGTGATTATATGGCAGCAAATAAAAATGCTCCTGAGGGTGATTTCAACATGGAAAGGCAGAACATCCCAGCCTGGTGGGGTTTCTACCTCCTCTTTCCTCCCCGATGTTTTTTCCCAATGAATTTTCCAAACCCAGAGCAGTGATATTCAGTGATATTCAGTGATATTCAGTGATAACCAGTCCAGCTGCAATCTCCATTCCCCACTGGGGGTTGCAGGAGTCCTGCTGAACTTGACCACCCAGGGCAGGGGCTGATCACCCTGTGGAAGTGAATCAAGAAGCCCTTATTCTTGTCACCAAGATACTTTGTGCTCCCTC
>JAOXNG010000001.1:113143319-113183537 GCA_028566535.1 Scolopax minor
AATTGGAATTATGGTCAAGTAACTTTAAATGAAACATCTGATTTTAAGGTTTGTTAAGCTAGGGTGTCATGCCAACAATAACTAGCAATTCACAGCTATGACTTCTTACCAAGTAATTATAACTTCTACTTTACTAGGGGAAAGAAAATAATACCAAGAATGAAAATTTTAATAACATTTACTCATTACCAAATTATTCTTAAGTTTTCCTTGGGAAAAGGAGCTAGGAGCCTTTCTTATTGGCTGGAAGTTTCCACTAACTTTCTTGATAATTCCAGTCATGCTAAAAGTATAGTAACTGTATACCTATGCAGCTAAGCTCATCCTCTTTTCCTAGTAGGATGCATTCTCTGCCCAAGTAGGTATCATCTCACATAGCTTTTATGAGGTGTTTGGCAGAGGTTCTTTCCCAGTTCCATTCTGTAGAATGCTTTGGGCATTCCTGAGGTAGATGTTCCAATATTCAGCTATCCTCCTCCTGAAAAGGTCACTGCTTTTAGCAGATCATAACTATCTACTGTTGGTATAATGTTGTTAGAGAACATTGAGAGGCACTCGTGTAATCTCCAAGTCTTGTTTTATTTCACAGCAACAGTGAAACTAGGTAAAGGTAGCACTTAGAGGGTAGCATGTTATTGTAAACCAAAATAACACCCAAAGAAATAGAGAAAGTATTGATAATGAGTAGAGTCACAGTCAAATAGGTTCTGCAGCTGAAATCATGCAGTCTAGCCAGACAATTGAATGTAGACAGAAAGAAACAACTGAAAGGCCACCCAGCAATGTGGGGGCAGAGGCTGAAGCAGAACTGAGCTCTCCCCAAATCTGGTTGGGGTCTGTCCAACATCTGCTTAAGAGATGTTAGGAAAACTGCATTTCTTATGGTGGCCTGTTTTACACTGCGTAAAAAGCAGGCCCATGAACTGCACGAATTCCATGCACTGCTCAATGGTACTGCTCAGGACCTAAAATGCTAAATAATCTGTCAGTGACTTCAGATTTAATTTTAAAAGATGCCCATTTTTGAAGCAATGCATAGAACAGAAGAACAATAATAATAGTATTGGTTATGGTACTGAAAATATCTTTTAAATAGTTTAGAACAGTCATTGCTCTAATGACCAAATTGGCCAGGATGGTCTGAGCAAAAGAAGCTAGTTCCTGTGTTTGATTGATTAAACTCTTTTGAATGCTAATTTCTCTTGCATTTTCATGACAGCAACAGTTTTTCCTGCCTCTTCCACTCAGGGAATTAACTCTTTTCCAGTGTTGTAATGAAGGATGTGAAACCCTGCATCAGATCCTGTGACTGAAAGTGGCATCTCTCCTGTCGAGCCACACAACACAATGTCTATGTCTTGCATGGGATTAAAAGTAAGAGCTACATCCATTAATATGCTTGTTGATGCCAGAGATTCTTCCCTTGCAGTATGATACAGTGTTGGGGAGTGCATTCCCTGAATTGCATTTTTGTTAAAAGCTGGTCACAACATATTGTACAAGGACTCCGTTGATTAAGTTTTCAATGTTTTAAATGGACTAAATATCAGATCCCTTGGTAATTTAAATGAGTGTAGCTTTTGGAATGGTTTATGTCAACTGAGAATCCAACTCTTTCTCTCTTAATAACATCTAACCTCATTCATTCTGATATTCAAAATACTCCAAGTGGATTATCTTGGAATTTATTACAAGGGTGGCAAAACAGAAAGAAAAACAGTTCTGAAGTTCTGAAGGCCCTAAGAAAATCCTACTTGCATATGACATATCAGTGGAGCTCCTAAAACAGGGAAAGATTTTAATAAACTTTGAACATCTGACTCCTTCCAGCATTATGGAAACAAAGTTGTCATTCATTCTCAAGTCCTATCACAGCCAAGTATATCCAGCACTGGAAAAAATCTGTAGAAAGGTACAAAATTAAAACAAATACAATTCCAAGTCTCATAGTTATCACAATATTTTCTCAAATATTTCCCTCTGATAAGCCAAAGAGATTCAGTTCAAACACGCAGAGAAGCCAATGCTATTAGTTCAAACCACAGTAGAGGCAATTTTTATGTTAAAAATAGTTCCCACTCTCTAAAATTGTTTTTTGCAGTGAACTATAACACTTTCTGTATAGAAATTATAGAAACAGAAATTATATCCCATATAATGGTTTGAACACTGCCTCCTTAGACTAGCAGCTGTGTGTTGCCTAACACTGCTGACCTGTGCCTTGTCACACAATTTTCAGTAAGTTTTACTTCTCAGAATTACTGGTGAAACATTTACTGACTTAGATAATTCTGCATTTTATCAAAACACAAGACTTAAAGAATGAAACACCTGAAAGCCAGGACCCCAGAAGAGTCCTCCAAGTGGCAGAAGGATATACAATAAATGGATATTCCTTCCATCAAGAGCAATTAACTGTCTTTCCCTGGACCAGAGGTTTATATCTGCCTGTGTCTGTGAGCCAGAAGACTCACTTCACAGGCTTTAAAGAACCGAGGATAAATTGCTGTGAATGTGATCCTCTGGAGGAAACCTTATTAGTTTCATCACTGGACTGAGCAATGAGACTTGGCTATGGCTGCTGTACCGCAGAGACCCAGGGCCATTTGTCACTGTCACCTTCAGCTGTGCCTGCTGATTCATTGTCTTCCACAGCCAGGAATCCAGATTGCCTAACACGGGTGCCTCACACACCCGTACAGCTTTGCACGGGTGTACTAGTCACGCAGATCTGCTATGAGATTTCATGGGTTTCAACAGCTCACAAGCCATACAGAAGTCACAGGCTGCCCCTGGTTTAAAAAAATCAGACTTGCAAAAATGCTAACAGCATTTAAATACTTGCATGGACGGTGATTCTCTCAGGAACTGGATTTAAAAAGTACCAGTGGGTAGCGTGCAGATAGCAGAATGAGAACCACATATTAGACACATGTTCCATTGTATGCTACCTAGATAATACCATTGTATTTCTACTTAGATATGTAAGATCTCTGGGCATACAGTTCAAACCTGCTATAACAGTACAAAAAAAAAAAAAAAAAATACAAAACAGTGCATATTTTTCCAATGGTACCATTTTTTCTGACTGTTTTCAGGTAGTATGTTTCAAATATGCCCTGGCCAGAGTAATATTTAATAAATGAGAAATAAACCCAATACATTGTGAAACTTCTGATAGCCTATATTCCTTTCTCAGTGCTATAATTCTCTCCTGGAGACCTGCTTCCAGGAGATTTGGTCATATACTCCTCAGAATGGCAGGAACACTTAGAAATATGAAAAAGTGACAAATTATAAGCTGCTAAAATGAATTTTTTTATACTAAGTGCAACCCAAGTGTAACATGATTATACGAAAACTAAGAGGTTACTGGATATAAAACTTAACATTGATAAGGTATGAAATATTACAAAAGATATAATACTAAAATTGTTTTATTACAGAACAAAATGCTCTCTAACTCATGATGGGACATAGAAAATGTGTTCATTAGCTATTACTAAGCTTGGCAAAACAGAAGGATTTAAGACTGCTTTACAAATGGTGATGCCCAGAAAAGCCAGGTTGGTTCCTGTCACTGCTGCAGTTTCTTACATACCCATTCCTGCAGACAGTTCATCCCAATACCCACACTCATATTAGTTTATCATTCATGCCATTTTTCTCATGTCTGTTGCTCAATAAACATGACATAAATGACCTCCTGCCTGGAAAAATAATAACACAACAGACTTGTCCATATATATTTAATAATGATAGTAGGCTGTCTGAGAGTTAGCAGTGGCAGCAAGGAAAAAGGGAGATGGAGAACATCTAGTAGGAGGAGATAATGGGGCCTGGCACAAGGCAAGGAGAAACTCTAAGGCGGAAGAAATAGAGGGGAGAAAGAGGTAGAAAGATAGTAAAAGGAGAAAGAAGAACACTCAAAGTCTTCAAAGGAGAGAGAGAAAATGGAGAAAAAGGAAGGAAATAAGCTTTGTTTGGACCCTCTGGCATGTGGCTGCAATCTGCAGATGATACTAATGCAGACTGTGCACACAGTTATGAGAAACCTGACTGAAGAACTTCCAACCCCTATAGCCCATCCACTTCAGCACCAGCAGCAGCAACAAGAACCATCCTGTTCCACTGCCATACTTCACATTTTTTACTGTTGTATGTGAATTTCTATATACTAGGTAAGCAAATAATTAATAAATGACGTTACAGCCATCTACAGTAAGTGGTTTTTTCTTACCAGAGGTCTGGAGACATCCCTTGGTGCAACTTCAGTGCAAAAAACACTAAAAAGACCACAGGAATTTGGATGATATTAACACCAAACAGGAACTGAACAAATAAGCAGAGAATGATAACTTATTATTCTAAATATTAGGGTTTATTTACTATGCTTCTCTGGACTGTTAATAGCTGAAGAAAGCTAAACAAGAATGAACAGGGACAAGATGCTGTGCAATACAGTATTAATTACCTCAGCCCACTCCAGTCAACCAGAATTTTATGTTTTATTCTTTCTTAAGGTGCCAAATCTTTTCCAAGTAGAAAGGAAAGTAAAAGGCAGGTTGAATTTCCAGAATATACTTGCAGAATTCTAGAGACCCACAAGTCTGTCATTTAATCTCTACCACTGCCATAAAAATATGTCCATCTTTGTAACCAAAGGGAAAAAAAAAGGGCACTCCATTCTATTTCAAATATATTTTAAAAACAGTCAGGAAAATTAGTATATAGAATGACATCTTGCTTTGCAGGTTTGCCTTCTGTATATTTTTGTGTCCTAATTGATTTCTTCCAATGCAAACTGACTGTTTTCTGCAAAGCAACCATAGTCAGTTACTGCCAGTGACCATAGTTTGACATACAGAAAAATGAAGCTTTTCAACTCTAGGATTTAATCTTTATGATGAATGTAATATATTTGATTCTCTTCGTGGTTTGAAGACATACAGTTTACCTGGGTTAACAGACAAAGCAAGAAGAAATATGTGCAATTGCATAACTGTTTCATACACCAAGCATACATCACTAACAATAAATGTAGGATTCAGCAGAGAAATATAGACATTTAAAGTGAAAGTTCATTTTTTTTCTGTAACAAATAGTGATATTATGGTATTTCTGAGTAAGGTAAGTAAATACCTATATTTTAAAAAATAAACCATAGAAAGATGCAGAATTTACCTGGATCAGGAGAGGCCATAACTGTATATAGCTCTTTCCTAACTTCAGATGAACTATATCCACATAATTGTCACCAGAATTCACATGATCACTTGCTGTAACTTTTCTAAAACCTTTGAATTTTTTAAGAAGCTAAGTGGGAAAGAAGTTCTCAAAATGTCTTAAGTTCTTAAAAAGTATTTATAATTAATACATTTCAGTGGAGAGAAAGAAAAGACATGTTATAACTGAGACAGCTCAATATTCTCGAGACTTTTTATCAGCAAAGCATTTTGTACTTCAACTGGTTAGAAAAGCCAGGGAGAGCTGGTAGGTCTTGCATGTGTTGTAGGTCAGTGGCTATAGTTATTTCAGAGATTTCTCAGAGGGCTGTTGTATGCAACGTGAAATTCCAGCTTTTCTGGAATTTGCTGCTTGTTCTGGATGCTCAACCATCCTGTTGACTTGAACTCACTCTTGCTTGGCTCTCTGTCTCCCTCAGGAGGGGTCCATCACACCTAATGTTAGCACTCCAGATGTTAGGCAATCATCCAGGTTCCTTTGCAGGAGGAGAAAGGGAGCAGCGTCTCCAGAGGGTGACTCATTCCCTACAGCAGATATTTATCACTGATGGGGTGAACTGCCATTTGTACAAGTTTCTCTCTCAGTCTGGTCATTTAGCAGCAGAGTAGCTGTGGCTGTGCAGGCTTAAGGATTTAGACACGGCACAGCTTATTGTTAAAGGTATTACCTCCTACTAGACTACCCTGTCAAAACATAAAAGGAAGTGAGATGAATCTTCTTGATGTACCTGACAGCAAAAGAGAAGGACTCATGTAATTTTAACAAGTGTTATAAATTACACACATACATACACGCACATCAGTTTCAAGACACACAACCATGTAGCATTCTTACTCTCAGTGGGATTGTGTTGGGATGTCAAGGTTTATCGATTTTCTCTTGTCTTTGCAAATTTGACATCATTTAAATCACACACAGTGCCTGCAATCTTTACACTTGTCTGTAATTGACCCCAATTTTACCAGTGCTTCATGGAAATTCAGTGAGACAGCTACGCTATGTGACTTTATTAACCTCACGATAATGCTTTAATACCCATTTGTATAATTTATTGCATCCTTGTCTCCCAAGAGACAACACTGTATGTGCACATGGCAATGCACTCATAAAGTACATGTTTTAATGTAAGCATTCTGTATTTTACTTAGTGGGGAAAGCAAAATTGAAAACTTGATTTCTGAAATCAAAGCAAAAGTTTATTACCTCTATAATGATAATGGGAAAAAATCCAAACCTGTTTTTGTATGAATTTTCATATCATAACTTTTAACATGATTTTGTTGAACTAGCATTCCCACTCTATGGAAATATTTCAGATATCCATGAGTCCCTTGGAAGAAAAGATCAATATCTTTACTGGGACTTAGTACATTTTGGATTGTGTACATATTAATATAAGGTCAGGACTAATGGCTTCACAGTCAAAATTTGAAATATTTGAAAGAATCAAATCAAGAATCTGAAAGAATGGAAAATGCAGAAAAATAAAAATGTAACAGGCACTCGGTCATTGTCCTTCAGGTTGGTATGGCTTGTCCTAAAAAAGATGATTGTGACATCACTTGCATAAACATCCATGTAAGCTTGTTGTGACTGAAGAATCCAAGAGCGCAGCTAAACTACGGCCCAATGTAAGGGTTAGAAAAGCAACGTTTTAAAATTAGGGAAAAACTCACCACTCAGAATCAGTGATTTGCCCACTTCAACATCCTACACAAGAGATTATTTTCAAATCACTGCAATAAAAACTAGGGTAGCATGCAACAATGACGAAAACCATTCTCTTTGTCCTTCACTTTCCTATACCTAAATTGGGCAAAAATATTTGCCAATCCTGACATAAAAAATATATGTGAAATTTTAGCTGGCTAGAGACAAAATTTTCTTGCAGATAAACATTATTAGTAAGTTTACTGAGTCTGGAATCTGCTTCAAAGCTCCAGTTTGGGACAGGGAGGACATGGAAAAAAAATTCAGGAAAGCAAATCTTGTTTTACTACATTTTCATTTAGTCAAAAAAAGCTCACATTTTTTATTAAATGTTTCCAAAATATTCTCTGCTGGTTTAATCTGATGTTTGAGAAGATTGGAGTGGCCCCACTCCGACTGTTTGTGTGCATGGAGGCTGCCAGTGGAAAGGGCCATTTGTCAAAACACATAAATTGATTTTACAGGGCAAAACATCTGTAACATTTACTAGTTTAACAAATGGGTTTTTTCTAAAAAAAAAAAAAAAAAAAAAAAAGTAGGGCCTTTATTTATATGGTCTTTTACTTGGGAAAAAATTATTGAAAGCAATAACTCATTTGATAGAGTCATATAAGACCCCAGTACTTTGTGGGTGGTTCAAGACAAAGACCATAAATATACCTGAATTATGATAGCATATGGTTTGACTAAACAATTTATAAGTATGTATGCAATGCCTAATTAGTGAATTTCTTTGTCTTGATTATGTTGATATACAATATTGATATATAATATTTTACAGAAATCTGTTTTGAGTATGTTTTTACATCTTTATGAAAAGGCTAGCACAATCATGACTGTTGGAAAAGGTTGCTCACTCCATGAGTAAGACTCATGTCACATGTGATGTTAACGTGAATTCTTAATTTCATTGAAGAAAACCCCTTCGGATTTCCACATTTCTCTTCTAGATGCCTAATCCAAGATAACCTTTTTAAAAGAAAATAGAACCTTTTGTTCTTCTTCCAGCTCTCATATTTTAAAAAGCTGACCACCTGCTGATGCATTTGCTTTGATTTAGTAACTTAAATTTACTCCACCTGCTTATCTTTCTTTTTTACAGAAAAATAAAGCCCCAAACTGTGTGCAAGTTTTCTAGAAACCACATAGGAAAGATATTTCTAAAACTTTTCCTCACCCTTTTACAATTTCCTTGGTTCACATAAAGGAAATTATATTTTTATTGATATTAGAAACACTGTGCTGAGGCCACTGTGGTCACCAGAAGCAAAAAACTTCTGTGATGTAAATGACATAAAAAAAAGAAAAGAAAAAAACATTAATGGCACTGAATATATAAATGAAAATTTTACTATTTTTCAAACTATTGTGATATCACAAACTAACAAGGAATTTCAGTTCTATATGTGTTTTTCCTTCTCCAGATTCTAGCAAAGTAACATTTCCTTGAGCATTAAGGTACATTGAGTATAGGATAAAGTATGCTTTCATTCTATTCAAGTGTCGTCTGATAAATAGCTGCATAAGAAAGAGGCCTTAAGGGATATGAAAGAAGGCCAATGTCCTCAAATGGGTAAATTAAGACTACAACATTAAGTACGCAGCTATGTACCAGAGTACAAGAGTCAGCATAGTGTGAGTTTGTGCTTTTAGAACTGCTCTTAAAGATATATGTTATTGATTTTATTATATGGTTCTGCCGAGACTCTTCTCTCAAGAAGCAGAGCTATTATACTCCTTCCATCATCCTAATGGTTGCTGTATAACCTCTGCCCTAATGTTTCTGGGCTTGTCTTTTTCCTTACTGATATGTCCAAAGAATGTCAAAGGTTTACTGGAAAAGAACTTTGCAAGTTCAAAGAATTTTTAGTTCTAACACCATACTACAATAAAAATCTTAATCACTATTATCTGATTAAAATATGCTAAAAAAAAAAGAAATATTAACAAAGACATTTTTGAATATAACAATTAATAGGTAAAGCTACAGTTATGCTAAATGAATGAAAAGAACAAACAAATGAAGTTACAGAATAATTTTCCTTAACTTCTATCTAGCAATTATTTCAAACCTCCCTTTTTTCTAGAAAACACTCACTGTTACATATGTTTTATTTTATAGCTGAATCCTTTTTTACAACCTTTGATATTATTTCAGATTTCATTCTGTTTCCCTTCCAGTAAAAAGTTAGCACATTTTTTAAAGAAGCACAATTATTAATAGAAATATGTTTCCATGGTTTTTTCTGTGAAATAGCCATCTTTCCTTCCCATCATGATTTCATTTTTCTTTCCTTTTCTCAAAACCCTTGAAGACATGCTTATGATCCATTTACATCTAAGGCATTTTTCCCCTGCTCTCTTAGTAAGCTAAGATGACGTTATGTCATGACCTATGGAGAAATTAGACAAGAATTGAACTGGAACAGCTAATGAGAGTTTTTACTCAGTGTCAGTGGGCTTCTGTGTCTGCCACATGCATTTATATCTCTCTGGGATAGGGATTTTCTTCTCTGAACCTCTAAACTCATAGCTGTATTAAAGATTCCACTCAGCAATGCAGCTGCTAGACTGAATGAAAAATCCAGTCCCTCTTATTTCTGAAGAGTAAGAAGTCCATTAAGGTTACAAATGCCAATTAGCATGAAAGTTCCCTGATGATGTATGAAAGACTAGAGAGACATACATTTGTAAGTACACACACACACAAAGCTACAGGAATTACATACAATGGATTTATAGTTTGATTTTTAAATTCCAACACCATTGGAACAGCTTGAAAAAAAAAGCTCTGATGATAAAAATATGGTGGAATCAATGAAAAAATTGCTGAAGTAGAAGCAAAGGCAGGTAGTGTTAGAGCACTGGGGATTACATCTCTGTTACCTTGTGAGATTCAAGGCTTCATTGTACAGTCCTAACATATGCAAGCAAAACTTTAGACTAGTGAAAAGGCTCACACCTTCAGTACTAAAGTTCGGCTAGATGCCACAGATCTATTAATAGAGCTCTTAAAGCCCAGGGAGGGTCTCTGTACTGTCTAAGGCACTACTCTCAGAGTTGACAAGGTCAGCTAAAATTCCCGTGTGAATTCAATGACTGTAATTGCAACCGCCAAATTCCTCTGGACACATCTAAGGTATCCTGGCATGAGAAAGTGATAAAAGAGCTACAAAACCCATCTTATCTCCTTCAAACATGAAAACACCCTTTGAAAATTTTTTTCACCTTGTTGTGATCCCTTTCATTTGCCCATCAGCCAAATCACTCAATAATCTCAACAGCTTCTGTTAGGGGTAAGTGGATTTACGTCACTGCTTTCCCCAGAGGAAACCAGATCACAGCAGGTTGCTAACACACTTTCTAGGGCTGATGATCAGGTCACATAAAACAAAAAACTTTCAAATTTTATTCCAATTTCTCCCTTTCCTTGTTTAGACTCTTGACTGCATTTTACAGTGTTTTCTTTCAGTAATAATGAACATCTGTGATAGTGGAGAAGCCAAAATAAACCCAGTCAAGGAAATTCTAGGTAGCTATGCTAAACAAGTTTTATTCACAGGTTTAGGTTTCCAATTAAAAGAGGTACAAAATGTCTCCCTGGCTTTACATGTTATATATATTACTGAAAGTAATGTCTAGAATACCAAAGGGTAGTTATATTCTTAAGATGATTTTTCACTCATATTCTCCTGGAATGAAAAGCAGTTGTGCAGCTTTCAAGTCATAACAAGGGGATCAATGCTCATTGTGTGAAATGTTTTCCTTTACTGTCGTGATGAAAACCAGCCAGTGCTGGTAGGTAACCTACTATAAGGAATTCAGTCATCAAGTATTATCTAGGGCGAGTGTTGACCTGGCCTCAGACAAAATCCTTATTGTTCCCTTTTTTTTTCCCTCTTGCTCTCCCTCCCTATGTTCAATTATGATATGCAAATTGTACATTAAAAGAAAAATCTAAGGTAATTTGCTGCCACAGTTGGAGTTAACTCCTCATAAAGTGATGTTATGATTAACCCTTTTTGATTATACTGCTTTTGAAACATAATGTGAATTTTAAAATTGATCAGTGGTGTGAACATCTATTTCTTTTCTTTAGAAGCATAAAAAGGCCTTTCCTCCTTTAACACTTTTAACACCTTTTAACACCTCAGAGCTAGTTGGCTGTGACAATCACTTTAGACTTCTAATGCTACTACAAAAACATATTTCTCATGTGCTGTATTGCAGTATATAAGCAAAAGAGACACAAGCACTTTTGTAACATTTTAATAAAAGTTGCCGCAGCATCTAAAAAACCATTTATTTACTATTCTTATTTACTGCCAGTAAATTGATTGGAGACCAACTTATTAAAACAAGAAAATAGCAAACCAAACAAAAATTCAAATAGTTATATCCTATAGTATCATCTTTTTAATTGCTATACTTTTACAAAATTCAGATATTCTTTAAAAAAGAGATGTATACACTTCTAAAAACTATAGCTGAAAAACTGGATATATTTTTTATGAAAAATACATTATCACATCAACAGTCAGAAATTTCAAGACATGACAGGAAAAATGAAAAATCTACTGCATATCATCCAGAAGTATGTTGCCTCTAAGAACTGAGGATTCAGTGTTAGGAATGATGACTAACCCTACATCACCAGATTTCCTAGTTCCATGGAAACACAGATAAACACTAACTAGAAATTTAACAGACTGCGAGTATCTAGTGACCAGGTTAGAGATTCAGCAAAGATCACAAGAGTGCAGGGCTATGCCCCCAAGAACTACCACTCCCTTCCGTAGTGGAAAGGCTTCGATAAGAACTGATTGGGTTGCCCAAGGGTTGCCTGATAAGTTGCCTTTCTAAGTGCTACCTATTCATCACACTACTCTTTCCTGCTGCTTTGCCCTCAGACTTTGTCAATGTCTTGCCTGCCAAGGAGGTATGTTGACAAACATGATGCAAACAAGAGATTCTATGTGTTTTCCCTGTTTCCTTGTAAAGGGCTTTTATTTTTATCCTGGAGGTCAACGTATCCACATTTAGAGACCTTTTGTCTTTGTAGGTTTGGTAATGAGGGATCAACCAGAGCAAAGAAGAGAAGGCCATTCATAATAACAAGAGTTCGTTCAGGTTCTTTTCCAATGCCAATTGGCAAAAAGCAAGAGCTAAATGATTTCTAAGGATCTCAGAAGAAAAGAAAGTCTTTTTCACTGTTAAATGTTATTGGAAGTGTTGCTTCAAATTGCTCTCAAATGCTATGAAAGTGTTGGAACAAAATAAGTGTTTTATAATATATGCTAGTGAGTGTATGTGCTAATCTGCACTAATATTAAGAATCTGCACACACAAACATTGAAACCAGCATCATACTCAGTTACAGGAAAAGACAGTTCTACCCCAGAGAGCCTAAAATCTACATTGACAAGATAGAAATTAGGAGACTTGCAATTATTGAAAATAAACTAGAATAATTTCAAACAATACAGATTCAAACAGATATGCTGCCATAAATATAACTGGGATGTTTTGGTCTATACAAATGGCAAAAAGAAATTATTCCCAAAGAGTGTTTGGGTTCGGCTTTTCTTTTTAAAAAAATTTTTTCTCCTGTTAAAAAAAATATATTTCTCCTAGTTGGGATGACCTGAAAAAGGTTCCCTGGCATAAAGCCAGCATTGACTGCTTGCTAAAGTTAATAAAGAAGAGATTACACAAGAGAGAAACAAAGCTGAGGACTCTAACTCTCAGTATTGGTTGGTTTTCAGACAAACAAATTAAAAGATATAATTCTACTCTGTGCTCACAGGAAGACGTGTGAATTATGTAAACCATAAGATACACATGTTCCAGAATATGAGCCAACTTGCCCCAAGTGGAGAGAGAAAACTTCTTCCTTTGAAGAAAGACTTTGTAGGAGAAAATGAGGACTTTCTTCACCTTTAAAGCTTCTTAAGATGAATTCTGAGATTATTCAAAGAAGAAAAGTACCCTTCCCACCTGGTGCTACAAGTCTGTGCAGAGTGGCTACTGTTGGATAAGCAGGTACAGAGAGCAGATGCATCAATATTCATAACAAACACTAATAGAATAGCAAAAAAATGGCTCATTTTTATTGTCTTCCAGATCACATATTATCTGCAAAAAAAAATTTGCCTTTTGGATTTAAAGTTAGCTTGAAGTGAGAAAAGGGTAACCTGGAAATTTATCTCCTACCTTGAGCTTCCTTCTAAATTCTCTCTCATAATTTATATTCAAAATAAATTTAAATCTCTCTGATTTTTTCAAGATTCTAGTTCTTATCCCAATTCTACAATATCTTTAATGCCTTTGCTGCCTTTTTGAAGTTACAGATCCAAATTTTGCATTAATATGTTATTTGCAGAGACCTCTGTAATTTAAAACCTGCCTTGAGTTGTTAAAGCATTCTCACCATCATCACAGACTTCACAAATCCCATCCATTCTCTTTTTAAATATTAAAGCTAGTAGAAGAATGCTTGAACCCTAACCACCTCTCTCTGCATGCCTTATCATCTCTGTCACATCTGTACCAAAAACCTTCAGTTGAGTTCAATCAAATTGGCCTTAACATTCAACACAATTAAAAAACCATCAAGGATTTTGAACAATGCAAAATCATTTCTGCCTACAGGTTTTCGCCTACAGGTTTTCTTGCTGCTCATTTCAGCAGCAAAATTCATTTTTCTGAAATCTCCATAATTCTAGCATTGCTCAAGGATGCCATAAATGAGTTTACAGTTCTGAGAACTTCCATAGTTTCCAGAATTGCTGCAGATCTATATATAAAATCAAATGAGAAAGAGTCTCATGTTTTAAATCATACTATTCTATGCTTAGTTGTTATACTTTTCTCAGATTTTTATGTGCTCAGTGAAGGTGAGCAAAATGGTGCAAAAGAGTCTCTTATTAAGTATTTCCCTACTACAGAAAAAACTAATGTATAACATTAAAAGAACATCTAGTATGTAAAGCCCTGAAGAATTCGGTTAGATATCCAGTTTCCAGTACCTAAGTTTAAAATTTTGAACAAAAAGACTTGCAAAAAAAGAGAGTCAATCAAAAGTCACTAAAACTACTACAGTTAGCAATTAGTGCTATGGATTTTTTCCTCCAAAACTTACCAGTTATCCAACACATCATTGTTTAAAGTAAAATTTATTTAAAAGCTAATTTTTATGGTTAGGTGAGTTCATCACTGAAACAAAACCTAATCAAAACCAGGCTGACTTCTCATTTAATTTCTATCCAAGAAAGGATTTAATGTTAGGAAGATACTGACCAAATTGCTTATCAAGGCCTTTGTCCTAAAACCCAACCTAATAAAACCAGAAAAGATTTAATTATATTAATCCTAATTTTGCCTAGCTAGGGTCTAGTGGTAAATGAAATAGTCTCTCCTACATGGATGTATAAAAGTTCCACATATTTGACATGTGGCCACCTTGAATACAATATTTTCCAGGCCTCTAGAACTGATACAAAGAGATTTAACCTTTTCTGCATGAGAGGTAGCCACTGTTGAAGGATGACATCAGGCTGTGCGGACTCCAGTAAGTTTCAGGGAAAAGGAACAAGTTTTCCAGCACATCCATAAAGTTCTCATAGTGATCCAGCAAGAGGTACAGGCTTCAAATGCTAATATTTCATAGTGGAACAGGAGTTGATGCAATTTCAGTGGGGCTGAGAATGAAATAGGTTTTAAGTGGTAATGTGCCAAATGCCCCCTGGGGCGCACCGCTGATGTTCATGGAATTTTGTGGTTTTCCTTGCAGTTTGCTTTTAAATAAGAGTAAATTAGAACCATGGCTCCTCTGAAGAAATTTGGCATTACAAAATACATAATGAAAGTTATATTATGTATTTTAAGGTCTCTATAGAGGGTAGACTTTTAATTTTTGATAACTGGGTGTGATGTTAATTAGCATGCCACTGAGTATTTTTATTGGGCACGTCTCTGCAGTTCTTCTGAAATACATAGTGTGTGTAGAATTTTTTTTACAAAAATAGAGAGAACTGCTTGAATAATGGTGCTTCAAATATGCTGAAGACATTTCATGGCTCCACACACTCATTCAAAACAAGAATAGCCCAATGGTTACTGCATTAGTTTGGGATCTTGGAATTGTTCCATGAACTTCTTGTGTGGCTGTGCAGAAAACATTGACACTGGGCTCTCATTCCCATGAGTAAAGCAGAAATAATACTTTCTTCTACCACCTGTTCCATTTTGACTATCCATGTTCTCCCAAAGCATACAACCTAAAAATATTACAGTTCCTTAACAACCAGTGCTGTTTAGACCTACAGAAATATCCCTGTGCTGGACTGGCAAAGGAACTAATATAGACAGGAACTAACAACTTGAGTCTCAAAACTTTTCAGGTCAAATCCTCAGAAAACTTGCAGGTTTCTCACAAGTTGGTCATAAATATTATTTCTTGGATGAATGTTGGCAGTATGTTTGACATCAGCCTGGGAACAATAGTTCACTCCTGAAAGCAAGGCCTGTGGGTTCAGAGCCACAGAAAGACAGGACAACAGACATGAATTAGGGTTGAATGACAGGATCAGATCTAAAAAATCATTTTTAATTTCCATGGGCTGTTGAGTATCCTGTTGCTGAAATAAAAGAAAAGTTGAAGTGATTAAATATTATGGGAAAAGCCACTCTTTCAGAATTTCTTTTGTTACCAGAAACGAATACAGTCAAAATTTCTTTTATCCAGATTTGTGACCCTGCAAATTCAGGTATGAGATGCATGTAAACATCAAGGTACAGCTTCTGAGAAGTGCTAAGCACATACAAATCCCCCTCCAGCTAATGGGAGTTATGGGTGTCCCCAGCGATGGCAGCTGTAAAGATATCAGCTCAAGTGAGGGCTATAGGCTCAAGACCTCATCCAAATCAGGCTGAATCTTTAAACTTTTCACAAAAATCTTGTTGCTAAGTTAAACCTTGACTTTTCCTGAGCTTTTTTATACTTCAGTAAGAACTCCTCCTTCCTAGCAACAAAATTGGCAATTTAATAGGCAAATTATCCTCTTTTACGCATTTCAGTATTCTGGAAATCACTGCAAGTTCAGCACTGAGCTTCACTACAACACCTACTGAAGTCTGTGGAAATACTGCCACTGACTTCAGAGAAGGTTAGATTAGGTCATGCAGGCTGACAGATTTTTATGGTCTAGATACTGAGCTGTTGAAAATTCACATATCTTTACTAACAGTAACACAGCTGAGTACCTGAGCCTCTGTTACATGTTGATTTTTCATCTTATGTCCTATACATCTTCAAGTTTAGCAGAATTTGCTAGGTGGGACCACCATTATCAGAATGGGCATATTGCATCAATACACTACACGTTAAGATCAACTTCTTTGTTGCGTTGAGCTGCTATAACTCTATGAAAATAAAAAACTGTATTTCTTTCCCGTCTTTCTACTACTTTGCTCTTGAGAGGTCTATCAGACTTTAATCACCAGAATTATTTTTTTCCCTAACTCAATAGAAGGCTGTCATTGATACACATTAAGACCTTTCTATTTCAAATAGAAAAAAGTAACGTGCATTATTAGTTAGCATGAATTTACCAAATTGTTCCATGATGCTTTGTGTGATGGTACAATAGAACAGGAAATTGCTTACATTAATAGAGACAACCAGGTGTTGCAATACTTGATGACACGTGACAGACCTCTCCCTTAAACAATTCGCTGTCCAAAATATTTTCGCTTTTTCTTTGAGACAAGTGGACCTCAAAACATTCAGAGATTTTGATCAGCTTGTGCAAGCATCCATAACCTGAAGGATGTGGTTTTGTGTGTTTTATTTAATTGTTTTTACTGCCTGGCTGAACAGTCTTGGTGAAGGATTTGGCCTAGACGGAAGATAATGTTTTTCATAATTTCCCAGTGTTTGCTCATTTCTAACATGTTAGCACAAGAAGCAATACTGCAAGAAATATAATCTTGGCAGTGTTTTCAGCACATCCCAATTCATTAGGATTTTCTCAAACCCAGCAAATAATAATATTGAATATTTAATAAAAAGTAGCTACACTGACTTGCAGTTTATATTTCCACTTTTAGACTTTGTTCTAATTTAAGTTTTCATCACAAATGCCCCAAGACTTCTCTATACTTTGTAAAACACTGTGTGCATGGATAAACAAGATAAATTATTTACATCATTCATAGGTGTATTGCACTAAACTGTGACAGGTTCAGAACAGTATATATAAATATAATATAAAAACATAAAATAGTGTTGCAGAACCCAGGGAAGAGCCCAGATCTTAAAGTAAAGCAGTAAGAATGAACATGAAAAAACTGAATTTCATAGTCTTCATAAAATACTCTGAGGAGCAGATACTATTTTTTCTCTCATGTTTATGAAGGAAAATGGCTTTTATTCAAATATGTTAACTCTCCTGGGATAAGAACAGAAGAAAGTAAGAACAAAGGGCAACCAAGCTGTACCCAGTTCTTTATACTAGCAAAGGTAAGTGCAAACATGCATAATGAGTAAGTAGTATACTGGACTTTAAGTGCTGTTAAGATCAAGTATCCACACAAACCAAAGAGTTTGTGTATCACTTGAATTTTAAGGACTTCAGAAAGTCTTAGAAACACAACTGAAAAGCGGTTGCAGTCTAGGACAAGAATCCCATTCATCCCAGTGATGTTTAAAACAGATTTACACTAGCCATTCAAATGTCAAAATTTATGTTTGTACATAAGTCAAGCTATGCATGATAAGATTAGAAACATTTTCGGTTAATGTGAAGATAGACTGTGTAACTAGAGGACATTTAGAAAGCCCAGCTGGAACAACAGGCTCTTAATAGTCATAAAATTAAACAAAACAAATGAAACCACAGCAAGGTAAAGTTACCACTTTTGCTGAGAAAGGAAGTATGCATATATGAATGTTATATAAAAATTACATAAGTTTTCTTTGATCTGTTAACAAGAAAACTAAACAAACTGGTGGATGTTCTCCAAATAATTTGTCATTATTGGATTTTTTTTTGGTTACTGAATTCCTTCCCAAAAAGAACAATGATGGGTCCTCTAGGAGGAGAGACGGGAAAGTCAGAAATAATCTCTCTCCACACATCCTATTGTTAGTTGATGCCCAAGGTTAAGAGTTTTGTAGGACAAAGACCATTTTCCCTCATATGACTTCATACAAATAGGAACAGGACTGTGGTTTAAAAATCATCTTTGTTTTTGTGAGTTTTAACTGGCTTTTATACATTACTGGACTATTGTCTTTCATTCTTCATTTAAAAATCCAGGTTTTAAGATAAAATATCAAATTAGGACAAATTACAACTTTGTGTTCTACCCATCATTGGTCATCCCTGACTAATGGAATAGGGTGGGAGTGTACCTAATTGGCCTTAACATAGTGTCACAGAGTGGCATTAAGCAGCAAACTGCCCTCTCCACCTCTTGTCTGTCAGTGACCCCCACAAACTACCCATGCTAAAGATTCTAACACAAGTTCTCACCCTACTTCCAGTATTTCAGTGGTGGCTTTCTCCTTGGAGGAGCTATCAAACTCCTCCTTGTAAACCACACAGCCTCCACCTCCGTGACCTTCAGACTCTGCTTGCAGAAGCTGGTCCCTGGCCTCCATCCCCACCACCCACGGTCTTCAAGGCTGGTCAACAGAAAAGGTAGAGCCAGACTGTCTGAACAAAAATAAAGTTAGTGATTTCAGATAATTTAACTGTAAATGGCAGGTTCTTCCTTATGTGTCAGATGTTTCTTTCTCCCTCCTCATCTCAGCCTCCACTAAGAGGAGTAGCTCCACAGACAGGAAGTTCATGGACCAGAAAACTATCTGCCCATCCAAAGGCAAGTACAAAAGCTACCTTGTCCTGGAACTTCAAATTAACTAAATTCTAAACATTTCTAAAGTAGCCACAGGTTAACCTTAGGAAGTTATCCTTGTTAGTTAATTGTTCAGTGCACATAGCTGACCCCGGCCTTTGAGTAAAATTCTCATAGGTGTAGGACTAGGCCCTGCACATTGACCAGCACCTAACCAAAGCCATCTCATTTGGTTAGAAGACAGACCTTGGGGAGTATAATGTCTTCCTGAGCACAGATTTGAAAAATTATGACAGTAACAATAACACCAACAGCACCAGCAGCAATAGTGACACCACTAGCGGAAGCATCAAGGAGCATGTTATCACAGGAATGAAAAGCAGGAGATGCTGGTACTTAACAGGCTTCCATTTAAAGATGGTGAGGCTTGGACATGTGCCACCTGTGGAACACATGTGCTGGGAGCATGATACACATGAGCAGTTCAGTGCTCTCAAAGACAGTGGTTTTGGTGGGCTTTCCTTTGTGGCCATACTTGGAGTCTTGCAGTTGGTACTCAGTGGCTCCCCTGGTGAACTCAATGCAGTTTCCCTCCCATTTACATTTTTTCCAGCGAAAAAGCTGTCTACAAATGGCATCTGTTATTAATTTCATTGCTGCTGAAGACAGGATATGGATGTACGGCCCTGGAATCATAATGTATAGAAACAAATAAAATCCTGGTCCTTCCCCCTTTTCAACACACCAATGGGCATTTGTGCACACCTACTGAAACTTAGAGAGTTCTGTAGGGGTTTGCTCAGTGGTACTTGAAAATACACAAGGGGCTAACTTCTCCTGGGAGCTGCTCAATGAATTAAGGCAGTAGAGGACAGTCTTTCTTCAGTGAGTGCAGACCAGATCTTGTGTTCAGGCATTTCACACCAATAGCCATACAGACCATCTCCTACTTCAAGATTCCCAACTGGTGCTACTAAAAGGTAATGTTACAATCATACCTACTTATTCCTCCATATCTCCTCAATCTTTTTTTTTCTGTGAGCCAGAAACACAAATTAATGCTGGAATGTCATGTTATGCTTTAATTTAATATTATTACTTCCCGATAGACTGATTGGAAAGATTACCATTGTCTTCAGACTGTTTGTAACTAATACTAAAAGAATTCAGAAAATCCAAGTACACACTGCTCCAACTGAGTACATTTAGTAACTCCAAATGACTCAAATGGTTTGGAAGGCAAATATAAAAGGGAAATAAGCATGAATGAAGCAAGGTCACTAAAAAAAGAAAAATACATCCTATATAAGTAGTGATAAAATCATTATCAGATTGAACAGTGTGCCACATATTATAGAAAGAACAAAACAAATATAATTAAGGGTGTAGTCTGATTCTACACCAATTTACGTCTCAGATTTAAAAGTCAGTACTTCTTCCACTGACAGGGAACCTTGCTGTTAGATAATTGTACTTGGATACTCTAAAAACTGGATTGACATCATAAAGGATTTTTTTTCCCCATACCTGATTTTAAATAACCAGAACCAGTATCCTTTTTCTAAATTCTGTATCACATTTTCTCTGCCTGAGTTACATTTGTAGGTGGTTTCCTATTTATCTTACTCAGTTAAAATAAAAATGAAATAAATAAAATTCTTCCATTTAAGATCTGGACAAATTGAAAATGTCTCATTCAAATTGCGGCATGTGTAGTGTCCTGGAAACATCATTCTTGCACAAACAGAAAAGATAAGCATGTTCAATAAGGTCATGTAAATACTGCTAGCATCTGAAACTATTTAGGCCTCGGATTTTTTTTATTATTTCTGTTTTCCAAAAATCCCACTTACAAGGACTATCTTACTGATGCATTCTAGGTGGAAAAAGTCCTAACAAGTCATTTCAACAGCCGTACCTTCATAGCATTTGCTGTTTGGCAATGAAAAATTTTCAAAAAAACTTACTTTTGGTGAATGGGTGCTATCACTTTACAGCCTAGAATGCCAAATAGTATATTTAATGAGACATTGTCTGTAACTAATTATCAGGCAGAAATGTGAGGTTATGGAAAAAGGTGTTGGAATGCAATAATTAATATGGAAAAGGCAGATGGCAGTTTGACAGAAAAATTAACACACCTTTGTGTGTGTTAATTAACACACCTCAACTCTGCAAGTATAATGCTAGGTGTCTTAAACTTTTGAATAATTTTAAGAACAGTGGAGTATTTAATTCCATTTGGAAATTCAATAATTAAAAAAGTGACAAAAGCCTTGATTTATGTACTATGTTCTACACCAAAAGAGTAAAACTAAAACTTTGAACCATCACAGATATATATATATATATATGTATATAAAGGATACTTGATTAACCAATGTCTTCCTTCATACATTTCCTATCTGCTGTATATGCCACTGTCTTTATAAAAATGCCCAATCATTTTTCTCAAAATTTTAATTAAAATTTGAAACAGTTTATCTGTTTAAAAAATTCTGAGAATTTAGGAGATGCAAATGAGGTTTATATTGCTATGAAATTTTTCCTAGTTGTAATTTTTTATAATCAAATCAAAACCACATCCATTACTAAGTTAAAAAAAATATTACCTTTGACTCAAAAAGACACTTCAGAGTTCTAAATCCATTGTGATTCATAGATATTTAAAATATTTCAGAAAAATGTTATTTAAAAACCCTAATACCACTACCATTAAAAAAAATCTATAAAGCTTTTCAAATATCAAAGATGAATGAACTCTTCACACTTTGTGGTCTTGCAAACTTTCAGTCTTGTTTCAGTACGTTATTTTGATGCTATACAATCCCTTTTGTGGATTTACAATATAACAGCAACAATAGCAATAACAACAAATATCAAATTCCTAAGGTCTTACTATGTTTTCACCCTTTTCTCCAGGCTCCATTTATTGTTTCTTCATTTCCTCAACTATAATCATAATACTCCAAAAGGAAGGTTTTACATAGGTTTGCTGTGACTAGTTTTCATACATATGGTTTCTACTTCAACGTATTAGATTTTCAAGACCGTAATGCCAAAGAAAGCAAATGCCAAGAAACTGCAAAAAATGCTTACCGTGCTATTTGATTATTCTTTACAATGATATATGACCAAAACTAGACATTAAATTTTGTATGAAATACCATCTACGCAGTAAGGATCCAATGCTGCCAGTCAACGCAGAGAGACAGCATTGCTCTGGCGATGCACTCACAAAGTCCTATTGAATTTCAGTAAACCCCCTTGCATGATTCCACATGCTCAGCAGTCTGTAGGATTATGGTTTGGCTAGGCTACTCAGGAGTCATTGTGTTGAGCTTCAGGCCTACCATCTTGCAATGAAGTCCATGCAGACAAAGCTCACCAACTGTGATGGTTGCACCTGTCTTGTATTCATTGCAAGATCCTGGATTCAGGCTAAATATTAACTGAAAATACCAAGATGACTGTGCTTTGATCTAGTAACACTTATCACCTCAGAGCCAGGAGGTGAGCAATAAGAACGATTGCTCATGCAATGCTTTCATCCCTCATGACACCTAAAAGCATGCAAGACATATTAAACAGAGAATGGACATCTTACTATCCAGATGATTGTTTGCCATTTTTATCAGATAATTTTTTATTCAGAATAAAAGTGGGTAAATTTTCTAGAATGTATCCTAAAAAAAAAACCATCAACCCTTCTCTTCGGGCCAAGGCGCGATCATGGTCAAACACTTTGGGGGAGTTGGAGGGGAGAAGCCAATCTTACTATAAATGAATTATAAAAGAATATCTTAACCACAAAATCAATGTTATTAAATCCTGGGGAAATATCAAGCAGGACATTTAAAAATCACATTCAAATTAATTAAATCGATCTTACTTGAATGTCTCTTATGTTCATCCTTAAATGTTTCTAATTAGCTAGCAACATAAAGAATACAGGGAGTTAGATGACATATACTGTTTTTCTTGTGGTGACTTTCTCATGAACCTAAATTGCTTGAATAACTATGTTCAAGATAACAAAAAAAATAGTTCTGTGGTCATCTCAGGATCATCTGTATTGGCCAAATCTGTATACACTTGTTTGCTTACTTCTAAATATAGCACATTGTTTTACTGTTAAAAATAGGCTTCTTTATTAATCACGTACTCAGTACAATGGCGACACACTGTCTGTTCTTGCACACATAATGAGTTGTATCTTCTAGCAACCAGCAGTCTTGGGAAGAAAATAAACCTGAAGTAACTATTTACAGTGATTTGAGGTAAGCACTTCATGGTTCTTGTTTATTTCCACATCAGGAAGAATGTTCCATCTGCTTCAGGTACAAAGGGATTCCTCAGGTATGATACAACTTCAGCACTTGTAATACAATGTACAATTGGAAAATACTGCCAAAGCCTCAGCTGTTATAACTCTCTATACTTGGTGGACTGATGCCAATTTGCAATCATTGGGGATATAGTCCTGGGGTGTAAAATGCTACATGATTAACTCTTGCTATTTGTATAATAAGCAGTAATATTTCCAGAAGTTCTTATCCACTTTTTTCATAGAAACATGGAAGCAGTGTATTGCTTAAAGCACTACTTTTGAGTGTGGCTTTTCCCTTAACTAGAAACATTATAAGACAGGCAGGAGAAACCCATGCTAGAGTCAACAGAAATTAAATGCTTAGAGCCATGATCAGAATTGGCAGCTTTCTGCAAGGTTTGATTTAATATTTTTGTCAAATAATGTCTTGAAAATATTATGACCCAAAACCAAAAATTACAAAGGGCAATGAATACTCTTAACAAGGGAAAATAACCCTCCTTCTCAGAAGTAAAAAACATTTAAATTTTAATCAGCCTGGAAATGTATCTTTTGGTAATAAAATTAGATGTTAAACCAGAAACTTAATGCAGGGAAGACATCTTTTGTATTTCACACTCCATACTACCCACACTACAGCACATGCCACTCACTATAAAAAAATAGGTGATGGCAAGTATTTGAGGTAAGTAAACAGTCTGTCCAAGGCCAATAACCCAAAGTGCAATAATATTTGTTGCAAAGCAACAACACTTAGCTCCTATAACTGATGTGCTGAGAGAAAGCAAACCCAGAACATTACTTGAGATTTCCATCAGAGACCATCCGGATTTGATGTCATCTCAAGATATGTTTGTCTGACAGAACAGCCATTTTCCTCTAAGTTACATAGACAGTTAATATTAACTTAAGCACAATGTCACTAGCAGATATTAAACCAGTGACTCTGCTTCCATTTACCATGTGTAAAAGACAAATTATGTGGAAAGAATCCAGGGACTGTAAGCTTCTAAAATCTTTTTTCCTTTTATTACCAATCATTAATCTGAGACATGTCACCCAACAAGTTGTTTATTTAGCTCTTGATCTTTAGATAAGTGTCATCATTTTATAGATGATTGTTAATTTCTTTCTGGTTAGTGATGTTTATAGAGTTACTGAAGTAAATATTTTTATGGCTTTTAGGCCTAACAAAGCTTTGCCCTGCAAGCAATTATACTTGTGTAAAAATGCCTGCAGGACTGGAGCCTAAAGGATTTAGCTTGTATTCTTTCCCTTGTAGCTAAAGCCCCAGATCAAATCAGTTTATCTCCAGAGAAATGCGTGCTTTAAGCAGATGATTCTTGATCAGGTTTTTGTGCCTAGTACTACTCAAATGCTTGAGTTTACCCTTAAAGCAATGCCACAGAAAAAAATTTACATGAGATATAAGAAAACTTATGTTAAATATAGGCACACACACAGAAATTCATATAGATATCATAGACATTACATACTAAAAAATGGTTTGCTAGTACAGTGCTTTATGAAAAAAATTAACCTAATAGAGCTCTGTGAGCAATGCATAAACTGAAAAATGAGTATCATTGATCTACTAGAGGACATACCTTAGATAAGTAATATAGTAGGGAATTAATTCTGTATATTTTATTTTCACTCTTCAGTGATTCTATTAGCAAGCTTCAAAGATAGGATTCCTGCCATATGTGCTGATTAGATTTCAATACCAATAAGCCTTATATTCAGTTAATATAAAGCAATGGAGTTTACCAGCAAAGTTTACCTCCTCACCTTTAGAGATTAAAATATTTTTTTTCTGTGCTGTACATTCTGGTACACAGAAATCAGCCATTACCTTTTGCTATTATTAAATTTTTGCTATTATAAATCCTATTCATGCTGGAAGTTGTACCACCTAACCATTTTTTCATCTTTTCTAAGTAGAAGAAGTTTACTATCTGTGGGGAGCAGGATGGAAAATAAACCAGCAGTTTGGAGGTGAGAGGTTAAGGGGATAATTGTTATTGCTGCCTACTGAGGACTGATGGCTTTGGTGCTGTATTGTTTCAATACTGCCCTCCCTTTATGCCATGGCCTATTCAAACATGGAAAGGAAAAAAAGGTGATAAACACAAAGCATTTGGATTTTCCCATATGAACCAGGACCTCCTGCCAGGGGACTGCAGAGGAAGGAAAGGCAGAGGAAAACGGAGGAGGGATGAGGATATGGTAAATATTCTCTTGCCAGCACCACTCCTGGAATCCTGGGATGTATGCTAGACTAGCAAAATGATAAAAGGCAAAATCCTGATATACAGAGTGAAAAGACTGCCCACAGCTGTGTGGGAGCGGGGAATACCATGCTTCAGTAATAGCATTCCTGCAGGACAGAAGTGCCTCAGCAGCTCCCAAGTTCAGCAGTTGCAGCTGCACAAAATCCTGTTTCCTTATCTAACCCCAATTTCATACCAATGTTTTAACACTAAGGTGAATCCACGCAACTGAAACTGTTTAATGCATGGGTGCATGGGCATGCATTACAGGCAGGAGTGGATTCTCCACACAGCCAGTCAAGACTCATCACTGTCCTAAAGCTCTTGCAACTTTATGAGAGGGAAAGTGCAGTATTTCTTCATTAGTAGCAAGAAGACAGTTTCACAGAATTTATTCTTTCCAAGACTCTCTGACAATCATGCAGAGTGAGCAATTGGTAGTCAAGCAACCCCCATGGAGCCAGGCAGATCTAGAGGCATCACCATGCGTGGCCTGATGCTGTCTCTGCTAGTTCTTCCCTCCATCCCCCCAAAAAGGCTGTTCTACTTTTTTTGACCCATTAGTGGCTTAGTTTTTTCCATGGTGAAGTAGGTGCAAGAGCAAAGGTAATGTGTGAGGGAAGGAATGTTTGGCACTGATAGGGTAAAGAAGGGGCAAATGTTTTATTTTCTCAGAATCCACAAATTTACTACTTAAATAATTTCTCCAGAAATTCAGAGTTTAGTCGAAATGCACAAACTGACCAATAGCACTTCCCTAATCAGACTTGTTTGTCCTTGGTGGGAACTTTTACTCTGCCTCTCATTTAAGACCCAAACGTGTCCCTCTGCCCTTGACGTGGGCAGTAAGAGAACAGCCTATTCCGTAACTTTAATGATACATTTCTGGCTTATTGCTCTACTCTGTCTGTCCTTGCTGTGGGGTCTTTGCCAAAACACTTCAACAATGTATAAATGTCTTCTGTATGCAAATACCATGGGGTTTTTATGGCCTAGTACCAAACATATCTCAGGCAGAGTTCTTTGTATTCACAAGACGATAAAAGGTTACTGATACTTGACTTGTTTGGTTATGAAACAATATGTGAATTGGTGGATCAGAGGACATTTTGTCTCCAAAGAAGATGCACTAAGTCATTTTGAGAGCTGCTCTACAGAGCTTAATTTGATAACAGCTCTGGAGGATAATGTTACTAATGAATTTAGGCCTAATCCTGGAAGTTCTCTTTTACATAAATACTCCCACAGACCTTTGAAAGGAGAGGAAATAGGGGTCACAGGAACAGGCCTTTCTCATTAAGGACTTGAGATCTCTCCCATGCTGAACAGAGAGTAAATCTAATAGCAGTCTTGTTTACATTATGTGAGTCGAATCCCCTCACTTGGGCCCCAAGCATGCAAAATTTGCCATCAGCTGTTTTGAGTAATCTTGCTAACAGGCACACTGCAGTTAGACATGGGAGTTACCACAATGTCTGTTAGCAGCACGTAGTACTAGGCTACATGAGCAAGCAGCAGGGCCAATTAGCCTACATGGTAAGATGTGCTAATATCATTACTCAGGAAATCAGTTTTGCCCTAGATCAACCATAGTTACCTGGAATTGCTATGTTACTTTGCTGTAGACATCAAACTAACTCTCCATACCTAACCCACAGTTTTTCATGTTTCCCACATGTGGTAAACTGGTTTTCAGAAAGAAAGGTTCCATGTCTCCTTCAACATATATCTATCTATCTGAGCCATAGCTGAATTACATAGCATCAAATAAAAAGTCAGTGTTATGTAAAGTGGTGTAAGAGACTCTAAAAGCTAACAGTTAGCATCATCTGACTAATAATCAGTGGTCATGAAAGTGTCACTTAGCACACTGATATTACTACCTTTGCTTTGAAGTAAGCTTTGTATCAAAGCAGTATTGGTAATATCAGGCACCAGCACAGAAGAAATGCTGCTGTTGCTGGGGCAGGGGCAATTGTGCACACACTAAGAATGGGGGAGAAAGTGGACACAAAACTGGATGAAAGAACAGAAGGGGTTTTTTTTTTTCCTTTTGCTAAGCCACTCTTGCAGTTTTTTTGGTTTTCCTAAGCTGCTGGAGTAACAAAACTGTTCATATCAGAAAGGAAACAACTGAGTACATATAAAAGAAAAAAAATTGTGTGGGATTGTAGTCACTGCTGAATGCTTTTATCCTCTAGATCAGTACTAGTATCAGAACAGAGAGCACTGGGAATTCCCCCAAGATTAACAGAAAGATAGAAGTTATTAATTAGAACTAGAAACAAAATGTATGGACCCATAAACACAAAAATTCTGACAGAAGTCTATGAACAGAGTGGAAAATGCCAAACCACCCTAATTCCATTATTCAAATGACACCCTAGAGCTGGAGTGAGGTGCTGCTCAGCTTGAGCATAGGTAGGCAGAGCTGAGCTCCAGACAACTGGCAATGGTAGGCACATTAAAAGTTACTTTCTGGTGTTCTAAAACACTTCAGGGTAATAACTATATGATTGTGACACAGGGACAATTGTAACACTCACTGACCCTTCAAAACAAGCTGCACATTCCAGAAATTCCTGCTGAAATCCCAGAGAACTGAAGGTACAAACTCTGCATTAGATCACACTGGTGCTTTTTGGCTTATCAGGAGAGATGCGTTGTTTCTACTCCAGTGTCTGTGCTTTAGACACAGGGAAATTACCAAAAAAGGACAATTTACTTCACATAGACAGCATCTTAGGTTCACCCTTCAGTCAAAGCAACACAAGACTTACTACTTAAATGACAGTGGCATTTAATCTTTTATTCTTTCATTGCTGAATACCACCTATCCCTGAAAAACAGTCATTTCTTAGTATAGTGCATCCTACTAGGCTATCCTAACTTTTATTTTTCATGACACTGAGGGGAAGAAAGAACAGAGAGACAGACAGAGGAAAGGTCTCATTTTAGTTGAAAGTTCAGGAAATGTTTTCCCAATCCAGGCAGAATATACTGGTAGCTGAGAAGCTGAAGAATAGCCCGTCATTAAGATAATTTTTTTTTCCTTTTTCATCCCTTCACTAGCCCAGAGATAGCACGCCCCTGCGGGGCCTCACTTCTGACTCTGACGAAAGCTGAGCAACATTCTGAGCCACAAAGATGAGATAAAGCTGCAGTTATGAACAGCAGGGCAGAAGCTCTGGCATCTTTCCCTCCCACAAACCTCCATTAAAGGTCAAGCAAACTACTTAGGCCTGCTATTATAAGGATGAAAGAAGAACAGTTTTGCGATATAGATAATATATGCAAATAAATAAAACAGGAGAGACAACTGAGGCTCTTTGACTCCAGCTGGCAAAACACAAAAGGAAAATTTTCACGCCTGACTCCATTTCTGGAACACTTTTCAGCCTTCTGACCTCAAAAACTTATATTTTAGGAAAGAAAAGTTTGTTACAGATTGCCTGAGATCAGTGAACCTACAGGCTTCACACAGCGATTAATTCATTCCCCTCCCATTTTTACCCTCCACCGTTCTCAGGTACTTTGTTAGGTTGCAAGATTTTTTCAATAAAGTTCATGGTGCTCCTGGGAGTTTGATAGAGACAGTCTATAGTGCATGTGAACATGTACCAGAAGAAAGAAGAAAACCCAGACCTAGCTTTTACAATCATTACCACTACAACAGAAAGCTGAAATTAGAGAAGGCTTATGACCTGATAAACTGACAGGCTTTAAAACAGCAAAGCTAGAGTTTTTTCCATCTTCTGAACTGAAGCATCATTACTAGGAATTTGTAGGGAAAAAAGTTGAAATTGCTTCTTAAAATATACATATGATTCCATTTGGGAAGATAGAAAGATGAAATTAAGGTATGAAAAGAAAGCCATATTAACTCACGCATTTTCCAGTGTGTATTAATGATTACTTTTCCCCACACAAAAACAGAAAGCTACTATATAGCCAAAAGAAGACAGAGGCTGCCACCTACTTCCTAAGATCCTCCTAAACTACAGGACCATTTACTCTTGTTAAAGTAGAAAGATGTACTCCAGTACAAAGACATATAGCAGCTTAATAGTTGTTCTTCTCTGAAGCGGAGATGATAAGACTGTTTAACAGAGTAGGTCAATATCTCAGTACTCCTCAAGTGCAATCAATTTAATGACACTTGTACTATGGCAAACAAGCAGACAAGCCGGGCTGTATGTTATCTTGTGTCTACAATAAACATCAGAAGATACTAGGAGGATACTTCCAGCTCTCTGGGAGCAACCTTTGCAATGTCTATGCTTTTATCTCCAAGTTATCTAAAGCAGGTTTTCCTGGTGACTCTGGACTTTCACAGTCTTTACTTCTATCCGGGAATTTTTAAATAAGCAGAAATTAAGCACTGTGAGCTTTTGCCCACATTGTCCAAGAAAGCCAAACAAAACCGTATAGCAGCACATGCAGAGCAACTGCAGTGCACAGGAATTGCCTTTGGGTCCACACACACACACAGAGTAAACCTGATACAGCATAGACTCTGGACACACTTCTGTGCACATGCAGTGCTACAGTAAACCTATGCAGTATGTTAAGAACTATTCAAACACTACACACTCATGCACAATTTCCATTTAGGAAATCTGAGGGCAAAATTCAAACAAGCAAACAAACCCAAATGTTGGTTGCTCTAGGTTCCCTTAAAGGCAGTCCTAGGCTGACATAACTTTTGTTACCATATGTGATCCGGTCCATAATGTCTCTAAATCAATATTAACCATTATAGTGTTGCCATGGCATACTACCCAACATTCAGTGTATGTATTTGGCTATTGGTAATAGCAGGAAGATCAGCTCTTGTGTCTCAAACAACTACTGCACTCCGTTGGCCAGTACAGAGATGATGGAGCCAGGTACCTGGTAGACCAAGAAAAGTAGTAGGTGAAATTGGCTGTGGCTCAATTTAAAAACATTAGAGAGAAATTTACAGGTTAGAAGACATAGCTAAAATACATGCCAAAGGCTATGAGGCCTAATGGCTAAAGATATGCATCTACCATCTGTCAGTTGAAGTTTTAAGTTTCAAAAAGAAAACTTTGCATGGTCAGACACAGCCCTTGCAGTGAGAACTGAGAACCAGAGCAGCATTCACAGCTCTCTCATTTTTTGGTTCTGTCCCCGACGCAGCATGGGAAACAGCTCGAACCCCTTTGCTTCTTTCAGGACAATTCGGTGACAGTACACACCATGCATAACTCGGGCACTTTTTTCTAATGCGATTACTCAGGACTGTACATTTGTTACCATTATCTTGAGAAACTGAAGCTAAGATGCACACATGGACTTTTGCAAAATCTTGTATTATTTACTCCTTAAGAATCATGTAGCAATATTTGTGCCCAAATTTCTCATCTGTTTTCCCTAGATGGCAGATGCTCTTGTCTTTTTGTGCCTTCCTTTAACTCAGTGCAGACTGCAGGTCGGCCTTTGCCTCACAATTTTCCCCCTGTCCCTCCTTCCCTCTCGCAGCTATTAACTCCCTTCCGCATCACATGCAAACACTTTGAATCCTAGCTGAGATCACCACAGAAAAGTAAACAAATGTGATCAGTGGTTACCGTCCCCTCTAGAGGTCTTATGTCCCAGCTTCTAATTTCAAAAGAGGAACAACCTCCACATAAATCCATTCTGTTCTGCTTACCATTTGCTATGGAGAAATGCTGGTTGCTCTGATAAATACTCCACAGTCCCATATTAAGACCCACCACTATGTAAAGAGTTAAACCGCATTCACGGGCTTGTGTTGTGGTGCTGTCCTTTTCAGCCAAGCTCTTGTTGCCACAAAATCTGTCTGTATAAAGGTCTCATTGGAATTTAGTAAGACTTCTGACTGACCTGGGGATATGCCTGACAAGGGGTTTTTGCAAGATCAGGACCTCTTATGTCAGTTTGCACTTACTCCTGAGTGTGTAGGAGTCCTTTTTTCATAATCCATCTCATTAAGTGACATTTTAGCTTACCCAATAATCCAAAGTGCTCTTTTCAGCAGGAAATACTTTATAAGGTCCACATCCTGCCATCAGCCTAGGCACTGATCTCCCACTTGAAAACAGTAGAGAGGTCTGTGTAAAATATCACTGGCAGGATATGGGTAATCACTGATCTTTTTCTGGCTAGCAGTAGGAGTAGAAATATGCTGTTTTTCTCATATTTAGCAGTTATTTGGTCTGAACTCATTATTTACCTGTACATTATTAAGGGTATTTGAAAAGGCTTGTTTTCTTCAAATCCCTAAAGGGGAAGAGATCCATGCCAAGTCTACCCACACATAATTATATATTTCTACAGCAGAACTGTTTTAAAAAAATAAATGCCGGGATGGAGAAAAATCTGTCTCCTTGCCAACTACAGGAATCCAAAAAAATAAAAAGAAACAAAACAATAATTGTTGCTAACTTCAGTTCTAAAAAAAATATTGGGATCTATCAAAGTTCTGTATTCATTTACCAACTGATAATTACAACAGGCAAGACTACAGTATTGCTACCTTAGGCTTGAGCCTCTAGTAGCAAATAGATTGTAATGGAAATACCAACAGGAGAGTGTATAATCTTAGCAAGGTTTTCATGTGGATATATTTCTCTAAAGGTACTCTTAGTTTATCCCTGAGAACTGTTTATTGGTTTGTGTGAAATCACTTTGTGAAATCACTTTGTGAAAACACTTGAAGAGACCCAAAGAGAAGAAATCAGCACCTAATCACAGCATATGAGCCACATTTTTAAAAAATACACAAATACCACTTACAGTCAGCAAGACTAAAAGAGCAGAGAAAAGGAAGATCTCCTAAATCCTAATTTCAAGTCTATGGCACCAAATTATGGTATGATTTTAAGCTATATTTAATATCACTGCTTATCATGAGCTTAAAAGCATTAAAGGGATGTGTGGAGCTGGAACAGTAGAGAGATTTCTCCTGTTCCCTTTCTGAAGGCATATGCTTACTTGAGAATATCACCTTTGATTTTTAAAAGGTTTCTAAACCTGGGAATTGCAGAAAACTCTTGAAAGTTTGTCTTCAGGACAAAGAAGGAAAATTAAAGACATGAGCATGTAAAAAACAAAAACAAAAACTTTTTTTTACTAGAGGAAAGAAGAGAAGGGAATAGCTGACAGATGTTTACAGGGCTGAGGTCAACAGTGCAGGATCTATACTTGATTCTCTCCATGTGCAAAGTAACTCTTATGAAAGCAGGGTGCACAAAGGAAAGTAAAAGATATGAGGAAAGAGGGAAAGGTGGTAACTGAAGGAAACTTTACTCCTGTATTCAAGAACAAAATCATGGAACCATTTAGGATGGAAAGACTTTTAAGATAATCAAGTCCAACTGCAAAAGAGAAACAGGGCTTTTTTTTTCTGTTCTGCCTTTCCTTGTCCTTTTGGACAGGTAGACATTACATTGGGAGAAGAACATATCTCTGATACAAGATAAAACATGCCACCTGACAAGATGTACTAGTCTGAAGTTGGCACCAAACTATTTGGCATACTAAGATGACAAAAGCAATGCAGCTCATGCAAAGAAACTTATTTGTTAACAAAAAAAACCCCAAAAAAACCCCAACCAACCAAACAAAAAAACCAAACAAAAAAAAACTGTTGTAAAGGCATAGACCAGCCAAGAGAATTAACTTCCTGCTGCATATGGACTATAACTTTTACTCGAATGAATGTAACTTAGATTCAAAAAACCTTATGTGTCTTTTAGTACACAGTTACCTCCCTGAAAGAGGTAGAATAAAGCCTATAGGAAATGGCAGAGAAGGGACAGAAATACTAACATCACATCACTATTTTGTGCTTTATATTACGAGTCTGAATACTAATTTCATATGTTTTTCCGCATACCTTATTCTTGCATGTTGGACTACTTGCTTTTCAGTCAGTTCAGTGAAGTGAAGTGGCTCACAGCAGTTAGGAAGAAGCTGGGCTGCATGCTTGGAAACAGGGGGTGAGACTCAGGTACCTCTCTTCCAGTGACTTTGATGTACTAGATCTGCTCCTGCCATCTGACTGAAAGGCCACACAATCTCTCACAGTGCAAAATCAATTGGATTGGCAGAGACCAACTTCCTAAACCACTCAGACTGTGTAATACTGTATCTGTGCATTTCCTATGTAAACGAAGGTGCCTTGAATAGTCTCCAAATTAAGTCACTGAATTAACACCTGAGGTAAGAAAATCTGGACAGTTTGAACTTCTCTCAACTTGCAGCATTGCTAAAAGACACACTTTTTTAATCAGAAAAAACACTTTAAAAGTGACGGCATTTTGAACTCTCACAGGTTTATTATATTGAGGCTGCAATTCATGTTTACCTAGGAAGCAGAAGTGTCAGTTAAAGATATCTATATCTCTACCAAAGTTTCTTGTCTGTGTAGGAGAGATGACAGAACATGTTCCCAGTACTTCAGCCATTGTCACTCTGCCAGTTTATACAAAATGCCCAATTTTCGCTAGAGTGGGAAAAAACTATTTTTTTTTCTGCTGTCTCTGTTGTGAAAGTGAACACTGGGAAGCAGAGAGATTTGCCTAAATTCACTCAAAAGCCACTGAGCTGGGCAGGCTGAAGTGACATAAAGATAAATGTAGTGTTGTACCTTGCACAACCAGTGTACAGAATAGTTCGTGTGTAAATACTCAGGCACGCACAGCTAATGTCTTACGTATGGTGTATGGCTTTTGTCCGGCCTCTAAAGCTTAACATAATATTATTCTTTCCCATTTACTGAAGGAGATACTGCAAGTCTCACAGATTTGAGATAAGGGCCATATTCTGGTTATTAATTTTCCAGGCTCCCTTCCCAAAAGTCTCATGGTTTTCAAGAAAGAACTTTGACCCCACTCACCTCTGGCTCAAGTCTGAGCCTTCCAGGCCCACCACTCCCCTGAAAACAATCTGCAAAACCATGACCACCTTCATTTGTCCATTAGAGACAGGATAATCCCAGACTGCTATGTGAACTCGCAGGTTTTCCTTTGGGGTTTTAAATTAACTGATTTTCAAATCTAAGTCATCAAAAATGGGCTTTTCAGTTGATTAAACTTTACAGTGCTAAAAAAACAACAAAAAACCACAAACATAACAACACAGTTTCCCTGGTTTGTTTTGGAAAATGCACTGAAGTGACTGTTGGGATAAAACTACCATCACCATGAAATACCTGAGTTATAAGTTACGCAACGAAAGGAGCCAACACTGTTATTTGAAGTAAACAAACCAGTTAGATAATTCAAGAACTGCTATGGACCCTTCAACTCAACCTAAGAGACGCCTTATCTTTGACAAGGTGTTCTGAAGCACCAGGCCTAACGAAGCTTACTTCATTTCTGGTTTATGTTTGATGATGGATTGGCTTCAATATATGAAAATTTCTGATCCGCCCCTGCTTCCCCTGAGCTCTTTTCCCCACAGCTCAACATTTTAATGTTTTTCTTTGGTGTGGACTCGCCAATGCCTAAGGCAATCATTTGATCAATATAAGCCAAAATCAGGAGTGGAAAAAAGGAGCCCCATCCTTCTCTTGGACTGATACAAACATTCATGCCACCACACAATGATAATGGTTTCGATTAAAATTACTAATTTTTTAATATTATTATTTGGTAAATTATAGTGTTATTGAACAGGAGAAAGAGTGGTCTCATCTCTAGGTTGCACATAGAAAAGAAATAAACCTAAAGTTAATCAGATTTAAACAGAATCTGATTTAAACAGATGGCAATCACTATGAAATACATCCAATTTTTTGTTTCCTTACAGAACTATTTGGAGTATGTGAAAATAGCAGGCATATAAGATTAAAGATAAATCTGCATAGTCAGACACATTAGGCTGAAGGCCATTTTCCAGTCCTAAGAAAAATATATTTAAATCACTAAAATAAACTTGCCAGGGCATTACGTGTAAATAATTGCAATTAACACATGATCTAAAATGCCATGGTTGGATTTGTCTAAGATGCATATGACAGAACATACTGGGGAGTGTTGCAGAGACACACTGAAGGGCTTTGCCCTCTCCAGCAGGTCAGACATTGGCTTTTTTTGTGAGTTTGAATGGATTGTTACCTGTGTTGAATCCAGCAAATACCTTTTAAAAAGTCTCATGCATCATAGTTGTCACCCTGCTACCTTTCACAATCAATAACTTCATCTTAATGAAAGGGAGTATAACCTTTTATTATTATTACTGTCATAACCTACCATTTCCATACGTGATCTGTACCATTATACTGCTTTCTCTAGCAAAATTCAGAATTAATAACATGAAATCATCCTATTAATCAGAAAAAAGCACTTTCCGGTAGATGGATGAAAATTAAGAAATTTTTTCTTGTCTGGCAGGCAACAGATAGGAAAAACTTAACTGAGCCAATGTAAAAATGTCAAGTTGTTGTTATCAGAATAATAAAAATGTTATGGAAACATGTTTTTTACTGATTTATGATGAAGAATGGGAATTTTTGTTGCTTTTTGCTGTTGTTGACTCAACATGAGTCCATGAATCTCCCCTTCTTCATTTGCTATGATTTTTTCCATTTGTCGCAACTTATAGAAAACCCTCCAACACAACTTGGAAAACTCATTGCCTGAAACTGTCAAAGTTCATGGCTGTCAGTAAATGTTCAGAGAAGACTTGGGTTTGGCTTTAATCTGTATGCCAATCAGTTTTCTTGGCATGAGCACAAAATTTAATTGGATTCACTCTCAGGATGAGACAACCTTTGCATTTGCAGCTCCGAAAATTCCTTCATCCAAAATTTTAAGTAAAATTTTAGAAACACAGTTTTGTACCCATATATTCTTGTGTCTTTGCAAAGTGTTGCAATGAGTTACCTATATTTGTGGCAAACAAACTTCAAAACTATAAGGGAAACCTGTTATTATTGAAAGGTCTAAAAATAATAACATAAAGGTAAACAACTACAGTAACTATTTATTATGGTTTTACAGCAGAAAAATTCAGATCAGATATGCTTCCCAACTCACTGTTTTGATCAAGCTCCCAACAAGCAAATTTTATTAACATGTTAAAAACATGCAATCACCCATATCTCTCTTCCTGTGCAACTGAACACTCCTTCCACAGGGTGGGTTCTGTTAAAGGGAGAGGAGGTATTCACATGGAAAAGGTCACTGTGCCCACAGTCCAACTCCTAATTAGCCATATGATCTTTTAGCCCAGTTTAAAAAAATTTCCTGTGAGAGAGAGTTTATTAAGTAATAATGCCACTCTAAGACATTTGTGTGGGTTTTTTTTTTTTTCTCCAGCACTGTCCGTAAGGGGAATTAAGCTTGTCTCTTGGTACTACCTGGTACCACAGTGTGGTTTTGGACAAACATTGCAAATTTGACAAAATTGCAAATTCTTTGAAGTCTTGACACCTCAAACTCCGTGAGATTTTTTTCCATTGCCTTTGCTAGAGCTCAGGTTTCACCAACTGTAACTGTGCAGCGGAAGAACAACTTACTGGTTAAATCCAACTCACGCTCCTCTGTTTTTTTTTGAAGACTTCCTACTACCATTCAAGTTTCTACGCCAGTGTCAGAAAACATGCATTCCTCTTTCCAAATTTGAGATTAACTCTGGAGAGCTCTAATTGCTCAATCACAGCATGAAGATGGAAAGTGGGAAAAGGGCAGGTTATGACCAAGGCTTTGTTTCATACTTTCTAAGCACCAGCTCTAGAGAAGTTTTGCAATAGCAAATACTGAGCAATACTGCATATTTTGCAATACCGAGCCTTCCAGAGAACCAAAAGCAAGTGACCTCCCCCTTCTTTAGGGCCTTATTTCAGTTGAATAAAATATCTAATTCTTTCAAGATTTCTAGCTTTAAGTGTTACATGTACTTTCCAGGGTTTGGAATTCTGCTTTCTTGAAAGACAGACATCTAGATAATCTTTTCACATAGTAATTGCAATGACTTTATCTTGTGCACAGTGTATTAGACCATGATCATTCTGGGCATTGAGGATGACCATGATAATAGCACTTTGCCTAATTTGTCGATTTTATGTTTAAAATGTCACTACTTCTGGCTGTTTGGCAACATTAAGTGTAAATAAATAACAAAATTCATAGTAAAGTAGCATTAATTGTGCGACACCTTGATAAAAACAACAGAATTTATAAGGATATGTCTGTTAAAAGAGAGATCTCTTAAAGTCTTCATAAAATAAAATACAAAAGTCATCATTCAAAACTATCTGTCTCATTGAGGAAATGCAGTAAGTTTCTACTGATGTGACAAATTTATCAACTTTGTTTGATCTTTAGTTGGAGAATATTGTATTTACCTATAGCTGGATTTATCCGGTGTGTTGGGAATGGTCCAATGTACTTGGCAAGAAAGGGAGCTTTTGGCAAAAAAGGATCACATCTGCATTTGTAGATCTTATGGGAAAAAGTTGTGT
The DNA here is from genome assembly GCA_028566535.1 of Scolopax minor. NCBI lineage: Eukaryota > Metazoa > Chordata > Aves > Charadriiformes > Scolopacidae > Scolopax > Scolopax minor. Next base: position 113,181,199 of record JAOXNG010000001.1, read on the forward strand.
CATCAGGGCAATGTAATATGACACATTAAAATGTTTCATTAGTACCAATACAAACATAAGCAGGGCAAAGTTTCTATTTTTCAGTTTAGGCTTTTACAATCTTATTTTTTTATTTCTTTTTGTTTTCAAAGAGGTCTGTGTTGCTTCAAATCCACTTATAATGTGTCTTAATTCCCCTGTGCAGTGGCTGTGCAGAGGAATGCTAATAATCACACACACAAAATATTTGTGCACAAGGCTTGACTTTGCACACACGCAACAAAACAGGTGATACTAGACCTCATAGATCCTGCAGATATTAAACCTTAGAACTTGACTAGTTAAGTATATATACTAACTGTTAAGGCTTTTTTGTCTTAGATGTACACCTTTACGATATAAATATATGTTTCAAGTACAACCTTTAGTCAAAATAGGGTATTCTGTTCAAGGCACTGTACTAAAAAAGAAAGACATGCCCTATCCACAGCAGAATCAGAACAGTTATTTTGCATGGTTGCCTTCAAGATACTAGGAATTCCTTCAGCTCTTCTGTGTACATTTTAGAGTTAACAGTGAGCTTAAAATAGGACTCAAAGAATAAAGCCTATGCTGAACTATGGCCATATTTCTATGTAAAGATCATGGCATTCTGAGAAATATCACGTGCACCATTTTTTAGAAAGCAAACGAAACCTTCTTGACCCCTTTTCTCATGTATGTGCCTATTTAGGGAGGGAACTTGCCTTCTTTCACTGGAATTGTGTTTTAACTGCAGCTCCCTCATCAAAATTTTTATATAGATGCACTAGATCTTTGTGACCTTACAGGACCTCCTGTGTTCTCTATCCATTTCTACCTGCTGCTTCTATATCCTTGAGAACATCACTGTGCAGATACATGAGCACACACTTCAGTGCATGAAAACCACTGTTGTATTCAAGTTCAGTGGACTCCTGAGCACATTACAGTCCGTAGAATAAAGTATACAAATATAATATACATTATGCCCATGATACACTCAGTAACTTAGAATGTACTCCACATTTAAAAAAAAAATTATTTCTAACTTAATTTTTGGTGGAATGTTGACATTCCACCAATAGATGTAGCCTATTAACAAGTGGTTTGGTTTTCCCTGCATCTCTTTTTCTTTCTGCAGTGGTACATTATTGCACACAGGCAACATGTAACATTTAAGGAGTGGGTTAAAATTCAAATAAGGGAACACAGGATATATATATATAAAAAAATAATAATTTAAAAGCCTCCAGTGCTTGTAACCAGGTCCACTGCCAAGATGTCCCATGTGTAGACCACATGAGCAGGAAAAAAACACAAGGGGGAAGGGACAGTAACACATTTATCTTAAGTGGATGATTTTGTTTCTGGCCCCTACTGAGATATTAAAAATAAGTATTATGCACAAAGCTTTAGATATAGTCACGATATCTTCTTAAAAGACTATTAGAATAAGAAAGGTAAAAGGAAATTAGGACATAGATGACAAAATAAAGCTGTTTGAGTGGTAAAAAGAATGGGAAATTATCATAATGAGTTTCAAGATCATTATACAAAAATCTGTGACCATTCTCATATGTCCTTGTCAAATGGATTTTCAGTCCCTTTACTTCCCTCCTTTTCCCCTTTCCAGAAAACTTCACAAGGACTTATTGCTCTTCAGGGAAGAGTTTTCAGGAGTTTCCAGAAGGTAAATGATAAACAGTAAGTAATTTTTAGCCAAAGTATAGTCAGATAGGAACATTGGGATACTCAATTACTTTCAGGAATCTTTATTAGACATAAAGTGCCCAAGTCAATTACAAAACAGAGAAATTTTTTCAAAGCATGACATTTGTTGGCCACAAAACCACAATGCAGCTGTGAAAGTCAGAACCAACCAAGCACTTGTCTATAAATTGAATACTCAAAAGCTGTTTTGAAAGTCATGGGAATTCTACTACATGGAGAAAGGATATTTTTAATGCAGTTTTGATATCACCCATATTAAGCCATCATTAATTCAGATTCTGTTATAGTTTAAAATCATAGAATAATTGAGGCCAAGATGGATCTTTGGAGGTTTTGTAGTCCAGCCTTCTGCTCCAAGGAAGGCAAACCTCACTATTACATCAGGCTGGTCCAGTCAAGTTCTGAAGATTCTCAGCAATGGGAATTCCATAGCCTCTCACAGAAATCCTTTCCAGTACTCGTGTACTTTCATTAAGGAAAGAAAATATTTGCCACAGATATTTATTTTGATTATATGAACTGACAGGACACCATATCTGTTCTCAAAAAACCCATTTCCAATCCTGCTCTTATATAGACTAACAACAGCACAGAACTCCTCCCCCACC
>JAOXNG010000001.1:113206401-113242059 GCA_028566535.1 Scolopax minor
CCTTTATCTCAACCCATGAGTTCTCTCATTTTTACTTTTCTGATTCTCTGTTCCATCCCACCTGAGAGGAGTGAGCAAGCATCTGTGTGGTCCTAGTTGCCAGCTGGGGTTAAACCACGACACTGTGTTAACTATTTTGAATTTCTAGATGGAGGTCTGGCAGAGAAAAAAAAACGTTTCTATTATACCCATTGTATTTTTCATCAATTCTGTTGGTGTTACTGCAGCAGGAAAGAATCTTAAGCTTCAAGGGTTAAAGGGGAACCCTTTTCACTAGTACTTAAATGGTCGAAAAATGCTCAAGGCAAAAGAATCTTTAAAGTCATACCTGATACAGTAGCTGGCCATAATGTTTTGCATAGCCTTTTTTCTCCAGATAACGGAAAAAAACATTAGTGCTTGCATTCCACCCTAAAAGCAAACCATTTCTTATGCTAAATCCTGTTTATTTTCTTACAATTCCTTCCCAGGGAGGGTGTTGGCGTGTATGTGGAGATTTGAAGAAATAAAACCTGGAATCACAATGAGCGGTCTGCAGAACATAAGCATTATGTGGAATATCTGAATCTGTGAAAAGATAGTTAATATTGTGGTTCTTTGCAACAAATGCTGTGCTTAAAGGTCATTCATGACAGGGGCTTTGAGAGCATCTGTTGCTAGGAACACACAGGCTGAATCTCATTATTGAAAACTATTTGAGTGACAATCATCACTATGTTTCAGTATTCATTATCTTTTATGTTTGGCAAGAGGTCTGTACCTTCTTTCCATCATTCCTGCTAGCCAACAAATATGTCAAACATTTTTCTGTTTAACAATTGTGACCTCAAAATCACCTATTTCAGGTTTTAGTTTATTTCCATTTTGCTCTGCAAAGCAGAATATTTGTTATCTTGAAGCAAATGATTAAGGAGACATTACCCCATGGATATTCTAGACACTGAGCAAGATGATAAAGAGGTGAATACAGTTCAAACAGTGAAACCATCTAGTTCATTTAAACAAACTACAATTTGAATGTTTTCTCAATCACTTGAGAATAGCGATAGCTTAATATTATTCACATTTGATCCTCACTTGAAGTTCACTCCTCATTCTGTATAGAAACCCCACTGCAGTACAGGATGGAAATATTGGCTGTGGGGAAGGAAGCTGTAGCAGCCCTCTCAACGATTTACGTTATCTTCTTTTGTATGGAGAAGAAATTGAATGTCTTCATATTCAGACTGAAGAGAAGACTTTCTGAAGAAGAAAAAAATATAAAAAATCAGGCATTGTTGGCAGGCTAACACATATTGTTTCATTTATTAGGCAAATTAAGTATGCTTATCTTTAATTCTAAACATATATTTTAATTCTTCAACATATTTAGCAATATATATGTTCATTTAAAAGCCTTTAAATCCTCCATACCACATTACAGCTTCCAGAAAAACTTGATAGAATATTATCAACATACATCTCTACTGACTTGAAAGATTTTGCTAGTTCTGCTGCTATTCCTCCATTAAAAACACTGAAAATCTCATCTATTAATCTAAGAATGAAAATATCTTTGCTGGTTAAAAATGTTCACCTCTCTTAGTCTAATATGAAAGCATAAGGGCAATCAATTCTGCCATTAGTTTGGAAATATTTAAGTCTAGGAACTGTTGTATTAAACACACAGTTGGACATGAGAAAAAGCCATGCCTGTGAAGCCCTGCCTCTGCAATGCCACTAAGCCGTAAATCTGACCTTGTGGAGCTCTTTACAGTATCTGAACACAATAGAACAGCAACCTTTCTTCTCTTTTGAAATAACCAAAGTGAGTGGTCATCTCTGACCTCCCTGCCCTTCCATACTGGGTGCAGTGGCCCCGGGGTATATGAAGTCAGGGACTTGTTGAACATTTACCTTTGGTTGCACCATTCCCTGAGCTGGGCTGGACTGGGTGCTGCAATCCCTCCCACCAGCCCCCTTGAGTCCTCTATACTTTTCAGAGCAGCAGTAGCCCCCCACAAGTCAGTGTGAGTGTGGCCAACACCATCCTGTTGCTCTCTGCTGGCGCCTGCTGCACCTGACCTCCAGGGCACAGTCCTCTGCTTGCTCAGCCCCACCACACTAGATCACACAGCAGGAAGTTTGGTGAACATGTCTGAGAACATCTCTAGGTTGTGAAAGAGCTGCAGTGAACCTCACTGAGAAATAAGAAAGGTAAAATTATGGGGATACATAGGCATTTGAGATTGGGTCATTGATTGCTCAGCAATTCAAGAGGAAGAAGACATGGAAAGATAGATACAAAATCCTAAAGGTAAAAAAGGACAGTGGGTCAGAAGTTGGAGGATTATCAGGTCAAGCTATCTATTGGTTAGGTCACTGGTGAAATGAGCATGCTGGAGTTGAGAGAAGACAACAGCCTTTCCTCTATCTGTCAAGGGATGGTGACAACACTGGTCTTCATCTGAGCTGGCTGGTTAGAGCCTAGCTGTCATGAAATGCATTGGCCAGCAAACAGTAGCTTTATACTTCTACATTCCTGCTTGCAGAGGCTCTTTGTGCACACTTGAAGATGCCCAAACAAACTTGCCCGGACAAGGGTGCAGCACTGCGTGGTCAATAGGAGTTTATGAATTTGAAAATTTGCCTCATCTCCTAGCAACTAACAGTCCGCTCGGAGTACAGAGGCACTGCCTATACTGAATCACAAATATTATGACCCACAACAACCCCTGAAATATAGCACACATTTAAATGCTGGTGTCTTACAGTCTGGTTTACAGTGTGACTCAGCTACAAGTGAAACACACTGCTATACCTCAAAAGAGATTACCAACAGACTACACAAATCCTGTTTGACACTTACATGTCTGTCATATTTTGCTTTGTGTACCAATGCAGGGATGACATTTAATAACTTAAATTTGCAGCAGCTGAAACGGTAGTATCAGTTTCTAGCAGCTAACATATAAGCAATACCGGGAGTTTGAACGTTCTGCCATTTGTTATAGGCACCCAGAATGGTATAGCAAATACAGAAGTTTTTCTCCCATAAACACTTAAGGTATGCATTCACATATAGCATTTTTGAAAAATTTAAGATAATAATCTAGTCATGTCAGTAGTATTATTTATCTATTAACCCACTGACCACCATATGATATACGTTGCAAAACTTTTTTACTTCTCTGTTCATACCTCTGTTTAGTTTTCTGCCACATTGCCTTTATACATCACTGAAAATCTCATTTATTGATTTTTACTGACAATGGCAGCAAACACAGATTTCCTATTTTGTATACTATATGTGTATATAGGAACAGGATAGCCATCCTAAATTATTTAGTTTCCCAGTATATGGCATATTTTTGCAAACAAGAATCAGCACATGGCAACAAAGAATTGTTAAATAATGTATTGGTTTCCCTTACACTGTGCATAAGTGGTTTCCCTAAGCATCATTCTGTCCAAAGAGAAAAACACAAGTGCACAAAAAACCAAATGTATAACAGTACAAACATAAATCCCTGCGGATATATTCCCCATTGTCTTCTTACCTGTGTCATCCTTCATCCTTTTGTAAAGTGGGTATATAGTACAATCAGATCTGAAAAGCAGGTGATTTATTCCTCTTTTCACCATGGTAAATGAGGATACAAGATGCAGAACAGCAAGAAATTTGATCCTTGGTCCTCCATAAGCCTCTTTGGTTTGTTCTGAAGTACCAGCTGTATTTCAGGTCAGTAGAGATTAAAGCGTATTGGAGCAGCTATAGCAGTTGCCATAAAATGGCTTTCATTTCCCAGCAGCCGCTGAAGTGATCATCATTTTACCAGTTTTTTAATGCTATCCTTAGGAAACATCTAACATCTGCAACACAATACTTGGCAAATATTGATTCTGCACTTTGGGAAACTGGCATGTACAGACTACTTTCCCACTTTCAGATCCAATCTGTATTACTCTTTTCACTACTGATAAAAGGTGTGTTCTCTGAGCTAGTCACTACTAAATTTCTAAATGCATAAAATTCATGTGTAGGCCTAGATCTGCAAGAGTATTTGGTGCATCCAGAGCTCTCTTGAAGATGTAGTATTTATTCGGGTGAGCTATTTCACATCTGCCAGAAACAAACTTAACAGGAGTAGCAATATCAACTGAAGAGGAAAAACTAGCATAGTCTTCCATTCGTTTAATCTTCAGAGAGTGATTATATCAGCTGTTTGTATTCCATGCAGTAATAGGATAATCTTAAATGACTATAAAGTGGTTATTAAAGTACTGCTTTGCAAAAAATGTTGTCATCTGAATACACATGATTTATGTCCTTTTTATGAAAGCGGTAATGGTGTCAGAGCTGCGTATAACCTATGTCCCTCACAAGTCTGGGTCCTTGGCTGTTATCCAAACTTCCAAACTACATATGATTTATTTTCTTTATGGTTTCTGCAAACAGAAATATTTGCTTCAATATTCAGTAAAGATTGTGTGCCACTCACACACATACCTTTCTCTTGTTGTTATTGTTCACAAATGTCTTTCATGGAATGTCCTCTTCTTTGCCATTGCAAAAAAAAAAAAATTATAAAATTAAATAAAAAGTAATAAAAATAAATGCTTTTAGTGGGCTTAAATTTCTTCTGTTTTCAAAGATAATGTAGGAAAAGGAAAATATTTTGGAGAAAAAAATCTCAGAATCTTCTTACCTTTGAGTAAATAATTCAAAATAATCCTGATTAAAATTGTTTATTTTTCCTTCTGCTTTGAACTGTACAAATCAAACAGTTTTGAATTGTGATTTTATACATCAGACATCTACGAAATCCTGAAGGCAGTGGATAAGCACGTCAGAGTAAAAGCAGCTCCTCCCTGGGCGCAGGTCACACCTCTTGCTGGTTCCAGACCTTTTTTCTGGTTCCCAGTTCTGATGGAAGAGCATTCTCTTGAAGACAGGAGGAACACCTGTGCTGTGACCTGTGTGAGACACATACAGACATTTTAGTCAAGTATTTTAGCATATTTTCTAAAATTAGATTTCATTTTATCGTATTTAACATAGTCTTCTGCTTGCCCACAGGAAAATTTTAACAAACATTTGACATACGATTAAACATTGTAAAAACAGAGGTTTGCATCTTATTTTAATGACACAACATTACTTCAGCAATCTTCAGGAGAAAGAAGTTCAGCTTAGTATTTAAGAAAATCTTTGCCTGTGAATATGTTCTTCCTATAGGTGATTTTGCATATTTGTCTTACTACACACAATTTGATACCTTTCGGTTCCAATGTTGTTATACATTGAGATACAGAATTGGTGTGGAAAAGTAATTTCTCACTGATACTGACATATGAAAGGACAGACTTTTGCCAGACTCTTTCTGAGAGTAAGTTTGATTGATCATTCCCTATGAAATTAAGCTAGGGGGGCTTGATTCTATAACATTATAACAGAGTTCTTCAGGAAATGCCTCATTTTTAATAAATTGCGTGGCACAGAGAGGGAAATCACATTACTGATTAAAACCAGCAAATAGAATGAGAATCTAGTTTTCATAAAAATAATATAAGCTGTGAGAGGTGAATATGAGAATTATACTTTTTGTTGTTTATTTGTGACTGCAGATACACATTACAATATGAAATATTAATAAGTACTGTAATAGTTATCATATTTCAAATTTTGTCTAGATTTTTCCCACATCAGTCTAATTCAAATAAATACCAATGAGCTGCATTAAAAATAAATCTTCAATAAAAGGAACAGCATGTACCTTTTTCCTTGGAATTACGGTATTAAAAAAAGATTGCTTTTATCTGCATGTTTCACTTTGATTTCTGAAATAATAGTGTCATTCCTAAAGGGTCACAGCTATAGTCAATAAAAATATCTGAATTGACCTAGAAAAGATGAAATAACTGATTTTATACACAGAAGGATGACAGAGTTCCCAGAAAGGAAGAATCAGAAAAGGCAACTATTTCGGTGTCTTCTTCTTGCTACTGTGCTGCTGAGCTCTTGGCTGAAAGTCTTTGCTTGTGAAAAAGCAAAGGCCTTGAGAAATGGCTCAGCTTGAGTCAAGGTGAGATCTTCTGGTAGCAGCAGGACCACGGCATCCTGCCCACGTCACTTCATCTCTGCACAGAAATCCTGCCAGGGCTGAGCTGGTGAGCCGTCGCAAAGGAGCCCGTGCTCATTGTATGCAAAGAAATGTTCCTGCATCAGATACAAAGACCAAACTGTAGGCAGAGGAAAAGGTTGCTGTTGCCTACCAACAACAACAACAAAATAAAACAAGCACGGGCAAGGGAACTTCATTGACAGAGTTGCAGTATTGGACAGCACTTTGGAACGGAAAGAAAACCAGACATTTCATCCATTGTTTATTCTGCATTTCAATTTATGTCCATCTTATGCTATTTTATTTCAGTAACTGCATTATCTGATTCTGCAAAGTACTTTAGGGATGCAGTGTCAGGAAAGACAAAAGAGAAAAATGTATCTCTTGATTTAGATGGATTTTATAAAGATTCAAGATGCTTCAGATTATTTGTTAACATCATCTGTTGGATTGTTCCAAAATCACTTCTGGATCACAAAGAATGAATTAGTTACAGGAAATTAAAGTTCATTAAATACTCTTGTTCAGAAAGTCATCAGTAATCAACAGTAATCCTTCAATTTAAAACCTTACCTTTCTAATGGCCGATGTTCTTCTCACTTCAGGTTAAAAGAGCACATGTTTTGAGTTTATCTGTCACAGCAGAAGATGATGGTATATTTGCAGTATGCTGACACTCCTCCTTATCTCTCTGCACTACGCTACTTGGAGAAAATCACTAGCAGTTGTGATAAGCAGGTACCTGAACCTAGAGCTGACAGATGGTTGCCTCTTACAAGGTGAATCACGCTTCTTAAAAGGTACAGCAGAGGAATTTTAGCTTGTGAAAAGGAAAGTGACAGTTCTGGAGGTTTTTCTTTACACTGACCAAAACTACCACTTTTGTGTGAATCATTGAGAATATTTACATATTATTACGGGAGCTTATAAAACACGAGCCAAAGGCACCAGTAAAACAAAATAAATTCCTATATGCTTACATTCATTTTCCTTCTTTTCTCTCGTCCTTCATACTGAGTTTTGCCTGTTAAGGGACTCTCTATCTTCAGTTGTTTCTTGGCCTGTGAGAGTGTGTGTTTGTACATATGTTTGTACATATGTACATATGTTTTGTACATTGCATGTATGTACAAAAATATATATGCACATATGTAAATAAACCAGTTATAGAAGCTATGTAATGACTAGACCTTCAATTGATTAAGAAGTACAAGTGTGCTACAGGAAATAGGACGCAGAGCTGGCCAGAAGAACTTGGTTTTCTTTGGGGACAACTCTTCTGATTAAATTTAGGTGGAATCACAGCAAGAGCTACGTTGTGTTTGTGTAGTACTTAGTGTACTGGTGTGCCCATGGTAGCTACCAGTGCAGTGGCAATGCACTTATCATCATTAAATCCAGCTATGGGATGGAGATCAAAAATCACTATATCCATCTCCAGGAGTACTTTGAATTCTTCAAATATTGCTAAGAGGATGTAGACCGGTGGTATCTATTTCAATACACTTTAACAGGGCCAAATACACTGCAGACCCAAAGGCAGCTGGGCACATCATTTTAGATTTGCAAAAGATGGGACCCCGGGTCATTAAAATAAAAACTGTGAAAAGCGAAAAAGTAATTGCAATAAAATAGAAAACAATAGGTGTATCAGTACTAATGACTAGCAAGCATATAAAAAAATATTTGGTAGTATGGCTGACTATACGGCATCTGCTGTTGAATAAGGATTAATTACTGCTCCCATGGCAGCTGTGAACGAGACAAAAATAAAGAAATACCACCTTGCTTATGGATGGAGGAATAGACAATAGAGAGACAATAAAGGGAGAATAAACACACACCTCTCTACAATGAATCTAAGTTCTACTGTGGTTATTTGCACAGGAGTGTTATCATGGGGAGAAGCGTGCACTGCTGAGCTGTGTATTTTATTTCTCCCTATATCCTGTAGTTCCTGTAGCCTGGATTTACACCAGCTGTGATAAGGTGCAGCAGAAATCTCCATTTAACTCTATTTTCTGAACAAATAGTCCAATTACTCCAGCTGTGCATTTTTTATCAGGATTTGGCCCTTTGTATAAAGGTGAATGCTTCTTTGGCTGTGGTCCCAGTGGGGTGTTTGATAACTTTGTCAGAAAGAATCAAGAGAATGTAATATGACTGAACAAATAATAGGCTGTCAGGGAGACCTGAGTTACAGGAGCTGAAAGATAGTCCGAAACGTTTGCTCTTCAAAGAAACCTAGAAATACTTTGTCTTAATTTGGCCTTCGGAACTTTGACATCAGCCTTTGCTTGTCTGCAAACATCAAATCAAACACAGGAATTTTTATGGATAGTTAGTCCTCATGAGAGGTTTCTGGCAGGCTGCTTTCCCTCAGGTCAGCTACATAGAGCGAAAGAAGCTTACCACAACTGCTTTTCACCTCTATTCCTCTATGTAAAGTCTTACAGATTGTACTAGAAAATAATTCCTCTTTAGCTTTTTTTAAACCAGTCACATAAGGAATGATCCCTATTACAGAAGATTAAAAACACATCTATTTCTACGTTTTTAATATATATTTTAGGAATTCTTGAAGCACATTTCAATCAGCAAATTCATCAACACTAAAGTCAATGGATATTCTTATAGAAATAATCTCTAGTTTTTATTTTATAGGCAGATGTCCAGTAAGAGGCAAACATAACAAAGTTCAATGCTTAGTATGTTTAGGCAACACCAGATTTTGAGTTCTTTCAAAAGGGTTTTGTAGGGCAAATACCCTTTGAAGACTACAAAAAAAGTCCCCCTGAAGCCCCAGGCTTCACCTTCTCCTTCTCCCAGGCCAGCCCGGGAGATGCTACTATGGGAAGGGCAGGAGGGCACAACAACTTGCTCTTGGAGAGCTGGGAGCTCTCTGTTGGAGCTGTACCCCAACACTGCTGAGACACAGGCTTGATGCTGCTGTGATGGGGCTAATACGGATGTTCTGTAAACTCACTGTTCACCATCTGAAAAAGTAATTTAATTAGGCCCAACTTGGAGACGAGGGTTGGTCCAGCTGACCTCCAGAGTCCCCTTCTGCCATTTCTGAACACTGACTGTACTTTGGAAGAATTTCTACGTTCTCCAAAAGCCCTACTACTGCACAGTTGCACTGAAACTCCTCCAGATGAAGGGAAAACACTGTTTGCTTGTCTTCATACTGATAGCCATCATCTCAGTCAGCCCTAGCCATTGAGCTAGAGGTTACCTTACTCAGAGGTAAGGTAACCCTACTCTAACCATCCATTGAGGCTGTGATAAAAATTCAGTTTCATTTGGCTGGAGAAATGAAAAGATGCTTAGAATTTGGGCAGATTTGTAGCCAGTTCACTTCTTTGCAACAACGGATGCACATGTCCCTTCTTATGGGATGTCCATGTTGAGGACATTGTAAAATGTCCTCATTTTACAATGAGGGAAGAATCCTTGAGAGATGACAATAGCACTCCCTACAGCCACAAAAATAATCAGCTCCAAAAAGAAGTTTTGTCACTTTAATAAGGAAAGTTTATTTACAGAGTCTCTTTTAAAATCTATTTTAAGCTTACATGCCTACTCCTAGTTTGGGAACTCAAGCTGTGTTTATTTTTAAAGAAGGGTGTCAGTTCACCTTTAAATGGTTCAGCTTTTCACTTCGCTGGTTCTCCACTATGGAAAGTATTTTCTCTCTCTTCATGTCATGATTCAGCTCAGCTCAAAAAGTTAGATGTTCAAAGGCATGACACAGACTATCTTGCATTTCTGCATTCAACACAATAAACAAATGAAGAATAGGAACAACGCACACTACAAAGATTAAGAAATTGCATTTCTGTGCAGGCCTTTTTCCTTACCACTTAAGGCAATAAATCATTTCAATTAGACATAATTAAAACAGTTCCTGTTTGAAATGTAAATTCAAATTGAAATCAGTATTATCCAGTTTCCCACTTCCACATTATTTCAACTATCAGGAGGATACTGCATATCTATCTACTGGCATAGATTAAGTCATAACTTGCATTTTTTTAATATGATCTCTGGTTGTAACCAAGCAATAGTATACAGACTTTTATCATCAATTTCACAGTTACACAATCTTTTCCAAGTTCCTGTCCAGATACCTCTGGGCTTTGAATCCTTTATTGCCATTTCTAATTTCCCCTTTTCATCTAAAATTAATTAGAGTACTGACTCTGTTGTCTTTTTGTTATTCTGTTCAGCTTTCAGGGCATTTTTGTTTTCCACCAAAACAGCGGTTCTGTGAAGATTTAATAAGCTGCCCTCATGTCTATGAGTGCGAACTCAACAAGAGTGCCATGGCAGATTTGGGCCAAAAAATTATATAAAGAGAAATAAAGAAACCTTTTGTAATCCATCATGAAAAAATACAATGTTATGATATTAGAGTGCACAGCAGTGGACTGATTAATTAAGATAATAAAACTGATGTAATTAAACACGACTTGCATTCCTTTTATTAGCCCTTCTGTTGTCAAATAAACCTTTCAAAGCCTGTAAATAAGCAAGCCAAATGACGGTTTCAATTTGTATGCAGGGGAACTGAGTTACTTAATGTTGTAATTTTTTCCTGATTTTCACTCTTTTAGAGCATCAGGACTAACGCTTGGAATAAACACATTGATTTGGTTGTATTGTCAGTGGCTCACTAATCAGAGAAATCATTGATTAGACAGTAATCTGACAATTAAGTCTGACATTGTCTCCGGTTCCTTGGCAATGGGGGGGCTGCATTTTTCTTTAAACTCAGACCTTGACCTTGTTGTTTTCACTGTCTGGAGACTGAAATGGGAATTCACAATAAGGACAATGCTCTCATCCGTTGTTTTTTTTCCCTTGTTTTTTTTTTTTTTTCTAGCTCGGGACTGATTGTCATGTGTTTTTCTGCATTTATCTCTTTTTAAAATGAGCACACACCATTCCTGTACATAAGTGACATTTTGACAGGATGTTAAAGTACTTTAACCATTTCCTCCCTTTCATTTCCTGAAAACTGATTTTTAGGATTCATCCATCCAAATGATGAAGTAACAGTTTATAAACCTTCATTTTTGTGGGGGTCATTCTGGTTGCCTCTTGAGGGATGCAGAACATCACTCAGTAGCAAGTCTGATTGTGTGTCAATATTTCAGAGCTCCTCCAGCCCATGGGCTCAGCTCATCCAATGTGTACCAGCAGCATTCATGGAGAAAGTGAAGTGAAATGTGATGTTTATCTCCCTGGATAGTACCGGAATGAGTAATTCTTTCAATCTAGCAATAAGACACAATGTTAGTCTTGAAATTAGATACTTGGGCTCCAGTCCACCATTAATCAGAAAAGCACTTGAGCATGTCTATACCTTTAGGCATGTGCTTAAGTGTTTAGCTGCATTGGGGCAGGCTAAAGTAAATGTTTAAATGATTTGCCGAGCTTGTGTTTCAACATGTTGTTGTTCACATTTGTATATAAGCAGCAGGAATGCATGTTGTTTTGTACACGGGGACTGAAGTCAGTTATCAGACTCTCATTTCAACGAATTAAATCAACATCACTTTAAATTAACTCAGTTACTTGAAGCTGTCAGTGCTGTCACAGGAAAAGATCCATTGTGGCTCTGTGATCCAGGAGAATTCAGTGATACCAAGATCACTTGGATGATATCCACAGGATCACCCTTCATTTTCAGAGCGTGTATTTCAGAGACCCAGCTATATTTTATATATCTTAGAAACATGAATGGAAATCAGAATCTAGTAGCCAGGTTTTAGAAGGCATTTGCCTTTACCTTAGAACAAAGCTGTTGACATGAGAAAATGAAAATCAACACTTTACTTAAGTACTATTTCTATTTTTCCTGTCTCATAGGCCTGAAAAGTATATATCATAGTGGTGCCTTATGAAATACTGGTGGATCTGAAATCCAGAGGTAAGAATATAGGGTTAAACTGGTATTTAAAGTTATATTTCAAGGCTTTTAGTCCTTTTATTTTTTGACGCTTTCTCCATCTTAAAATGTTTTTCCATTAAAACAAGCCTAAGAAGTTAAACAAATTTTAGGGAAAATTGAAAAATTTTGAGGCATGCAGTAAATACCCAACCTACCTGGACCAGTGCTTAAAACTTAGAAAATCTTCTGATATTAGTACAGTGAGATTTTAATAAAATAGTACTTATCTCCTAAGAAGCCTGTACAAGCATTAATCGGTCTGTGTGAAGGATGGTTCCTGCTTGGTTTGTTCTCAGTTTGCAGGCTTTCTTCCTTTGAAAAGGGAAGGACTGGAAGAAGAGGAGATGGCTATTTCTATGGGGAGCAACTAAGCACAGTGAGGCGCTGCCAAAGGTGTCAGGGTGAGGCAAGAGATGAGGGAGCCACAGCAGGACCGTATCCTCAGGCAACCAATTGTCCTTGAATTACACAGAGAGGAGCTCTAGTGCATCTGCTAATAAAACGAGTCAGTGTTTCAGGGCTGCTTTGGGGAGTTCACTTTTGGATGGAGGTCTAGGCAGATCCACCTTGACTGTCTGATTGATTTGGCTTCTGCAACAACTGGTGTACATGCTGAAGTAGCGCTGATTTTCCTCACCAGAAAATAAACTACATCAGTACATAATTATTGATTAAATTTGGGGAATTTCTCCAAGTTTATTAAAATACAAGGCAGAATTTTGACACATATTCAGTTGCTTCACTGCTCTATGCTATTAATGGAAAGCTATTTATTCAGAGCTAAATCTTTTTATTTAAAAGGAATACGTAAGCTTGTTCACTCATGTAAAAAAAATCTAACTTTCTTTAAAAGACCCACTACAATATCCCATCCCCCTACCCTCACCCTCCACCTCTTGTTTTCCTCCTTTTCTTCTTTTCTGTTCTCTCTTCACTTCTCCCAGCAAGCATCCTGTTGAAATTGTTTACAGCACTGATAGCAGAACACTGATCTGATGGAGAGCTCTGAAGTACTTTGGTACACATTTCTCCAGTGGGAAAAAATAGTATCCAACATATTCTGCTTACTTAACCTTCCTTTTGATCAGCTGTCCCTCAACAGAAAGCCATCAGATTTCTGTTCTTTTTCTTCAATGAAATGTTAGTGGCCTTCACCATGTTTCTATCTCCAATGAGTATCTGATAGTAGAAATGTAATACATTCAGCACTATCAATTTCAGACACAATACACAAGAGTAATAGATGTTAAAAATTGGCTCAGCCACATAGTATATTGTCAAAAAATAGATTTCTTAGAGCAAACACTGGGTTTAAATAAAAGGTGACATTGTTAACGAATGTCATCAGAGTAATAAAGTGATAGACACCTAGCCATTCCTCTCTATGGGTCCTCCTGAACAGAGGGGCTGTATAAAAGAAAAGGATATTTGTCAAGGAAAATTGGATAGAAAACTAAGGTTTTATGACATTTATTGTCTTTTCTTCAGCTCCTGTCTACTATAATAGTATATTTAAGTGTTTGTATAACTCTTATTTCGTTTACTTTTGGAATATACAGTGATGAGAGGTATAAGCAAACCTTAGAAAACTCTTCCCCTCTCAGATTCATTTCATCTATATTGACCTATCTCTGCCAATGAAATGAGAAAAAAATAAACTACAGTATTTAGAAAGGCTATATTATCTTAGGCATCTGCATATAGAAGAATACATTAGGAAAAAAAAAAATCAAATCCCAGTTACCAGATAACTGATAACCATACAATGTGGGGGGAAGTATTTAATTCAAAGCAATTTTATGCAAATATCCACCTTCCTGCATACAGTTTTGAGGACAGAACTTGACAATAACCACCATCCATCATTCAAAGAAGCACAGATACCTCTTCTTTAATCATTCTTCCTGTAGTAGTGCTGAAACTCACATATACTTTTGTCTGAATACTGCAGTGTTGCCTGGATATTTCTGACCAAGGTCCTTTTTAAAAAAGAAAAAATAAAACCCCCCATTTTCTTGGGCTGTCTAAGAGCAGAATCCATGCAGCATTTCCTCTCTGAAAGCTGCACAACACGCTGATAAAGGCAATAGTTCCACACTCGTTTTCCTTGTACTGCAAGTACATTTAAATGGCAGAAATTTTATTTACAAAAATATGCAAACAAGTAATAGCTCATCTGTCATATTCACCAATAGGCAGCACTGGTAAATATCCACTTCTTTGTTACATGTAATCATTTTCATATCATTTACTCTTCTAATTCACAAGCCAAAATGCTTAAAATTCCAATTGACAGGTCTTTGTCATTATTATTCATTATGCTTTGTTAAAGCCATTTAATCATGTGCAGGCCCTACAAAGGATTTCTTCCCCTTTCTCTTTTTAACAAACATGCTTTTGAAGGTAAGCTTGCATAGCAAATAACTTATCTGATAGAAATAATTACAGACAGTAGGAGGGAAAAAAAAATCTAATCTGCTGGGAAATGTTCTTTGCTTTCATTGTCCTGCAGCACCATTTTACCAGAAAGTGCTCTGAATAATTTAGGGGCTGCTAATATGATTGCAATGTCTTCTGATGTTTACCACAACTGCTTGAGGTCAGTATGCTATCTGGTTATATTTGACACCCAAGGAAAAAAGAAGCTCCAAAACTGAAAGCAGCCTATCAAGTAGAAAGATCATTCCAGTTGGATTTTATAGGCCACTTAGAGTGGACAGTAACAGTTGGGCTTGATGATCTTACAGGTCTCTTCCAACCTACACAATTTTATAGTTCTAAGAGGCAGAAAATACTCAGATGTTATTCAGAAATACGATGGTTTCAGAGGTTTATTTTAGTAAAAATCCAAAATTAGAAAATTATTATTATTAGCTTGTCCCTATCCTTGTTTATGTTAGTGAACTAAGAGCTGTTCCTTAAGTACATTAAGTTAGAAAGCAAAAACAAATTAGCTTGTACAGCATGGTACCATACTCTACCCGACTCAACCACAGATAGATGAACCATGAACCTTCAAGTCAAGTCTCTTCTTCCCTCAAAGAAATTGAAAGAAGGTTAGCCACTCACAGTGTTCCAAATAGCAGAGTATTATATAAAATGTTTCTCAAATTTCTTCACAAATATAATTTAAAAAAGAGCAGAAAGGTGGATCTAATTTACTTACCTTAGTAAATTTACTTACCTTACTTTACCTTAGAAAAATACTGTATTAGTAGCAACATTAGTTCTCTGCTACTATTAACCCAACTCACTGCACAGAGCACGTCTGAGATATTCCTGTTCTGAGATTCTGCCTCAATTTATTTACTTATAAATAGAGAAAGATTAAATGAGGATAATAGTACACATTTAGTTTCATCTACAGTGCGGTTTATCTGTGGCAGCTAAGATAAACTAGATGAAATCAAGATCCACAGAGGGCATAAAACACTCAGGTTTTTGATTCAGCATTTTGTGCCAAAGTAGTATTGATGATTTCTACACAAAATGAAGTCCAGTTCACATTGCCTCTGAATCATCCACGGTCAAGTTGGCAGGTATAGGAATATGGAGGAGCTGCTGACTCTGCATCTTTTTCAATGAAAAGAACACAGAAAATAAGTAAGAATGTTTTTGAACTAGCTTCTCTTCAGTAGGCAGCTCACCCTGTAAGTTGAGGCTGTAATAACAAAGCAACCTTTAAGGGTCTTCAACAGCTCTGGAGAAACAGCTTCCCCACTTCAAACTTGAGAAAAAATGGTTAGCTATCCCTAAACATCATCTAGGATTAGTCCTACCACATTGCAGAAGCAGCAGAGAAACAAGATCACCAATGGCTTCCCCACCACCTCATATACCCTGACCCCCAGGGCACAGGGCAGAGTACACGCAGAATAAAACAACACAATCACAGTTTCTCTGCTGAGAGACCATTTGACATCTCAAGGACCTGATTACTTTGCCTTGTACCTAAAGCAAACCCTCACTCTGCTTCAGAGCACCTGCTCAGGACTGTAACTATGCTTCTGGTCTCCTGGTTTGGATTTACAGACCACAGAAAGGAAACCATTGACACTACTTTTACCCTTGGTGGAAGGTATATCACTGCCCCTCAACCTGCCTTTCTGAGGCAAAGAAAGGACCCCCTGCCATCTTTGTTTTCTGCATTTTTATTCTCTGGCCTCACCAGAGCAGAGCAGAGGGAGAAATGTATATGTATAAAAATATTAGGGGTTTTTTTAATTATTTTTAATGATCAAATAAGTCCTAAAGGAGGAGTTAGACAATGATCTTTTGAACAGATATGTGATTATTGGTCTTTATGCATGTTTTGTATACATTAAAACTACAACTTGAACTTTGCCTGCAGGGCATTTGCTGCTAATGAAATAAGTATATTCTGCCTCACTTATTATATTCAATGCACAATTTGACAACCACAAGAGAACATAGCAAGTGAGAAGAAGACATTGCATATATCTTTCAAATAAGCCAAACAGTTTGAAATCATGTCTGTAGATTGCTTAGTGTTATTGTTAGGGATATGGCTAATTTAAAATAAAGTGTTCCAAAGTAAAATTCCATTACTGAAAATTTTCTGGGTTTTAGATACTTTAAACACCTGCCAACAGTCTGCAGAAATTGTCATGAGGAACTGTAGCTTCCAATGAAAACCTAATCTTTCTTTTGCTTAAAGAATGTTCTCATATTTCTGACTCTCCTTGTACTTTATATCTGCCTTCATTAATTAAGGCAGTTCAGCACAGAGGCTACTTGCATTCTTAAACTGAGACATGTATTCAAATACTTTGCTGAACTGTAGCCCAGGTTTTACCATATGTGCTCATAAAAGAATGTTAAATTAGTATGAATTGTTAGTAGAACAGGAAATGTTCATATATTGAATATTCTATATATAGAATAATAAACAGGAAACCGTAATAATAAAACAGCTATGGTGGCCAACAGGCTTCCATGTAGCTTGAGATCCTGCGGGGCATGGAAACATGGGGTGGTTAGGCCATATACTACAAATAAGCATACAACCCTAGCAGTCATTCCACGGGTACATTTGACTTCCCTTGGTTCTCATAAATGCCACTCATTCCTAAATACTGAAACAGAAACTCATAAGTAAATTATTTACAGACTAACAAATGAAATACTTTTACAGGCAGTGAAGTCACTACACTAAGAGGGAAGAACGTAGAATTTTTTGTCTCAAAGGCTAACCTTGAAAAAAAAAAAATCTCATTCTTATGTTAACTATACAGGAATGAAAGGTTCTTTTTAAATTCTTATTACTTACCCTTGAGCCACATCATGCTTTTGGGGTAAATCTGCAAATACTAAGATCTGAATCAGCTCCTTGAAGGCAGCAACTTGAAAGGTAAGTTGCTTTGTGCTTAAAATTAGATTTCTATTCCATATTTTAAGACTTAATCAAATGGCCTTATTTTCAAAAGTATTAAAAGATGGAAATAGACATATAAATCAATATGTCATTTGGGTCAGCAAATCGAAAATGTAACTGTTGTATCCCTGAAAAGCTGTTTGAGGCCCCAAGTTTGAAACTAAGGACTATTACAGTAATTAAACATAGAATTTGTCTGTTTGTGTGGAAAAGTTTTGGGTTTTTTAAATAAACATATTTATATGGGAATAATTACAACAACAACATTAAAATATTAATTAAATTTAGACATTAATTAAAACAACAACAAAAAAAGAACCCCACAAATCAGAAACTGTTCCCTGTTGCACAAAGGGAAGCTACATATGCCTTAAGTATGTCTTTTGCCAATGACAAAGAATTTTCGTACACATGGGTTAGAAAATGCAGAATATTATTTATGCTTGTACATGCATGTAGTGCATGCCACTACTTTTACAGTTTACTCATAAAAATCAAGATATTCTTTTTCGTGAGAAAAACGTCAGGAGGAATCAAACCAAAAAAACCAGCAACATAGCAGTAGGCACTGTGCAAATTGCTGTTCAAAACTAGGAATTTTGTTTCTATTCATCCATTTCTATCATCATAAGGAAAGAGAACAAAAGATTGTTTTTCTCTTTATCTTATTATATTTTTGTTAATTATCTTCAACACTTCGTCCCTTAGGAATGAATAACTCTTAAAAAAACACTAGACCAACAGTTCGCTTCCTGGAAGTGACTTATTCTCCTCCAAGAATAAATAAATATTAATAATTTATTAATCTTTTTCAGCAGAAGGAAGACCAATAAAATTGAGTCTATGCTTCAGGAGGAAAGCATAGTGTGCAAAATACTGTTCATGACTCAGAAATTATCTTGAAAATAAGGAGCTTTTCCTTTTCCCTTTACATTTTCAGTGATGTCATGGAGCAGATCCAGAATCGCACTGTGTTTAAGGTGTTCATTGATCCAGTCAGAAATCACCACTGAGAAACTGAATTCAGGGAATATGTTCCCCCTTATGAAAATGAAAAATTATTTCTCTTCCTTTTTTAGCCAGCCATAGAGCACAGCTCAGGCCAATCTTGATGGACTATCAAAGATATTTCCAAATATAACATTGTCTGAGTTACTCTTAGAAGGAAGTTTCTGGGGCAAAATGTCACAAATGTCATCTTCATGTCATCCATCTCTTTGGTATGTAGTCAATTTCTGTGATATCCTCCTGTATGACATACTAGTCATTAGCTTCTCCCTCCTCCACTGAAACAAAATCAAACCCCAATATAAACTACACAGATGCGACAGACGTTAGGTCTGAAATTCAACAAAATGTCTTCTCTTGCTTTAGAAACCCAAAACAACTCTTTGTGTGATCTTTAAAGTATGTTGGTCTGTCAAGGCATGCAGAAAGGAGAGCTGCAAAGTAGCTAGAAAACAACAGTCTCTGTCCTGCAAAGTCTATGATTAGCCAAGATCTGAAAACACTTAAAAAACCTCACTAAATTCCCTATATCATGTGGCTTCTTTAAACTATGTATGTACATATGTTTAAAATTTTCCTGAAGAGCAATTTTCAAAAGCTTTCCTGATTCATGGCCTCTGCGAATAGTGCACTGTTCAACCAACTCTCTTATTCCTTGTTTGTTGCCATATGACCTCTCAAACCTTTATGAGAAAGAGTTTTAGCTCTGTGTTCCAATCTAAGAGATAAATATGACTTACATAAGAGATGACAGCTTATTTTCTTGCACATTTCTTGCATAATTTTATCTGTTTTGTAGATAGTGGTGCATTATCTTTCTGGATGCTCAGGATTCTGAGCATCTGTCACAGTATAGTTCTACTACTCTTGTATTTTTTAATAAAAATAATGAGAAAGCAGTTTCTGCTGATAATATGCCTCCTTTCATAAAGATTCACAACAATCTCTATTGAATTCTTCTAAAAAAAAAGTCAAAAATGTTGGATAAAATTACCCGAATTTTTGTTTTGAGTTATGATACTTGCTCTGAAGTCAATTAACCTTAAGAATGAATTATTTCGTACTCCATTCAAGAAGAAGAAACAGGCTTTAAATGGAATACCTTAGTTGTTTAAGTTATTCTCCTTTGTTTTACAAAGTGTAACTGAAAAACTGACAAAGAATTTTATTTCCCACAAAATATTTTAAAAATGATGAAAATCAGAACTTTGTATCAAAGCACTTCCTCAGCCTCAACCTGAAGCCTAATCAGCTGGTATGCTTGTGTTGGCTGAATTTATTGTGTATTGAGGAGGCACAAATGTGCATACAAAAGTAGGAAGAGGTGGAAATACCACTGAGCAACAGTGCCTTTCTGGGAAAGCGAGAAGCTGTGAAGTGATATACAAGTTCAAAGCCTAATTATGTAATTAGTAAATGAAAGGCCAAAGTTAGCCAAGCACAGAGATAAGCCTTAAAATACTTACTAATATAAAAGGGAGCACAAATTTCAGGAAAAAAAAAGTAATCAGATATTTTTTGCCCTTTAAAAGCAAGATTTTTCAGAGAATACATGTCCTGGCTACACTGGCCTGGGTCCAAACAGTGGAGACTCTCATCTAGCCTGTCTCCAACCCTGCTTCTCCACGGGGTGAAGTCTTTAGTGTGTGGAGCTTTTTTTAATAGAGTCAAGTTACAGCTGGGTTTAAGTGCTTTGCTTGGTCTGGGACTGTGTGTATGCTGCCTCTCAGCATTGGTGCAGATGGCAGGTTTTGCTGTCACCTTGGTTCAGACTTGTGTTCACACCTGTTTGTGTTCCACTGAACGGGTCTTCACAGCTTGAAATGGTGTGAACGTGTCACCTCTCCTGTCATACGCATTGATGCTATGTAAAACAGACAGGAGCCATAGAATCATAGAATCATATGGAGTTGGAAGGGACCTCTGGAAATCATCTAGTCCAACCCCCCTACCAGAGCGGGTCTACCTAGAGCACATTGCACAGGAACTTGTCCAGGCGGGTTTTGAATGTCTCCAGAGAAGACAGCCTGTTCCAGTGCTCTACCATTCTCACAGTAAAGAAGTTCCTCCTTGAACGGTCATGTTGCTGTTGTTTCTAAGACACAAATTTCATCGTTAGCCTTTGTCATGGCTTTGCTGAATCTGACATTGCTTGGTTTAATACAGTCAAGATATAAGCCAGAGCAGAGCAGGAACACATATCCAAGGCTGATGCAAAATCAGCAATAATATCAGGGTGAGAAAATCCTCAGTCTATTTTGACATATGATATTTTTGAAATAGTAAGGAGCCATGTTTGATCATCATTAGGAATGGTAGCCTCTTCTTCCCTTGTAAAGGAAAAAGAACAGAGAAAGCAAGTATATTCTCACTTTAATAGAGGCATGAACAGTGTTATAGTGGTAGAAATGACTTCCTGTAACTTAGCTTCTTTTAGTTTAAGAACCTGTGTAGTTCAGTCCCTGGAGAGTGTGAGACAGGGAGATGGCTAGCACAGACCCAGGCCTGCAAGCCTAAATTATGGGAACTGATTGCTGACAACTCTTGCCAGTACTGGCTGTTTCCTCACAGGGCTAATACCAGAGTTCAGCATTTACATTTTGCATATATTATTGCTCACACTGTTTTCCAGACCACTGCACATGCTAGCTAGCTTAAAATTGAAACACAACCCCTGCCCTGGCAAGGGCAATGTTATCCGTGAAAGTCACTCAGATACTTACTTATGTGACTTCCCGGGGCTTGTGGGCGTTAGAGTTTGGATTTCAGTTGCTTAATTCCCTGTTGGGGCTGCAAGGCTGAATCTGCAGAAAAGGTTACAGTTTAAACAGTGCCCCATGCAAATTGCCAGTTCTACAAAGCACAAGGTAACCTGGTTAAGGCAGGCACTTTTGACTTCCTGATGATTTTTCAGTCTGGAGCATCAGAATTCAGGAAAAAAAAAAAAAAAAACACTTCTAAAGAGGAAATATGGGGTCTTTTTTCTGTTGTGGACATCATTATGCCTAAATGGAAATACAAGAGAGAAGTTTTTTATGTTAGATGCTTAACATTATCAAAAGTAAAATAAAGGTATTTTAAAAGTAGTAAAACTAAAGGCTCAACTTTTATTTTCAAAAAAACTGACTGCACTATTTTTTTAATATTTATTTTGTCTTAGCTGGAAGCTTTTAAAATATTCTAGTTTAAAGAAAAATTTATAATTTTTGCCTATTGTGTCTCTTGCATAATAATGGTTGCTCTGTCAAATAGGCTTTCATTTGACATCAGCATTCCTAACTCACAGAGCTGTGATATAACTTGAAAAAAGTGATCAGAGGGAAAACAAGATGTCTTAAATCCCTGTAACATTAACTTGGTAGGTTAATAATGCCATATTAATAGCTAAGTAACACACCTTACCTGAGCACTTCAGCAGAAACATTGCACTGTTTTTGAAGGCTTTCTGGCCCTACAAGCATTTTGGAATTGTTAGCACTTTCTGCAGAATGTGCCTTTCATTTAAAAGGTGAAGCTGGAGGCTACCTGTGAAGAAAATCCTCTAAATGTAAGGAAAATGTTTCCTGTCTAGAGCTACCTCCTAGGCAGCTCATATGAGACAGAAATGCTATCTCCAAATTATGTAATTACAGCGATAGATACCAGTCTCATTAACAGAATCATACAATTATTTCACTTCACAGAAGGCAATGCAAAAGGACTCACACACTCAACAAGCCCGGGCTTGTTTTCAGGATTGGAGTCTGCATCTGAAATTCTGATTTTAATTATTAATTGTTTACTACTTGTTAATGTTCAATCATGATAGTCATTGAAAATCTACTGAACAGGGAGCTGATTACTCCATAGACTTAACAAAGAACTGTTTAAGAAGTTTCATACTGTTCATATGAATAGGCTGAGGAAACAACAAATTGGGAAAATTAAAATATTAATACTAAACTTAATTCAGGCAGACATCCCGACTGAACAAGTACTGATCAAGTGGTTAGGAACTTCATTAATGACCAGAAAGTTACTGCTGAGCTGAGCCAATGGCTCCATCATATGCAGTCAGCACAATCATTGCCATATGTGGGAAAGGGAACATTAAATTGGACAGTACTAAACAGAACTGCTCTAATGATGCTTTAAGATTTCCAATAGTCCTTCTTGGGAATAATCGTCATGGGTCTTACAAGGTAAAAGGATCAACAGAGCAACTGCCTTCAAACATATCTGGCACCCAGGTATTCAAGCCAGTTGCCAAGTTGCCTGTAGAAGCCAGATTTTTTGAGGCAATTGCACAGCTCAACCCTAGTTCTGCAACAACATAGACATTTAGCATTGGAATGCTGTAAGCTCCTAGTATGCATCTCTATGTCCATTAAAAACTTTCTGCTAATTTAAGGATTTGTATATAGCAGACAAACCCATGATTTCTCATCTGACAACAAACTTCCCCTGTAGTTTTGGTTTTCCCACTTGTAAACTTTCAGGGCTGGAAGAGCCCTCTGCTGAAAAGTAAACATGCATGCCTGGAAATATTTACTTTACTAAAACATTAAGGTGAAAAATCTTCTTTGGTGTCTGTGACACGTGATATGTGAAACTTTTCCATCAGGAGAAAAAGTTTCTTGTCTGCCAGAAAGCAGTGATTGTCCATGTACACTCACAGGAAACTTCTGCACAAGGTCTGATTTCTATGATTATAAAGGTATCATGTCACATGGTTTAGGTTTAAGACAGTTGAACTACCTAAGGATTATTTAAAAACGTCAAGGCCAAACCTTGAGCTTTTTGTGCCAGTTCTATCTTTCTACTCCCTGTGATAACTTCATCTGAGTTCCTCAGGGAACCATTTTGTGGTTCCTGTCAACATAAACATGTATAGATTACTTTGCTTTCACCACATTCCAGCAATTCTCAGCTTTTCCCATGACCCCATTTCCACTTGCATTTCCAAGGTCATGACCCCTGCTTTGGGAATAACATTTGCTCAAAGATATATTCTGCCAACCAATGCACTACCCAAACAAATGAGCTATGTGTTGAGCAAAACCACATGAACAGGAGGAAGGGATCTGAAATAACAGCCATAGCTCCAAAATTTTTCCCTAAGGGGAAATGACCTGTGAATAATCCAAGTTCCATTCTGTCAGCTTTCCCAACAGCATATACATTATCCCGTGAAGCTATGGACTGATATCCCTTATGTGACCTCTCCAAATCTACTCTGCTACTTAATGATGATGAACTCAAAAACAATTGTCCACAGCAGAAGGCACATCAAACACTGGTAGTGAAAGTTAGCCAGTGTCCTTCATCATATATCCTCAAGTGACATCCTCATTAGGATTACTGGTTTTAATTATATTTAGCCCATGAGGTAATATTATTTCTTATAAGTGTGCTTTATCATGTCCATCATTTCTCTGAGCACTTTAAGTGACACTGCTATACCCTGGGCTTTTTTATTTTTCACTGCAGCGAATCTTCCCTATATTTACAAAATCTAGACGTGAATTTTTTTTTGTGATTTCAAAACCACAGATGATAAGTTTTCAAACTGGCTGAGCTCAAATCCAGAAGAGAATAGAGAGCAGAGTGACAGTGCTTTGTTTTCCAGTATGAAACTCAGAAATTTACACTAAGAAGGCCCAAGTGCTTACCTCCAGTTACGCTCATTAAAAATTGGATTCCATTCATGACAACACAACAGAAATAAAAATCTGGCTTAAAGCCAGATTTTCATGTTTCAGCTGTTCACAGCAGAAGAGGCCCTTGGAAGTTTGTGCTCTTAGCATGTGGTCTGGGATGAAGTAATTCTAGGCCCAAAGCAATAACATACAAGAAAATGGCTGCTTTGAGCTGAAGTCAACGCTGAAGAATAATAAGAGTATTGGGTTGCCAGCATTACAACTGCAGCTCCATAGGCATAGCAACTGTGGTTGTTAGAGATAGTTGTCTGCATACATCTACCAGAATGCACCGTTGTTGCACTGTGAACTGAAAACCTTGTGGATTGCAAAGTCTCTGTGATACTGTATTATAGACACCATACTTCAGTCGTCACAGTTCCTTCATTGCTCCTTATCTGTAGCTGTCAACCCTAGTGTTAAAGAGACCCTCAGCTTAAAACAGGAATGTAGGGGAGAACAAGTGTTTTGATACAAGACAGTAAAACCAGTACTACGGCAGACAGCCTTCAGCACCTGAAAGGACCTTTTGGAAATGTGTCTAATTTTGAGCTTAACAATATCTTGGTAAAATAGCAGCTTTTTTTTACTGACCAGCTCTTCTGTACAAGGTATATGGCCTGGTGGGAACATCTACAGAAAATTCACCAATAGTAGGCAAAAGTAGACATTTCTAAGCAAAAAAAATGCACCCCAGTTGTTTGTAGTTGTCCTTGTCCAGATTGGAAGGGGTACGTAAATCAAACATTGAACTTGTCCTGTCTCATTGCAGAAGGGATGAACAGTCTGTCTGTGCAGGCATCTGGCAATTTTTTCAGGTTTTACCAGCATCATTGTTTTCAGCAATTATTTGGTCCTGTGAGTAGCAATAATGGGATTTTTGCAATCAAAGCAGTTCAATCTTCCCTTGCTAGAAATGGGAATGGAGGGAAACTACCGATGAACTTAAAGAAAAATTTCTGCAGAAGTCATGAGCTATCAACACCAGTCGCCACAACAGAACATACATGAATAAACTGTTCAGTAGACCAGACATGGTGGCCTAAATCTGGAGGCTCTTCAGTCAGCTGAAACTTCTCCTTCTGCTGTAGCTCATTGTTATCAGTGAGAGCAGAGAAAGCCTCTGACAATGTCTCTGAAGTCACTCTCTCCTTTGAATTTTAGCCCAGATGTAGTTTTCAGGTAGGACAAGCTTTGTGTTGTTGCTGGGCCTGGAGACCTCTGTTGCACTCTGGTACTGATGCTGAATGACCAGATATGAGCTAATCAAGACACTCTCTGGGATTAATATAGCAGCCTTCGTTTAAAAGGATACAAATGGGCTAAGAATTTAGCACCTCTTACCTTGTTCACAGAAGTTCTCCCTATACCACACAGAAAAGACCTCTTGGGAAAGATTTCCAGCCCTCCAACTGAATTTCCTAAACTTTCCTAAATAGAAGCTGATGTCAGTCAAGGTTACCAAGGGTTGCAGATGGCAACAGGCCGAAGGCAGGTGGGCGGATATTGGTGCCAGTGGTCAAATGGGCAGAGGGCTCACGTGTGCACTCCAGAGCCTTGCCTTCTGATCTTCTACAGAGCCCTGGAGATAGAAGGAATGAAAAAGATGCTACTGAGGCAGATCTATTTTCCACGGGGAGGGAACACATGGGCTCGAGACCCAGGAACCCACCACAACAGGGGAGGCACGGAGCATACTCAGATTTCTGTCCCTGCCCTGGTTTTCCCCTGAAGAGTCTTGACCTTAGGATTTTCACACTTTTTTGTCCCATTTTCCTGTACATTGCCAATGTTACACCAACACCATTTCTGGTTCTGATGGTATAAAAATTAGAAGAATCAAGTCTCCTTTCATACCTCATTTCTAATGGTGCATACACTTCACAGAGATCCAAATCTTTATTCACTTTCCAATTGTTTATATTTTAACTTCAGACTCAATTTTAAATTTCCTGCCTTTCCAGTATTTTGTAATACACAAAATTCCCTCTTGTTTTGGTCTACTTGCTGCCTGCTTTCTACCTTTGATGCTGTGTTACTCACAGTGACTGGGGGAGAAAAAGGAAGTTTTCTAATGCACAGCAACATCTCACTAACATGTGACAATGTTAATTAATGTATAAATCAGCGTATAAAACATCAGCTTGTTATATATTATATGTATAAAATAAGAATACAAAGACTTCCCCAAACTTTTTGCAAGTGTGAAAAGGAAAAATGACATAAATAGTTTTTAATTGTTAATAACTGATGGTATCCAGGGTTCTTCTTAGACAGATGAACTAACATTGGGAAAATCTAGACAATGTCAATATATTGTATCTTTTAATTGAAAATGGCAAACAAACTAAATGGAGGATATCATAGACTTTGCGCAAACTTACACATTGTTAACCACAAAGGTTGAGTATTTTTTCATAGTATATATGTCCCCTTTCAACTATTATTCTCCTCAACTTCCTGAGAAGTCAGTAAAATATCCTCTGAAGTAAACTGGAAATTTTTTTTTGTTCAATTTCTTCACAGTGTGCCTGTTTCCATAAAGAAAAAATGTATACACTTGAAAAGTTCTAAAGGCACATAAATATCAGATGTTGGCATCTTTAAAATATATGCAATTATTGAGCTCAGAAGCCTTTAAATAAAACATTGGAATAGAGAGGCCATCCTCATGTGGCATAATTTTACAAATATTTTTGTATTACCATCAGTGATTTTCAACAGAAGTACTGATTTGGGTGCTCAGCTGAACATGTTCCACCTTCAAGAGATTGAAGGTACAAGAGATTATACCTAGATGCAAAACCTAGCCATTTTTAAGGTGTTGAAGCTGGGCAAATAAAAATGGAAGCCTCTACAGGCACAGTCACTTTTGAAGTTCTTACTCAAGAGTTTAAGCTTACATTCTGTAGTGCACAAAAGCTCTGTCACCAGCTGTGACCTTTGGACACAGGTTTCAGTACCCATCAACATCACATAGGGATGTTGCATAAAGGGAGAAAACTAAGGATGACATAAGTAAGAAATATAACTTAACAAAGTAGTTCTGCAGGAGAGAAACACAGGTTTTTCTATTTCCTTGGCAATGGCTATAGGCTGTAATGTTAACTACTTGGACATCTGCATCCTTAGAACAATTTATTCCTTTAGTAACCAGTGTAAACAGTGGCATGCTGCTAGGAACCAGAATATATCACTACTCAACAAAGGCAATTGAATGCAAGGAAAGAACTCAATCTACTCTTAAATTTAATAATCTTGATTTCAATGCCTGGGAGAGAATTAATTTATTTATTTATTTATTTACACGAAACTGAGAAGGCCATTTTTAAGGTCAGGAATTTCCTGAGCTTTGCCCACAGTGGGTGTTTTGAGGTCTGTTATAGGCATGCTTTCCCAGTGCTCCAGCTGGGGCTATTTTTTTATTGTTATTAACCTTGAGCACAGCACCTGATAAAGGTTAAATCTTGCTTGCAGGTTGGAGCACACTGGCAGCAGTGACACGGAACCCACACCCCAGATATCATTACACCCCCAGAGGACATGGAGGAAGGAAGGGAAAGAAGGTGCCAAACAGCCTAAATGAATCTGTTTTAATTAGCAATACTCCTTGTCAGCTGTGCTAACTGAAACAGACAAAGTATGAGGAGTAGCTTAATCCTGTAACCCTGAGCAGCTTTTTGTTTAATTGTCATGGCAAGCGAATAAGAAGAGAAGAAGAATGACCTACTGAAGAATGTTATTATTTTTTTTCCAGGTAAGTAAGAGAGGAGAGGACAATATTCAAGCATCTATGAGTTCTCCTACTTCATGCTGAAAAAGTAACTACTTTTATCACAAGTAGATTTGTGATGCTCTGTGTAACTGTGTGGGTCATGTGCTGTGGTTCTGAAGTAGTATTTACATGAAAAATGTGATGGTATAGAGAAACAATTATATTAGTTACCCTCACCTAATCAGTGGTCACTCAGCTTCCAAAAGGCACTTCTAATTCATAAAGGAAATGCTATGAACTGGTGGGATGCTATCAGCTGTGGTACCATGATTTTTTGTTTGTACCAGCAGCACAGACATGTTCTCCACATGCCAAGGGAGTGAGAGATTCTGGGTTGTAAACCTACAACAGGCCTGTTTTCCAGGGGAGTCTGTGGCCAGTTTTTCAGATCTGAGTACATGAAGGAGTCCTGTAAACCTTTTGTCATTTTTCACTGATATGAAGGCACACTGGTCTTGGCTCGGCAACTGTGTCTTGCTCTGAGAGGATCAGTTAAGGCAGAAAGAACACAAAGATTCCATATCAGCCAAAAAAAATATGGCAAAATGCATTAATGGTTTTCTCATTTGTTGTGTGCATGTGTTTGTTTCTATTTTACTCACCTATGTCCTCTGGAGTACATTTTGTGCTACACAGCCTAAAGCATATAGTAGAAGGTGGGTAATGGCATCAACTACAACACACTGGGGACACACCACTTATTTGACCTTCATGAGACAGTGCTATATTGGTAAATTGCCACTAAAAGTAAAACAATCATGAGAGCTGAAGTCTTCCTGGAAGAGAGGTTTTCCATCACCATGAGTACGGGATTTCAGTTTATTATTCACCTTCTCCAATTTAAAGAAAAAAAACGTTGTTGCTGAAGAATAGGATGAATAAATCAGTCTATTATTGTTCATATACTACTCATATAAAATAACGGTAAGAACAAGCCCAGGGGAGATTTGGGATTTGAACCAACCAGTAAACAATTTATCATAGATACTGGTGACTGCAGACCCCATCCCACCCATGTTTACTTCAGTCTGAAGCCACAGTAACTTCTTTGTGATTGATGGGGTAATAGCAGTATTAAACTGTTCCCATCACTGATTCAGGTGCCAAGATGGCACACACAAAGATTCTTTAATGGTTTAGATCTCACTTTCTAAGCTTTGATACACTACACTAAACTACGGAATAAAAGAAACATAAAAACAAACAGTAACAAGGGAAAATCCGTAGCCATGAACTTCTCAAAATAATTTTAAGGAAAATACATTAAAAAGCACCACTGGTTCACAGATCAGCTGTGCAACAGTTCTTATTCCCAATCTGTGAAAGTGGATATTTTCCTTGTAAGCAGTATTCGTTTACCATAGCCAATTTTTTTATAGTGCCACCTGTTCTGGACCAGCAACTGACATTTATAATCTTACTGAGAATAAGCCTGCCAATACACATGTGAGTTTACTACAAATTTGTTCCTGACAGGCTTTTCAGATCCCTCAGGGCAAAGTAACACTAAGTCTTTGCAATGTTATTTTAAATTAGCAAAGACTATCTGAAAAAAGCAACCTTTATTTCTCAGTATTTAACCACATACAGATCTGAGCTCTTATGTACACTTCAGGTCAACTCTAGCAGTAGAAGATGGACATAATACATTTCCAGTTTAAGAATCCTTTAACTGACTAAAATTGCTTAATGAGATCTCATTCTGACAAGAATTAGGCCCAAGCTTTTGTACATTCAGAGCACGTAAGTGTGAAAAAATACAGATGCCCTAAATTAATTTGGTTTACAGGCGGTCCTTGAAATTTGTGGTTCCTTCATCTTGTTACCACTTTGATTACCATACCTGTCCACTCCATTTTTTGAGTCACTGCAGTGAGCCACACACAAACATCTGATCTCACTCATATCTCTATTGAATATTTGCAAAGCCAGAGTTATGTTGACCAGGATGCCAGCATTGATACTGTACTCTATTCTACTACTTTAGCTACCATGCTTTCTCTGATAGTAGTGCTAAATAGCAAACCATGCTGCCTTGGAAAATACTTTCCTATGTGGTTGTGAAGTAATGTAAGTACAGGAGAGAGTAAAATCCATAGTGAGAGAGTCTAGAAGGAAACAGGCAGAAGTTCCTTTGAAGATGTACCCACCAACAACATGCATCCATAAAATATTGGTATTTACATATTTTAGGGAAATTATGCAAGGTGCTAGTGGATTGAGCTTCTAAATTCTTTTCAGAATAATACATATGATCTTCATATTATAACATATCACAGCATAGTGATACTCTGCTGAGAGTTTTTAAAAGAACTTGCAAACCACAGAAAATAAAGACACAGTAGTAACATAAAATGTGAGCTGCCAACCCCAAGGTTTCCGTGGGGTCCTCTATTTTGCCAAAGAACTGTCATCAGTGCACCAGTCCTGAATGGGGACATGTTACTGCTAATACCTCTGTGGTTCATGCTGCTGTATGTGCTCCAGAAATTATTTTTCCAGAACAGTTAGCTATCAATAAAAATAAAGTGGGAAAATGCTTTTCCTGCCTGAATCCACCTTCCTCCTCCACATTGTTGCTGTTTTCCTTGCTGTACAGTCACCAATGGATGAGCCAGTGGCTACAGCAGGAGATAACCCTTTGAGAGACCTCCCTTCCCAGACCTGCCTCAGGTCCTCTGCAATCTCCAGGCAAATCCCTGAAGCCATTTCCATTTCATCCTTGTGAACATTGCATTGTCTCCTTTCCTCTCAGAAGAGAGCAGACTGATTGCCATAATGGGCACACAAGAGAGCAACAGATAGGAACATACCACTCTATCACTCTCATTTATACCATCTTTGAAATATTTATTCTCACACTATCCTTCTGTCTTTTCCACTGTTCAGCAGACAAAACTGAGAAAGACAGTAAGCAAGTGCCAGGCAGTGTTTCCAGCTAGGACATAAGCTCCCTCCTTATATGAGAGTATTTAAATACTCCCATAGTGCTATTGAAACATATGAAAAGAAGTTTAAAAAAGGGGAAAAAATAGGAATCCATTTATGCATGGTGTCTTGGTAATGGTATTGATGGATCAGAAGAGCATCTGTACAAATTATGGGTAAATAAATAACAGGAAAAAAAATCCACTGATGATTTCAAGATATAAGATTTGTAGAATCACATATGTATCCCACATACTTTTGTTTGTTTATTTAATTTTGCCAGTGACTTGCAATGACTTCACTTAAAATCCTTTACATTCACACATACAATGCCACTGAAAACATTTGGGGAGTAAACACTGCCATGTGACTTACCTAGCCAAGCCAATTAAACCTCACAATTTGGATTTCAACCATATGAATTCAGGCAAGTGAACTAGTCTTAAGTTTGGGGATTTTTTTCATCTTTTAAATATGTAGAACAACAACATTTCTTCCATTTTTTATTTCCAGAATGAGAACAAAAAAGCACCTGGCAAATGTATACTAAGTACCTCTGAAATAAAGATCACTTTGTGTTCTACATAACCTGGAAGCCACTGGTTCAGGGACGCTACTATTTAAGTAGGGTTTTTGAAAAACTGGATTGGAATGCTTGGAAAGCAATAACATAAAAAGTAATGCAAGCTCTGGCAAGCTACGCAAACTATAGTAAAATGGGAGAGTAAAACACCATGCTGCAGGGCTTAAATTTTACCTATTAGGGAGGTCAGGAGGCATATTTTTCTCCTAATAACACTGGATAATTGAATAAGTGGGTCTGATCCAAAGCGTACTATTGCTAATGAAGTACTTTGTATTTATTTTCCTGAGCTGTGGCTCAAGCCCGTTGTAGTCAGAAAGCTGCTCATCTTCCTTTCAAACCTGTTTAAATTTGCCATTGCTAGAACCAACAACACAGACTAGGTGTTGTTGGTTGGCAATTGGACTAGAAAAGAAAAACACAAAAAATTTTTGCAAACTCAACCCATGTGAAGATCCCAGCAACTGCAAATGTTTAAAGTATGAACACACATCTGATATCTCTGAGCTTCTTGGCTGAATACTTAAAGATGCTTTTCTTTCCATAAAGCTTTGTTCCCTGAGCTTGGGTCTGTCTGGAGAAGAGAGCTCAGATATCCTTTAAGCTTTTGCTAAGCTTCTTTAATTGAGAGGATGGGCTTGTGGGAAATGGTGAGTTCTCTTATTGGAGATGCCAAAACTAGCTAGTGTTCATCATGAAGGTTTTCTCAAGCCAGTTCTCCTTTCCATCTGCAAATTGTGACAGGGCATGGATTAATTCTGAGAATGCAGAGGAGATGACAGAAGAAAACAAAGCTTCAATATTACTACTGCCTGGTGTGACATACATGCACCTGCTGCTGCTCCCACTGCTGCCTCCACTTTCACTACCTATGGCTGACACTGGCCTGAAATATGGATATCAACTGGAGAGATAAACACATTTCATTTGTCAGGTATGAGGTTTGCGGTCGTTATTTTTCCCGTGTCTCTGCACAGAATCACCAATAGCTAATAGATATTTCCTATCATCTGGGAACCTCTCTGTGGGAACAATTATCATAAACTGCCATAAAATAAGTATTGCAAAATCTTTCTGCAGCCTTCTATACTGTTCCAGCAAAGATAAATGCCAGGGGCAAGAGGAGGACAGGAAAGCTAATTCAACCCCATATTCACCAGCAGTTTGAAAAATAATGTAGGGAGGAAAGGAGGCAGCAATATTAATAAAAGCACCCAACCTCCACTTCAAAATACAGTCAGGTGTTTCTGGGTCAAGACTAATGACCCTGGCCAAGTTAACTGCCTCAGATCTAGGAAGGCTAGATATGACTTGTGGTCTTTCTGCAGTCAATGGGAAAAGATTCACTTCATTTAGAGTGTAGGCCCTGGTGATTAACTCTGACGACTAATGGCAGTAGAAGCTGAAGATGAGAGCAAGTGCTAAAAATGCCAGCCCAGACAGGTGCCAAGCTGGGGTGTCAACATTCCCTGTAATGTGCCATCGTAGCAAAGTCTCTGCAATCCAAAACATTGCTGGTTGAGATCAAATGGAGATGAGTTCACAAAATAACATTTTACTAATCCTCTCTCCTAAACTTTAAGCCCCTTCCAGACTACATGGCTAACATGAGGGCACAACTGGACACCTTGATCTCTTCCATAGCACAGTAGCACCAGTCTGTCTCAGCTTGGATTTTCTTGAGAGGTACAGGTGTAGGGTTACACCTAGTTCTTTGGCCTCATCTTCTTTGAACACACTCCCCTACCTCATCCCTCCACGCACTAATCCCCTCAGAACAGACCATGCACTCTTATCAGCTGGGGAAGAATCACTCTTGAGTCACTGTGTACACAATCGGTGGGTGACATTAAAATGTCCAAATGCAGGTTCCTTTCAAGATGTCAGATTTCAAAGGAAGAAGTGCAGAAAAGGGGCAAGCATCTTTTCCTTATATCAGTGCAGTAAAACTGTTGAATACCTTTCCCAGACTAAACAAATTATTTTCATTTTTTATTTATTTTCAAATTGATAGAAGTTAAACCTAGATGCGGAATTAATTAATGATTCCTGTGAGAATGAGTCTTCCTTCAGCTTTTTTATTATACTTCATCATGTACCTTCACAAGATCTTTCAAGGGAAGCCAAACAGTTCAGTTGTGCTATTACTTTGTATCTAGGAAATGCAGAGTAAACTGAAAGTGATCCAGTCCAAAGCAGAAGTCCTTAAAATATTTCAGTGTATGCAACTGAGTCCTGAGGATCCACATTGGTCATTACTGGTTTTTGTGGCAAAAAATTGTCTCTTTCATCAATTCTTCAATTATCTTGGAACATAAGTTAGGTGACAAATGCTCCTTTAAAGTTTCCTGTTAATGCATAGTCTGTCTCAGAAATAATGATATTTTACTTCAAACGTACTTGCTTCTTAGGAATAATTTAAGAAGCTGTCCATTTCAGGGACAATTACAAGACAGATTTATGTAGTTAAAGAAGACTGTTAATAATGTTCTTTTTTGTGTCAATATTTACTGAAATGCCTTATTTAATGTCAGGAAAAAAAAAACATGCACAGATTGAATAAGTAGTTTCTAGCCATTACTAGATAAGCAGTCTCTCATAGCCAATGTAACTTATTTTATTTAACTTTACATCTTGCTGGACTTTGATATTTTCTCTACTGTCTTTATTCCTGTCTGAGGAGGCAACTAACAAAAGCACTGGTGTTTAAAAGTGGCACATGACAGAGCCGCAATATGATCAGCCCCACTAGTGTGGTTGTGAGGGTATGACTCCATTGTTGCTCATCTGGTTCATGTGGTGCCTACAAGCTCCAGAGAACAAATAAATCCATGAAAAAAAATGTTTGTCTGCAGCCACAGAACAAACCAAAGATTGTGAGAAGGCAACTGAGAAGCCAAAGTCAGCAGAGCTTCCTCTTAGATAGGGACAGGCGCACAGCCTGCAGCTGAGACTTTTGTCCAGCCTCACCTGAAAGGACACAATCATTTTGTCTTCTGCCAGAGAAGCTGGCAACAATCTTGTTTGAAATCAGCTCTGGGCAGTCAAAGCTCCTGATGAATTAGGGAGAAGAGTTTATTTTCATTTTTCTAGCACTTTTCTCTGTAGGTTACCATTGCAAATTCCCAAGTTGTATTCTCCATTATTTATCTAGTCAATTTGAGAGCATTAGGAGGAACCGGTTGCACTTTGATTGTTTTTCCTTCTAAAAGCCAAAGTCTATCATGACCTCTGTCATATCCTCGTGTTGATAACTTCAGCGTATCAGGCACATGCAGCACATAAGCAGGAAATGCTGGAGTCTGTGGCAATCTGCAGAAGCAGACAGCCAGAAGTTCACAGTGCTTGCACAACTTCTTCTGAGGAGAACTTCCCTGTCCCTCAGCAGGAGATGTCACCCTGGGATGACAGTCACAGCTTATCAGGCCTAGACAAGGGTGGGCTGTAGGGAGATACACCAAGGACACAGGAGATCTGGTACCTGCTTCTGACCCAACCACACATTTTCTTTCTGTCCTGAGGCAGACTACAGATTAAAAGGCTCAAGTCAACAGACGAGGATGTCACCTTCTTGAGACAAGGGCTTTAAGGATTTCTGTAAAGAGGAGGGTGCTACAGGGACAATAAAATACCGACACCTATTTTTCATCAGGAGTCTTCCACATCACATCCCTCCTCCAGAGGGAGGGATCCCAGTCCTTTGCCTTGCTCTAAGTAATTTCTGTAATCCAAGGAGTATAAAAGAATCAATACAGAAGATCTGTGATTAGACCAGTATATTTTGGGCTACCTTAAGCACTGTGGTAGGACAGGGGACCTGCACAGGCTCTGGTGCAAATATCCAGGCTATTTTGCCTTGTCAAGGAGGCAGAATGCTCTGTCACTACTGCTGAAGTGATGGGGCTGATAGCTGAAACACGGGCCTGTGTCACTTATAAAAGTCCACTAGTTGGGATATAGTTAACATTAGCTAACTTTGAATCTGAATATAAATATAGTAAAATGGTGTAACCAATAATGTATGAGCACTTCATAACCAAAGGGGCAAAAAATGAGTATAACTGCATGTAGGAGACAAAAAAAGTTGTTGAAGGACAAGATAAGCATATAAGCACAAGGGGCTATGCTTATCTTAGGAAGAGTATGACCAACAGGTCAAGAGAGGTTATCCTTCCCCTCTACTCTGCTCTGGTGGGCCCCATCTGGATGACTGTGTCCAGTTCTGGGA
>JAOXNG010000001.1:113278770-113291221 GCA_028566535.1 Scolopax minor
GATTCTGTCTAGCACGGGAGAGGCACACCACAATCCCTCGGCCAGCCCTTCTTGTCCTGCATGCCAGAGAAAACTCATAGCTCAGAAATGAGAAGATGGGTTTCTCTACAAAATTGAAGGAGTGAAGAATTTTGCTACAACTATTCCCTTTCTGAATAGAGGGAGAAAAAGCCTGATTTAGCACCATCACAGGTGTTCATGCAGAATCCAGTGAAGAGAGAAGAGAGTAAACACACCGGAACACTTACTTTTAGGTAGGCAACTCTTAGTCCTGCGTTGTTTTCTTGGATTAATATAATCAAGAGAGGGTGATTCTCAAATATGATGGAAAGTGTCTTAGCAACTTCATCTGACAGCTTCCTCAGGACCCGTGGATGGATTTCGTCAGGTCCCATGGCCTTATGCACATTTAGGTTCCTTAAGAGGTATCATACTTGATCTTCTCATACTGTGGGTAGTTCTTAATTTGCAGAGCCCCTGTTTTTGCCTTCCGTGACTTGTGTAGTGTGGTTTGAGCCCTTTCCAATGAAGACTGAGGTAAAGTAAATTCAAAAGTATAATCAAAGCTGTCCTCCTCATAGCGGAACAATTAACATGTTTAAAGTCACAAATGCTTCTGCTTTCTTTGCTGAACTGCAGCTAATTTACTTGGAATATAATTTTCTGTCTTTTGCTCTTCCATACCTACTGATAAACACAGAAAAGATCCTGTGTGCTGTCAAAGATTTTCTCTCAGCTTGCCAGGATCCTCCTTGATCCTTGATTATTAGCAATAGCAGTATCTCAACATTACCAGTATTTTACCCACCCTCTGTACACAATTATAGTCTAAAAAAAAAGGATGTTTTTCGCCAGGGAACAGTTGTAGCAATTTTTGCTGGTTTTGTGACAGTGGATACATCTTAAAAGCAGCCTTCAAAGAGATAGTGGTGTTGCAAGAGTACATATCCCCCTTACATATCTTCATCCTTGCTTGGATATCACAAAAACAGCTGCTTAACATAAATTTAATACTGGAAACTAATTTCTATAGGTAAACATGTCAAATAGATTTGACATAAATCCTGCATTATATATAGTAATTAATCTATTCAAACCTATTCAGTCCTTTGGGGAGAATATGCTTTAGGATGGTGAACTTGCCATGTTTTTTAAAGACAGTAAGCCCAAACTACAACATTAGTAATCATAACATTACTAAGAAGTGCTCCACCTCACAAATAATTCCAGGTAGGTTAAAAAAAAGTATCTCAAGTTGGCAAACAGAATTAATTCATATTTTTAAAAATTTTATTTTATCTCTTTTCTGTTAAAGCAAAAGGAAGATTATCACAATCACGTGAATTTTAAAAAAAAGGTCAAATATTTAATTCAGTCATTAATCTAGCAACAGTGGTATGTTTAAGCCTCATAACTATCTTTCTGCAGTAAGTACTTGCATTGGATGGATCTATAAGTAGAAACATTTTGGTGTCATTGTTTTAATTTATGTCACTTTAAGTCTTTATTTTAAACTTGAAGAATGACTCCATAATAATGATGTTACATGTCTTTTCATTCATGAAAATTACTTCCACTGTTATTAAACTCTGCACTTAATTAAGACTAAAAACATGCATATTATCTTGAAACACTCCAGATCAACATGACTCCCAGCCAAGATTGATCAAACCTTTTTCTGGGTCAGCTGGATCCTTATGCATCCAGGCGAAATTTGAATGCAAGGGCCAAATTCACCACAGGGTCTGATTTCACAGGAGACATCCAATCTTTTTTAATTGCTGGTTTCAGTTTCATAAAAAGACATAAAAAGACGTAAAAAGACATCAGAGTCCTTGGGAATCTTACTGTCAGGCTGCGCACCTATTTCTCTTGAGGAGTTTGTCTTAAAGTTCCACACTGTAATAGTGTATTACATACTTATTTGGCACCAATATTATTAATTCATTAAGCAAAAGATAATTGGAAGTTTCTTGTATCAGAGCAAGCTCTTCTAAAACATTCAACTAAGGAGAAATAGATTCAGAGGCAATACTGGCAGGGGCCAGTCAGGTTTATATTTGTCATGCTGACAAATGTAACATTTGTATTGCATAGCAAATGCACAACAAAATACAGTTTTGTAGACAGTATAAACTGACAAAATCGTGTTAAATTCAGGAAATTGTTTAGGAGAATATATTGGTTTTGGTTTTTTAACCAGAAAAAAAAACTGTAGAATTTATCTTTTGAATTATATTGAATGTTGGATCCATCTTGAGAGATGAGCTAATGAAGCATGGTTAAAAATTCCTACATTCTCCTTTTTATTGGTACAGATCATTTAATAAGCAGAGGAAACCATATACTATGAACACCAGAGATAACTTTTTTACAATTCAAAAATAATTGTAAATAATACTATATTTGCTTTGAAAAGAAGAGCCACTTACAGATAGGTATACATTGTCTCATTAGGTCTTAAGACAGAAGAGACTACACCATGGCTGGATACTGTCCTTTTTTAAAAGCTTACTAGGCCAGTTATGATTTGAAGGAAAAGAAATACACCGGTAGTAGCATGGTGATCTCTAACATCTAACAGTTAAGAGCAGAAGATAACTTTAAGTGGAAGCAGTGGAAAGGATTAGAGGGCATGACTTATGAGGAGAGGTTGAAGATACAGGGCTTATTCAGCTTAGAGAAGAGGAGACCGAGGGGTGACCTCATTATTGTCTACAACTTCCTCATGAGGGGGACAAGGGAGGGAAATATTGATCTCTTCTCTCTGTTGCCTAGTGACAGGATGCAAGGGAATGGCTGCAAGCTGTGTCAGAGAAAGTTTAGTTTGAACATTAGGAAAAAAATCCTTCCCCAGAGACATGGTCAATCTGCTCATGGCCCCAAGGCCTGTTGGTGTTCAAGAAACGTTTGAGCAATGCTCACAAATATATGGTTTAACTTTTAGGTTTCAATGGGTAGAGTGAGGAGTTGGACTCAGTGATCCAATAACATCAGTGACTTTATCAAAAGACCTGCAGGAGCAGGCAGAAAGAACAGCCCCTCATACTTGTGGTGGCTGATTCCTCATTTCTCAATATAAGCAAAGCTGGTTTGATTTGTCCAAATCAGCTTTCCTCCCTCCTGCTGTGGCCCTGTGATGGGCCACATGAGTGGCAGGCGCAAACTGCTTCCCAGACAGAAGAGGGTGCTCTAACCCTACCAGAGTCATCTGTAACATGCTCCAAATAATACATGGTTTCTTTCTACTCTTGTCTGCCAAATTGCACTAAAATAATATTTTTCATTCCCCCAGTAACTTTCCAAGACTTAAAGTCATTTGACCCTCTAAGACAAAAGATGAGCCGCGTCTGTGGCAAAAGTCTGAACCCAGCTGATAAGCACTTCAGAAAAAATAGTGAACATACAGTCCTTTCAGGGTACGACTCTTACAAATGTACAAGTATTAAGTATGGAAGTTTTTTGTCATTATCATGAAAAAGGAGCTTGCAGTTCATTTGTAATTTAAACTAAGTAAATCATGATGTGGAGGTCAGTCATTTTAATCATAAGATTATCTTTTCCTCACTCCTCAGTAGCAAGTTATAAACACCTTTCTTTACAATGTATATCAATTATTTAAACAGATGATCATTATTGTATGACTCTTTGCTTCTACCCTGTTTTTCCAGGAATTAAAGTTTAGTTTGCAGACACATTGCAACTTAAGTACATTAATCATGTATCACAGCTTAATTTCACATATCATAAATGTTTGTGCATTAAAGCTATTGTCTGTGTCCCAGTGAAGATATTCCAGATTAATGTTTGACAAGGACATTAATAAATATACTAGCCTGGGCCAATCAAAACTTTGGTTATTTTTATAGTTTCTTCATGCATTTCAAAACTGTAAACAAATCATAAAAATGATATATAGGTTGTGGCAAATCAGAAAAGCTAAATAGATATCGATGAAGAGATTCAAATTTACACTGCATAGAAATTCATCTATCAAAAACATTACCAATTTTGAATATGTTTTTATTGTCAAAGCTCAAAACCAAATTCAAATTATTCCATGTGGAGTTAAGGAAGATGTTAATTGTGATTTGTATATAGAAACACACATGGCTAGTTCAGTTCGGCTGCATTATCATAGGCTTAAGGTGTCATTTGAGATGTCCAAAGGATCTGAGATATTAGCAAGCTGGTTGCAGATATCAGACGACCTCCAGGAGACCCATGCCCTTTTGATCTGGCAGCTGGAGCCAGGTAGATCCCTAGGGCATCTCAAATGGCATCAGACGTTTGGGAACTGGATCATGCCGAGAAGCTCTAAAATTTCACTTCAGTAAAGATTATAGGAAAGATAAAACTCCCTCTTTGGATATTGCTACAATAGGGCAAAAAATGCATGACTGTAAATTTAAACAGTTCAAAGTTCTGTTTGAAGTATATTCCTTTGAAGCCTTGGTGTTGATATTGCCAGAGATCCACTTTTAGCCTTAGAAGGTAAAGTTGCTCTCACTTAAGGTAATAGCAGATCTTCCCTTTGCTCCTTTCAAGTGCTCTTTTGAGATACAAGGGTGTATGGTGTCTCCACTTGTTTGGCAGAAGGTGTGGAGGTTTGGTGGAGAAGTAGGACACCCATAAGCTTGGTGTGAGCAAACAGAACCAATATCTGAAAAATGAAATGCATTCGTATCTTTTCAGATGAAGGCTGGTTGTCACTTCATAGGCATCACTCTTGTGCCTTCATCCTTTATATCTGACACTGTCAGTGCTCCAGAACCCAAAAATGTGGAACATACATCTAAAGTAAAATACCAATTAAATAGTCTCTATATGGCTTAAAAGACAACAGAGTATGTAAAGCAGCAATAAACAGGACATTCATACTTTTGTCCAATGGTAGGATTTCTCCTTTATTTACCAAGTTTACTAAAGAATCTTGCTAAATTCTGCAAATATTAAATTACAGATCAGCCAGATATGGGCTTATTTTGTATTAAATTCAATATGGGTTTATTTTGCATTAAATTCAATGGGCTCTTGTCTGTCATTTGGACTTTTTTGACAGCTACAACAGAAAACACTAAGGTGTTTTTTATGGTCAGTTTTGACCAATAACATTTGTATGTAATTAATTTAAAATTTTGCACATGACAACAGCACATTCTTAACATAAAGTTAAGACAAACTTCAAAAAGATTTCTACACACAAACTTCAACAAGATTTTCTGTGCTCATCATCTAAACACCCTAATATCAGC
This sequence comes from Scolopax minor, assembly GCA_028566535.1. Lineage (NCBI taxonomy): Eukaryota > Metazoa > Chordata > Aves > Charadriiformes > Scolopacidae > Scolopax > Scolopax minor. Next base: position 113,284,026 of record JAOXNG010000001.1, read on the forward strand.
CCAAATGATGTAGTGCTAGGTTTCCACTAGGATAAACGTGATAGAACGGGTAAAACCTCACTAATTGCCATATAGTACATTATTCAAATTGTGTTTCTAGTCTGATAGTACATTACATCACGACTCATTCAAAGGAAAGGGCCGAGTTTCCTGCCTAATCCATTACAAAAAGAAAGTGACATTTAGAATCTAACATATGAGAAATGGGAATTGTATCTCACAGGTAGATTTCTTTTTTCTCATGAGAATTCTTTTATTTAAATAAAGAAGAATATACCAGAATTCTGTCTCACTAGTTGCTAATTATCAAGCTTCTTTATAAAGGTATAGGTATGGGACCTAAATAGGATCTAGATATAAAATTTACTGAAAACAAATTATCTCTTTATATATAATTCAGCATCTTTTTATTTATATTATTTGGGATCCTTGATAAGGGTGTAGAAGATTTTCACATGGAAAGGATATTTTCTGGGTTTATTTTTGTTTATTTTTAAACATAAGCTTGTACACTTCAATACATCTGAAAGCAAACCCTATTACATTGTGAAAAATATTGTAAAGAAGATACCAGGCCAGCACTGGAAAGATTCACCGTACGTCACCTTTTATTTATATGTATTAAACACTTTTGTTGTTACTGAGAGGCAAACAAAAGGAAAGTCTGACCTTGTAAGAATAGTATGAAACGTGTGTCCAGTTCTAAGCACTTAAGTACTTATGGGTTTTCTTATGAACATGCTGTATGTTGGGGTTGTTTTTAAGTAGATTTCAAATTAGCATACTACTATTTGCTTTCTTCTCGTCACCAAACGTGTGTCATTTTTCCACTTTCAGATAGCCCTCTGATCAAGCTTGCCAGCATGGTTATTTAAAAACACCAAACTACTTGCAAAGGAAGGAGACAAATGTGATCTTTAAATGTCAAATCTAAACACTACAGGGAAACTAATCGAAATCCAGAGCATCCCTTTCAGTGCAGTAATTACATCCTGCTCCATGGTGTTTAGAGATGAAGAGAATACAAAAAGCATGAGGGGAACTTCAGTACTGTACATGGGGATGAATAGTTCTTCTGACTCCTGGATGTTAAACGAGGGTTTAAGAGATCAAGACAGCAGGTATCTGATGCCCTCCCACAGAGCACTATCATTCCCTTCTCCAAACAATATCTGCATATTTGAAAAGTGGCTCCACAGAGCAAGGTGAAGACACTTAGTCTAAAGGGTCAGCCAGATTTCTGTAGTTTAGCTTTGGATTTGGTTCAGAGCAACTGGGAGATTTATATGAGATTAAACAACCTGGTGCACCAGCTGCTTACCATAACAAGCTTTCTACTACAAACTTTGTTTAAACATCTTGGAACAGTGACAAACAACAGCCCATCCACTCCTATCCCACTGGTCAGTGATTTTTTGTGCCAAACCTTTTCACAATGTAATATATCTTCAGGTACAATTGTTGGTTGTGATTCTTGTTTTAAGCTTTGCTACATTTGACTATGCTAATTCTTAAAGATGGTAAATACATGTATTATAAACAGAAGTCATTATAAAATATAGAATGAGCATGACATAAAACTCTCTGTTAATTACAAAATATTAATGGCAATTAAAAGAAGACTCCAGACTTTGGAACTTAACTTAAACGTTATTTTAGTATTTAGAAGTGTTCTAAACAGTCAAACATAGACCAAGTTGCACAACTCTCCTTCATGTTCATTCCTGCTGGGAACATTCACTCACTGGATGAATCCGCTCTTCTTTATGCAGCCATATTTATAGAAAGGAAATTGCTAGTTTTGTCAAGATGATCTTGCAATTTTCCATTTGTTTCGAACCAAGCAGAAAAGGAAAGGTAAAACACTAATTTAAGTTGCACACACCATCTCCAGAACTGAGTTGTAACTAGTGTTCAGAGGAGAAGGTGGTAGCTGTGACTACTTATCTAAGAGAAATAAGAAAACAAGGAAAAATAAAAAAACAGCACTGTGTGTGCTTGCTTTGAAAAGACTGCTCTCTTATGCTGGCAAGAGGTAGTTCTTTCTTTAGTCAGGTAATCTAGTAACCAGGATTTATCATACCAAAAGGCAAAAAATTGTGCTAAATAAAGAATTTTTTGGACTAGGGTCAGCAGAACTACTTGACTGGAAGGAAATGCAAACACTTTCACAGCCTGCAGAAAACTGGTTCAGTGGGACAGCTACAATACTACTGCTTATGAACACGTATATCTTCGGTCCATAACTTATGTTTTAAGCCTTTTTGAACGCCTGTTCCAAATATGTATTATGCTTATATGACAATTCCTTGCTCATATGGACCCTACTTAGACAAAGCATTTAACAGTGTGAAATTACTCTTCAGTGTCTAAATGCTTCACAAAATTAAAATACTAAAAGAATTTGACTGCACTGAATTTCTCACATACACAAACTTGCCTTCATTTTTAGTCACATACTTGTCCGTATATGGTTAGAACTGGGATTAGGGGTTTCCAGATGATTCATTTTAACAACTTCCAAGACAAAAGGCAACAATATCACAATTCTGATTTCCTGAACCTAATTTCCTGAACCATGAAAAGGAACTGGTTTATGCAAATCATCTTCCTACTGGAACTTTCCTGAGGAGCTGGGGGAGGTAAACCAAGGGAGTAACACTGAAACTATACAATCTGTATGATGCTGAAAGGAAGGAAATGCAGCAGTTCTGGGGTTTTGTTCAGACTGGGAGGGATTAATTCTTCCTGTCAACTCCCTGTCCTCATTTTAGAGTTCATTAATTTGTCAGTAAAGCACAGTTCGTACATATTATCAGAACTGAAAAAATCAGACTATCCATATTTTGAATGGGTTTATGTAGAGTTTAAAAAACAGGAGCTTGTAGATTTACTTTTTAAACGTACCTCTGAGCACACATACACCTTCCCTCTCCCCTTGTCCTACCCACACAGAGAAAAGGAAATGCTTTAAAATTGAAAGGACATAACAAAGAGAGATGTCCAGCAGACTTATGTCACTTTATTTTTAAAAGCATTAAAAATTACAATATCCAGGAAGACATCTCTATGAAAACATAGAAGTTAATTGGTAATGATTCAGTAACAAATTAAAATTACAAACTGTTATAAGAAAAAGACTTTCTGAATTGTGAAAATGAAAACTAGACTTCACAAAAAAGAAGACACTCTAGATGCTCTACTGTGCATTTTCACATAGATGAATCAACAGAAACTCAATAGAAGGGCCCACTAAATTATAAGGAACCTGTTTAAGTCCGCATAAGTGTCCTTCTCTGGCCCTGTCTCTCTCCCAAAATCTGAATCAGTATTGAGAAATTACAACCACACAAATACATACTTGTGCAGCCAGCATTCACATTCCCATCAGTGAAATTGTAGAGCTCTGTAATCTGCTCTCTCCATAGTTATTTTTTATTATTATTATTTTGGAATGGTTTCAAGGGGAAAGTAGGTCAAAATATTTGAAGAGCGATTGGCCTACATTTTGTACATATAGCAAATTTGGTTGCCTAGAAAATCACTGTCAGCAAAATGTTCTGTTTGCATGGTCGTCTTTAAGAACTTGCAACAACTTAGTTATAATGCAATTGTAGCAGATTGCTGTGGGTTTTGCCATATAAAATATAAAATATTTTTAATCTCAGTGATACTTTTGTTCTCACTTTCTGTAGCACTGTCATAAAGCAAGTAAAAGAAAGAATATGACAGTATGAACTAAAGCAGCCCCTGGAATTGCTAGCACAGTTGACGTAAAAGCTGTTTTATGCAACCATATGGTATACATTATCACCTCTCTTACTGTCTCAAGCTTACTGTCGAAAAAACTTCCACATTGAACTTATGACAACATGACAGCCTCAGGATCCTGAGAAGTAGTGGATGGTTTGAAGTTTCATCTCGTGCACTTTAATGTAAGAACAGTCAATAACATAATCCAATATCAGAGCTTGATGTCTTCAGTACTGCAAAGATTCAACAGCAATGTGTCCACCAGCTTTAAATGCTAGACATTATTCTGAAGCCAGTGCTGTCTCTCACGACGCTGGATGTCTGTGGCAATGGACTGTTGTGAGACTGTACACAATCCCAGCAACATAAAGGAGGGCCGGTTCTAGACCAATTTTCTAAGACCCTCTCAGTGCAAAACACAGGGCATAAAGTACATGGGTATCTTGAGGACATGAATCATTTCTTACTACAATTGGCATAGAAGGATTTGACACCTATACTACTGATAACTTTATAAATAAAGATAACAATTTCATGTGTCATCACCCTAACAGTACCTTCAGAAATGATTGCCAGTTTTACCTGTCCCCAAGTGATCCATAAAATAAAGAAGCATCCTTTCAATGGCATAGGCTACTGCTGACACACGAGATCTGTGCCATTTTTCAAGGGAAGTCTCAGTTCTTAACTATATGACCTGGGCCTGGGAAAACTAAAGACACATCTGAAGATTCAGTATGACCCTGGCAAAAGACTCAACATTTTTTTAGGTATTAAGATGTTTTTTGTAGAATATTGATCTGTGAGACAACTGTTAGAATCATGAAACAAGCCTCCCACAGACACCAACCTATTCCACTCCAAGTATAACCCCTAACCTAAGCAAACACAAATGCAATAACAGGGACACAAAATCAACTAGCAAGCCCCCTGAAAACAAAAAAATTCTCAACATATTCATTTCCATATGGTCGATAAGAAAAAATGGCATATGACAGATATCACTATTTTATAAAATTTACAAAGCAGAGAACTAATATAAAACAGCAATAGAAACTGAGTGATGTGACTTAAATTGTTGCTGAAATAAAGAGTGTAATCTATAAATATTCAGAATCAGAGGGCACAGAATCTACAAAGGTGGCTTTTGTTTAAATCTTTCTAAGCTCTTCATACATAAATGATGTTACTGGAGAAGAAAAGAAAGGGGAAGGTACTGTTTTACAGGGTATATATTGGTAAGTAACATTGCTTAGAACATTACTGGAAGCCATAGGACTTTTTATAGGGAAAAAATATACAGTATATGAATCTATAATAAATATTAAATATAGGTGAAAGTCTGCAGATACATTTGTTTTAACACTAATGTAATTCATTGCTTTTATTTGAGCCATTTAATAATTATATGGTCCGATATGATTGATTTTTTTATTCAGATTATTTCCTTTCTCTTTGCTATAGTTGTCTTCTGTGGAAAAAAAAAGGCCATGTAGTCAGCTAACATGTAACATGTATTGCTACAACTTTGTGTATTCACCATATGAAGCATGTGTTCTAATAATATCAATGCATTTCATACAAGAATCATCGTGATAGATTTTAAGGTTATTATCATCTAGTGACAGCTACTGCGGACCAGAAGCTATAGGATATTACCTGCCATCAAAAAATGGAAGAACACCCATGGATCTCAAAAATTCAAGTTCGGCTGTCATTGCAGGAATAAAAAAAATAATTAAAAAAAAAAAAAAAAAACACACACACAAAAAAACAATTAAAAAGCTCACATGCCAAACAATATAAAGACCAAGGGGGAAGTAAATTATAATAAAAATGCCAGGTCCTGGCATTTAGACAGTTACACATGAAGTATCTGCTTTCTAAATTGCTAACAGTTTGCCAAGGAAGTGCCAGAAATGGGGAAAGGAGAGACAGTGAGAAGCCTTGGAGGGGACAAAACATTGCAGAGCAGAGGAGAACAATATCCTAAGGAACAAGGAAGTGATGCAAAAAGGTTTTAGTACACAGATTAGTGGTTACCATTGTATTAGGTGAAAAGGATTCCCGTCAAACTTCAAGCAGTTATGAGAGAAGCCATAGGAAACTCAAAGGCCCTGAACTCCTTGGTAGCGCAGGACCAGACACCTTTCCACCAATCTAGTGGGGTGAACACACATTAGAACTTCTGTAAGTAAAACGAAGCATGGTCACAACTTCCCATTCAAATCCTCCCTTTTTGCCCCCTTGTCTCTACTAAAACCTCAGTAGAAGAATCCACATGTTTTGGGAAAAAAAATATTGTGAAAAGTAGAATACTTTATTCTGTGTTTTCTGATGCTTTGTGATTTAAGCTATGCTGTATTACATGGTGTTGATATTTTAATATCTCTGAATGCACGTTAGCAGTAAACCATTTTAACAGATATTTGTCACAGTGTTCAAGCATTCCTCACAAAGTAGCAACTGAATAGTTTCATTCAGCTACACATGGACCACATCTGTAAGGTTATGAGAACACCACCCAAAATGGGCATGGAAGGATTTATTATGATGAATTTGTGCTGGATTGCCCTGCTATGGAATGTGAAATCTTGTCAATGCCTTGACTGATGTCTATTACAGTTTCCTGTAAAAGTATAGCTCTTGGCAAATACTGACATCACTGCTGCCACATTTCCAGCTAGACCAAACAAGGTTAAACTGCAGAAAAAACAACAAATCATCACTAGATCCAAACTTAGGTGAAAGTCAATAAACAAATATTTTTCATGGATTTTCATGGATTTTTCATAGCTTTTCATGTTATTTCAACAGTACAGCTGTCTGATGACAGTTTTTTTCATTAACTGCTGATTAAAAATGCTTAGAGAAAATGGATACAAAACCTGTGTTTAAATTTACTTCTTGCAGGAAAAGTAATTATGTGCATTGGCTAAACATTGTCTGATATTGAAATAAAACACCCCTAGGACAATTGGATAATAAGAACTCTATGTAACTAAGAGAAATGTTAGGGCTGATGTGTTAGCACTCAAAAAATATACTCTCTTTACCTTGGGGCTGGAACAATATTCTCAAGCGTAGCCAGCCTGGAAGAGAGAGATGGGGAACAGAGACACAAGCAGAAGCCCCAGTAGGAAATAATTTTTATGGAGGCACATTGCAGCTGGGGTGGCGGGAAGTAAGAAGATGACAAAACTTGCTGATTGTTTGTTGGACATGAGGACATTTGGCCAGTAATTTGCACTTGCATGAGGTCCAACTGGAAGTAAAGATAATATCACTAACAACGCAATTTCTACTATACCAGTTTTCATTGACAGCAATTTTAAAACAAATTTAAACAGTGTAGAGTCAAGCCACCATACTATACTAGGCTTCATTTACATTAGAAAGGCATCTTTCTATAGCTTCCTGGGAAGGAAAGTGGAGAGGTAGTT
>JAOXNG010000001.1:113336923-113351079 GCA_028566535.1 Scolopax minor
CATAGTCCTGCTGGGAAGCAGCTTTTGTGTCCATAAGGGAGTAAATGCTGGCACCTTCAGTATTCACTTGCCCTTCTGTGTTCCCCTGAGGCTTGATCTCTACATGCTGATGTAGACAAGAAGCCAATAGAAAGGACAGTGTAAAAGAAATACTCTGCATTTTGCCAAATCTTCAAGGGGAACATGCTCCTGCCAATGGATCAAAGCCCCACAGGTTATGCCTCCAGGATCTGGGCGTTTCTACATTTTAGTGTGCCCTAAAGCAGGGCATTTTAGTGTTTTAGCAGCATGTGCCCTCCTCATCCCACAGAGCCAGCCCTCCACATTTCTCAACATCTCCCAAACTATGCTGCATGCTGCAGGAAGCAGAAGGAGGAGCTGATGATATAGGACGATTAATTGCTATTCCAATGATTTAGTCAGCTGCTTCAAGACCTGAACTCTTGAGATCAAAGCAGATCACCATCTTCAGCTGCTCAGGGAGGGGGAAATAACTAGGTTGGCTGCATGGGTTAGCTGGGAGAGATGTGGGCTTGTGTTTTTGATGATTGGTGGCGCCCATTCTGCTCCTCTTACTCTGGAGAAAACTGATGTGGCTTCGCCCATGTTGAAGGACATGCTAAGAAGTGCAGATTAGCTTGTCCATACTGTACAGCAGGGTGTGATAATGCAGAAATCCTGTACTATTGCTGATCCAAGTCAGGCAGCACAGCTGAGAAGTCCTTCCACAAATCTTGCTATCTTGGGAATGCTTCCAGATAAAAACAACTGTGCAGCTCTTGGGGCTGAACTGGCTCACATTAGTTGCAATCCCCAGATTTATATAGCCGCTTTTCCCTTTTATTCATTTATTTGAAGTTAACATTAAATGAGTACAGGAGAGAACACTAAAGGGCAATTCAACCAACCAAACTGCTGCCTAGAATATATATAAAAGGCATGTTGCATTAACATAGAGGTCATGCAACTCCACAAGCAAGTAAGAACACCACCAAATCTATTTTATCGTCTTTTAGACAACATGAGATTTTCCTTTGCGCTTGCTAATTTATTCTGACATTACACTTTTAAGCTGTTTTTAAACCAGATGTTGCTGGGTTTTTTTCTTTTTGTATTTTTTGTTGTTGTCCCTGGTTAACAAGAGTTGCTTTTGTTAAGAATTCTTGCTGCAATGCATTTAAAGACCAGATGTCATCTAATCTCGTAACCCAAAAATCTCTCAGGTTTATCAGGATCTCTTTTTATCTTATCAGATTAAATCTGGAGTGATTTTTCATGAAGACCACAGTTATAAGTAACACTCTGCTCCTAAAACAGATCTGTTATGTCTTATAACTTTGCTAAAGGCAAAGCTTAAATTTTACAGGACTTGGGGACTCATCACTTTTCCTGACAGGCACTGCCTGCACCTTCATCCAGAGGAGCGACTTGAAATTAAATGATCCTGCTGGGTTGAGCTGACAGCTGTGGCTTTATCTGGGACACAGCTGGTGACCTGAGTGTGAGGTGTAAGAGGGCTGTGATGGAGGCAGCTATAGACGTGGGACCAGGGGGCAGAAGACAATCCCAGGATTGACTCTTACACAACATGCACGTGTCTGTGCTTACAGAGATACAAGCACACTGGGAAGCATCAAGTTGCTGTAGGTATGGAAGTCCTGAGCATGGAGACATGTGCCTGCAATTTCAGAGGATCAGAAAGACAGGTAGAGATATTCCCACAAAATGTGGCAAAAACTAGTCAAAACTATTCGCCATGGAAAATTCTGTTAAGAAAAATATTTCAATTTTGACTTTGGCATTTATTTGGAACAAAGTGTTTGAAAATATGGTGAGCTTGGGCCTTTTGAGCAAAAAAAACTTGCAAGTTCGAGAAGTCATGAAGAAATAAAAACATTTACCTTTCCAAATCAAAGTAATTTTTCATCCCCAAAAATGCCTGACTGAAAAATATGTGTCTCTTTATTCCTCTTTCACTTGGGGAAAGAAACAGTGGCCACCTGCGAAGACACCTCCTTTTGACTCTGGTTGGCACAGGAAGGAGGCTTGGATGGGAATGGATATGGACGTGTAAAACAATAACATGAAAAAAGAGATGTTTAATTAGAGGAGGAGGAGGCTGGAGAGTATTTTAGAAGTCCTGCTGAGTAATTCTCTGTTCTCATTCTTCCTTATGCATCCATTATTCACCACTGACCAGATGAGCAGCTGTTCCCATGCTCTTATTTATAATAAACAGAATATAACACTGACTTGACTGTAAAGGCTAAGTGGATTTCTATCTGATGCTTTGCATCTCCTTCAAAAGTCCCACAGAGAAGTACTAGGTGACAGAGCCCAAGGTATCAGAGTCCTCAACATAGAGAATCACAGATGCATTGATTTTGTGTCACAGGTACATAAAGCCACTGTCAGCAGAACAGAAATGAAGACCCTTCAAGCCCTCCTCCCCAAACAATCAGTCTTCAGCCATGCACCACAGGAGTACCACATTCCCTTGCTTCCTGTTCCCCTTGCCTACTTGCAATAGGAATGCCAACAGCGAAGCGCTGCAAGAAGTGACAGCCCATATAGCATGCTAATCTTCAATGATGGTAGTACCTAGAGATGACTCCATAGGTGACAGTGCACCCAAAAATGGATTTAGAATGGGTTATAGGCAAGTAGTCACTATCTGTGACATGTCACACAGTGTTAGTTTTTAATGGTCATGAGTTCTCTTTATCATTGTTACTGGTTTCTCTTCATAAAGTTCTCAGACAGGCTTTTAATTTACAGTTTGAGATGGAACTTTTTTTTGAAGATCTTATTTTTCACTGTTAACTAAAAAAAAATATTTAAAAATTTGCACAAAATTGAACAAGAAACTCGATCACAGATAGATTTGGAGGAAAAGAAAGCTTGGTTTATGTTGGATAATTTTAATCCACTGTTCCTGTGCCATGAAATTAAGTTAATTTTTCTCACAACTGAAAAACACCTTCTGAACAAAACTAATAAAGTGTTTCACATTATTATTGAGATGTAGAATATCTCACAGCAGCCAGGAAATGTAAAGCTAAAGCATATATATATATATATAAAGTATATAACACCACAGTGTAATATACTCCACATTTTCACCCATAAGTTACCACTCCCGTGTACTACATACCCTTACAAATGTTCCAAAATGCAGCATTTGTGCCTCTCTGTGGATGCCAATACAAATGGGCCCTACAAATATCCATGTGACTACAGCGAGCTATGTAGAGGCTAAAGGAGGGCAAAAGAAAAGCAGAGTGTATATTTGTAAGAACTGAGCCAAAGAGGATGGCAGCTGTTAATTGCATCAGTTAAGTTGTATAAGCAGCTGATCTTTTTCCATTTAACATAATTATGTACTTGCAGAAGTTAATATTGTTGGTTTTAATTGTATGATGATATCTTTCATACTATTAGCAAGATAGCTGCAGTCTTTAAAAAGGAAGTTAAGATTGTGAAATTACTGTGAGAGTGAATACACTGTTGTTCTACAATTGGAACTCTCAGAAAATAGTTGAACAAGAGTGATTTTACAATAATGTAATTAAATTCTCAGTGCAAAAATACAAGCATTCTAATGGAGGTGTCTTAATTTGCATCAGATGGTGATGTGACTCTAAAAGCTTATTAGAGTCACAAAATGCTTTTATATTTAGGACCTTTACAAGTCTTCATGACATAGCTCAGATTAAACATTATAATTTTGTGAATTGTTTCTGATCATATTTTAATAATTATAAATGTTTCAGAGTACTCCAAAATAAAGCATAATCACTTGTTTTCATTGAAAAGTGATTTAGGATACAAGTTTAATAAAGTTATCACCACTGAAAAGCTGCTTTACCATTTCTAACAGTATACAGAGTAACAACAGCAGTGGTAGTGGAGACAAAAAGGTCTGAGCTGGCTGTTCTTAATTTAACAAGTTTTTGTTATTTAAATTACATGACTGTGATATTTGAATGTCATGACTGAACAGAATAATTCCAGATTGCCAGTAAACTCTGCCTGATTCTTCCCATTAGCTACAAGACTCCACATCTAGCTCTTATCCACTAGCTTAAGGTGGTGGGAATAGCTGCCTCAGATCAAGCAGGTCTGTTAGTTTATTCATCTTTTCTAAAATGTGTTAAATCAGTCCAGTTTCTTCAAAATATCTGCTGAATGAGGTACTGTCTTTTAAAGCTGCTGTAGTGTAATACTGAGAAGGAAGGCCAGTCATTAATGGCTATCAAAGACTCAAAATAAGCATACAGTGACAATTTTGATAGAAAATGAAGAGGTTTTCTGGCACAAGAAAGAAAACGTGTTTTGGGAAAAGTCAACAGGGAACTAGTTAAACCACACAGAAGACATGTGTATGCCCTCCCAGAGATCAGGTGAGGTGTTTTCATAGTCTAGTTTTCAATATCCCAAATTTCCAAGAGATAGGAGGAATTGGAAAAGTGTTTGTTTCAAACTGATACATGCAAAGGGATAAGAAAATGACGTTTTACCAAATGAATGAAGCATATTTTATAGCCTCTTTCCAGTTTCAGTTGATAATTAAAAAGAGTTTGCAGTGTTCAAGATAATCAAAGGCCTCTGCAACACATAATCAGTCCAGATGAATATTTTTCTTGGGGCGCTTTATCACTTGGACAATCTGCTTGTCTATTTCTTTAATCTAGTATATAGCTTACATATAAGATCATTTTCCTAATCTCATCCATATATTTTTACTCTAAACTCTCTCCTACATAAAGACCACCTGTACCTTGCCAACCATACTTTCATGAGCTCTTTCTTAAAGTAAAAAAAGAAAAAAAAAATCTCTTTATCTTGTGTCAGTCTATAAGCATAGCTGTACATGTGTTTTCTAAGTTGTGAAAGCCTGAAGACAGCACACCACTCAGGTGTAATTAAGAAGGGACCCTTATCCTATAACAGAAAAATGACACTGTGCAAAGATTCAAAGCTCAGTTGCTTTCTTTTTTCCAGCTTCTAAAATTGCAATCCTGGGAGACAGAGTTGCCTGAAGAGCAGGAATTAAAATACAATCTTTTTAATGCTCCTAGTCACTGGTCTAAGCCCAGGTATGGCCAGCAGTAATCCAAAGCCATCTAGTTTAGAAATCTTTGTGCCATGAATTAGTGGCCACATGCCAGGCACTCATTAGGCATTGCTCAGCGGTGGTCCCTGAAGGACAAAGCAATGGCACATCAATGAGGAAAAACGAGAAGCTTGTTCAACCGCTGGACCTGCTCTGTGGATAAACAGAGGTCTTCTAACTCACAGTCTTGAAGTCTGAATCTTCTCACAAGCAGGCATTTTTTCAGACTTTTTCAGGTACTTGGTGTCAATATTTGCATTTTTGCCCTGTCTACCCAAACATTTCGCTTCTCTCTGTTATCTCACATATGGATCAGGGTGAGTTTAAAGGCACACCCATGATCCACCCACAGCACAGGCTTTCCAACACCATCCCAGCGCTGAGTGTAATTCTAACACTAACTTGGCTTCTGAATTTGACTGAAATAACCAAACAGTCAAGCATTTCAACATATTTCCAGTCTAAAGATATACACATGTGCCAGTTGATTCCCTCAGTAAAACTAATGTTGATGTGGCCACCTCTGCCCAGGTGGGGTGGGAAGACACCTTCATCTTCACTTTACCAACAGGAAGCTGAGGCATGAAGAAATTAAGGCCTGGACCCATACAAGCTCCAACACAAACAGTTGTTAGGTGCCTCTTGCTTGTGACAAGTTAGACTGAAACTTTTTCCACACCTCCTGCCCTGGCCATAGCCATGTTTCTGATCCCAGCTGCTCTCCTCCTCCTCCCCTTGCCAAAGGATGACAACCACTCAGGTCTGCCAGAACAACTGCATGTGTAACCTCCCCCTCACACAGCTCATGAAAAACAGTAAGGACTAGCAAAGGCTTGTTGTTTACAGCACTGAAGATCAAGGAAATCAACTCAGAGAGTGGTTTTCCTGGTGGAGAAGAGATGATGGTGGTAATCACTGATATAGGGGGCAAGGGACTGCACGGGGAGGCATGGATGTTGAGACATGCCTCACTTACCACAACTACCTCCAGCACCAGTGCCAGGCTGAGCAAAGCAGAGACCATCTTAGCAGGGTGGTAAAGCATCCCCAGCCACTGCTCCACCTGCACAAAAGTCTACCAAGAAACACCTTTGCGGTCTGTGGGTGCAGTCACCACTGCAACATCTGCAGCAAACCTGCCTGCCCAGGGCTTTCTTTTCTTCCCCTGCCCTCCTTCTGGCATGCCCTGGTGCTTGGAGCTTCACCTGGGTCATGTAAGAGAACATGGAAGAGCACAGGACGTAATCCAGGCTCTCCTAAACCTCAGGCTGATGTCCCTCCTTCTGCTCGTAACAGTAAGAGGCAGTGGAGATATCTACTGATCTGCTCCTAATCTCAGAAGAGCCTCATCCAAACCACACGATACTGGCTCTCACTTCACAAAAATCTTCCATCCCAAAAGTGAGGCTTCTCCGAGCACCATTTACAGTCACAAACTGTGCGGTTTCTTGTAGGTGGAGGCATCGTCAAACCCTTGGCTCGGCACACTGCATTTCTGGTCTTCCCAGGCACTCGCAGCGAGCACCTTGGGAAAGAGAGAACACTCGGCACTAACAGTGTGACTGCACCAGCCGAGGGGGACACGTGCACACACATGCCCAAAATCTGTCATAGGGTGAGGGGATTCTCCCTCGTAGCTTCTTATGCTTTTATGTCAGACGGCAGCTATGACCTCTCTCCCTGCCTGCAGTGGCAAAACATCAGAAGTGGCACACAGAGATTCTTGGACAGAAAGTGAATTTATCTCTTGATGCCAGCCTCATTAGAAACAAATAATAAGTATTCCAAGACACAAATAACAAGTATTTCAAGACTTCTGCAGTCCCTGCAGCCTGTCGCCAACAGCCTTACTTTCTGTTACAGCTCAAATCAACTGCCCTGCTCAAAGGTAGTCTGTGAAAGAAGAAAGTCTGTGAAAGAAATTCAAATTCGGGTCTCCTAAAACCTATAATAGAATTCTATAATTAATTTATTCTATGTAGAAAAAATGCTATGCATGTTATTTTATTATTTGGAAGTAAGGCCTTCTGTTTTTTATATTTCATCATAGGCATCGGTTCCACAAATAGTTTCTGCATGTGACTAATCCTACACAGTGTCTGCAAGATCAGGGCCTAGATTTGTTTTCAGTCATTCTGGTAAGAAATTACTTAGGTTCTGAACTAAGCTAAGCTACATCTCAGAAGGGTTTTAGGAGGAAACCTAGAGTTTTGCCAGAGCCTAGGCACATGCCTAACCTCTCTTCTTTTCAAAGTCTCCCATCACATACTTTAAAGCAATGGTATGAAAATGGTCAGAAACATGAATGTATGGATCAGTGATATCACAAAAGACTAATTAAAAAGAAATTAAATTCCTTTTTTGCATCTGCTACTAACCTATTCCACACTTCAGCTGTTACTATTTTTTTCACCTGCTGGACCAGGCTCAGAAGGAGGACTGTCATGGGAGCACAAATTACCTCCAAAGCAATCAACAGTGTGAGCACTCAACAGCAGCAAGCCTTGATTATGGCACAAAGTTTCATCATGAACAACAACATGAATAATTTAGTTACAAAACAGCAAATTGGATAAAATATGACCAATTTCTGAGATGAAGGTTCACATCTAGCCATCCACAGTCCTGTACTGCCATCTGCAGCCTCCTGGTAACAGTCAGATGTCTAAATCATCAGGCTCACATCAACTTTAGCAACCGCATGGTCCCTATAAACATTAGGCATGTTCAGTGGCAGGCAGATGTTTTTTTTTCCACAAATATTATCATTAAAATAATCAAAATACTCCTCTTCAAGATTATGTTTGTTCTTTTTCCAACCTTTTTTTATTTTCTATTTTCTCTCACTTCTCTGCTGTCTT
This sequence comes from Scolopax minor, assembly GCA_028566535.1. NCBI lineage: Eukaryota > Metazoa > Chordata > Aves > Charadriiformes > Scolopacidae > Scolopax > Scolopax minor. The sequence continues at coordinate 113,344,901 of JAOXNG010000001.1, forward strand.
TGGTAATTGAAGTTGTATGTCAGACCCAAAGTGCAACACATTTGATCTCTCAGGAATTTTTTTTACATGCTGATAAAGAAGAGTGGTTTAGAAGTCATACAGAATGTCTTTGCTACATGTATAAATTGTATTTTAATTTGTGTCATTATAGTTATGGCATTAAAATTGTGTTTTAATAGAAAATATCCTCTAACATCTATAGTCAGAGAAATATAAATACATTTTCTTATACACTAAAGTTGCCTGGACTCTAAAAACATGCTATATAGTGCTCTTTCAATACGGATGCCTGTCTCTGTTTCAGGTTATGGAAGCAGATCAGCTAAAACAGCATTGAGCTATTACCCAGCAGGGAACTGGTATGTGGCTAAATGTAACAAGGTCCAGTGGTTTAGCAAGCTACCACACACCAGCGGTGAGCAACCACAGCTGACCATGATCCTTCATGGAACTTCTCCCAGTCTGCAAGGTAAAACAACAACCCCCTAAGGGGTTATTGAAAACATTAAGTTTAACCCAAGTATGCTCCAGGTGATACCTCCTGGCCATGGCTCCCATCTCCTCTGACATATAGTAATTTAGTAAGTAACTAGTTCATATGACTGGTCCTTTTGGTTCTTAATTTATCTTTGTTGATGACTGTAAGGCAAAGAATTAGCATCGTGTTTGCTGGAACTGAGTCACTGCTAGACTAAGAATCTTAGAGGATAATCACAATGATCTTTTTTCCCAGTCAAAGAAAAAGTCCTGGATTAAGAAGAGTAAATAGGCATGAAAAATTAGAAACAATTGACTTTATAGTAATAAGATAAACTCAGAACATCCACTGGCTGTCAAAGATCTAATAAGGCACCTCAGATCATCAAGTCTGCCTTGAAGGGAGCAGCATAACCCCTCTAAGACCTGGTGTAACTCATGTGTAAGAAGTCAGATCTGCTAGAAGCTGAGCGACTAACAGGTGCTTGACATTGGTTTTGCACATGTTGTCCCTCTGTTGCTAGGAGGTGGCACATCAGTCAGTAGGTAATGATCAGAGTGGCTGCGCACGCTGCAAAGCAGGCGGCTGCTGCTCTTGAGGAGGCAATGTATGCAGGATGCTCAGCAGCACAGGGAACACTGAGCTGGTGGGGGACAGGGTGGTCTGAGCAGGCTACCCTTTCCCAAATTAGAGACTAAGCATGCTACCAGAAGCTCAGGAGGAAACCTGAGCTGCTAGAGTGGTAAGATGCCACATAATATTAGCACAGATGCCTTTCTTGAACTGCCACAGCAGTTCACAGCCATGCCTCTTCCCTTCTGCTTGGTATGTAAAATCCACCCACGCATTGCCTTGGGAACTCAGGCTTCTGGCACTAGCTCCTGCTCTACAGCAAATTTTCAAAGTAAATTGTTTCAATATTGCTAGTGTAATATAAGGATCCGAAAGGTTTTGATCTGAAATAAAGAAGGAGCCTGAAAAATCCATATTCTCAATAAATTTATTCAGGATGATTGTCATGTTCTGAAAGGTTTAACAATGTCTCAATACCAATGTCCTTCTGGACACAGCCTTCTGTAGTTACAGCCATCATGTTGCGAATGGGGAATATCTACTTGGTCAGCTTTATCTTAAAAGTCAAATGCTTCTTCCAGCATCTGGTCAAATCACAGTGCTTAGCACTAGACCCATGGGTCTCTTAGGAGGTAGAAGTTGAGAGACCATGAGACACAGGCACATGGTCAGAAAAACAATCACATCAAGGAAACAAGCAAGAAGGATTCCAAAACTGGGGTCCAGCTCCATAGCCGATGAGGTTATGCACCCTGAACTGAGCACTTTATGTTCCACAGATAAAAATGACATACAAAAAATATACATTTAATTGCTGGAGCAAAGGTCTTACGGAATGCATGTGGAAATATAAACTGTACCACAAAGATCAAATAGGGAGAGAAAGTGATCCATGACTTTTCTAATAGATAATGCTCTTACTGCACAAACTGCTTAAAGAAAATGGTATGTAATAGTACAACTAATCCTTACTGCCAGTATGTGTCTTTGCAAGTGTCAGCATAGCAAAACAGTAGCCAAAATGTAAAGATTAAGGATACATCAATATTAAAACTATTTTTAAAAGACATAAATTATACTCCCTGGCATTGTTTTTTTGTCTTCAATATATTACACTATGCAAAGGAGTCACTGCAAAGAGAAAGAAGATGTATGCTTATAAGGGAACAAATGCAGGACAAATTGCTACCAGAGTTATTAGAGTGAATCGGTGTGCAGGACCGTGATTGAATTTTCATGTAGCCAGACTGACATCTTGTGGCTTGTGCAGAACGTTTAAACATGCAACTGGGGGAAATTAGCTTGTAAATTGTTACAGCATGGTAAGATACATCTTTTTTTTTCAGAAGAACAGAATGTGGCTCCCCCAGCGTATTAGTGGTTGCAACATGATGTTTATATATAAACTCTCATTTCTGTTTCTGCTTTTGCATGTACTTGCTACAAAGAGAGTGAGGAAATCAATGATGACGCTGGAGCAAGGGCAATGAAGGATTGCTGGGGATCTCGTCAAGAAAGGCTAGATAAAAGAGTATGTGCAGGGATAGTCAAAGGGCACAGCCACATTGTGCCCTGGTAGCTGGCACAGATCTTCGACCTCCTGGAAGCTTGAAGCACATGAAGCCTCCTAACCCTACTGACCTCGGGGCTGCGGGGCATAGGCACAGTGTCGAGCTCACCCGGCTGCTCAGCTCTGAGCTTGGAGTTGTGTTTTCTCCAGCCAGTCACTCAATACCAGGGGAACTCAAGATGAGCTCTGTGATCTCTGCACCATACTCCACTTTATGGTGCTAGGCATATTCCCACTATCATTACAGGGAAAGCCCAGCAGATCCGTTCAAGCAGAAGTGACAAGAAAGAGTTAGAAGATGGGTTTAAATAAAGTATGGTGAAAATGGAAAGCAAGGAAGACAAAATCTGCCAGAAGAAGCCATTCTTTCATCCTTGCTTTTCATGGCTCCATGGATGAAAAATGAGCTCACAGAGTCTGCTTTGACACTCGACACAGTGCTGAATGCCTCCTGTATCTGCATTCTTATCTGAATTATTCTAAGATCTTATAGAAATGGAGAAAATGTGCCTCCCTGTTATGAATAGTTCACAATTGCTAATACCATAAATACCGTATAATTACTAAAGTCTGCTTGAGAACAATTGAAAGCAAGAACATACCTAAAGCTGTGAAGTATCCAGAGTCATCATCTTGCTCTCTCTCCATAGAGGATGCAAAAGGATCTAAGGCCTGTGTCCTAACCCAGGGTACTTGCGTGACTGCCCTGAACTAAGGGGCAAATGTTCCAACAGAACTTGTAAGACCTTGTAAACCTAACACTTGGGCAAGCACATCCTCTGTACAAGCTCAGGCATCTCCCATGCTCAGGAACTGGAAGCTAGGGTTGGAAGGTAAAGTAGATTACTGTAGCAGAAAAGGAGACAGCTTTCACCAGAAAATTGTTTTAATTCAGATGTTTTGAAGCTGTATCTTAAGATGTGTTTAGCAAAAATACCAAAGCAAGTATTTAGAAGCAAATTTCTCTTGGCGCCTTTAAACAAGATCCAAAAGAGCTCCAGGGTCACTTGTCTGAATCCTAAAAGATAGGCAGGAAGCACAGCTAGGCCAACAAACTCAAGTATTTCTTAGATTAAAATGAAAAGGCTGAAAATAGTAAGATATTTCAATACAGTTTATAAAAAAGGAAAACGTGCAAACCCATTTTCTCTTCCTCATTTGGAGCGTGGATCATAATCCCATAGAAGGATTCTTACCTCCCAGCTGATCATACTTCTGAAACCCTGTATCGCCCTAAGACATTGCAGCTAAGCTGCTTCTGGTACCTCTGATACTGTGTGAACACAGTCCCACACTCCCCCCTCCACGCCTGCCCACAACGGGCACAAGCGACGATTGTGCATCCTCTTGTATTCTGAAAGTTAGCAAGAATTTGAGTGTTTAAACTCAGAAGATAAAGTGAAGTTAAAAGTAACATTATCACTGTGTACAGAACTAAAATTCTCAGTGTTTATGTGAAGGGTGGGTAGAAGACAGTGCAGAACGAGGATGTTACAGAGCAAATAGTCATAGTAGTTCTTAGAGCCAAATTTTAGCTAAAATCTAAATTATAGCTAAGTTTTGTGAGCCTAGAGCTTGCATTTCCACGTGCACATTTCCATGGATGACAAAACATGCACATCAGCCAGCTAACCAGGCATCTGATCACACAGTAGACTTGAACATGGAAATGTTTTGCAGCCCAAAGTTTAGAGTCTAAATTTAACAATGTGGTCCTTTGCATCAGCCTGTGTTGTGTAAATCATAATGTCCAGTGTTGAATTGTAGAACCACTACTGGCTTCGCTTATGTAGTTACAGAGTCAATTTGTTGCTCCATTGTGTCTCCTAAATGGATGTCATGGTGGTCAATGTTTTCGGAGGCAAATGAGGAAAATGCATGTCCTCTTCAAAAAAGGAGAATTTTGAAAGGAGAGGCTGGAAGTAAGCATTTTGAAGTGCAGAAAATGAAAACCAGTTGCTAAAAGATTGTTTCTGATCTGTGGCTCAGCACCAAACTTTGCCTCCCTCACTCTTGATTTGCCAGTTCCTCATCTGTGTGCACCTTCAGGGAACCAGGGGGGCAGCCTGGAGCAGGGTCCTCTTTCCTGTGGTGGTGGTAGGGTCTGGCCATTAGATGATGATGTGTGCAAGGGGCTTACTTGGGCAGCAATCGGTGAATTTGACAAAATATGAACCATGATCTAGCACTTTGTTTACGGGCTTCATATTCATGTTTACAAATTGTGAATTCTGAGGCTCACGCTTTTTATGTTTCCTGTATGAAAAGGGCAGCCAGTATACAGATATTTATTACATTTACCAGTGTTTCTGAATAGATTTTTTTTAAAGTACATGGTTTTATGAAGTGTAATATTTTTATAGCAGAATTATGATCTTTGGACTTTCTATATTGTTACCTACAAGTGTTTGCAAGTAAGCTCTTTGCACCCTTTTTTCTGTGCACTGTGTCCAGTGTTGCTGCTGTTGCTGGCCTCAGCTGCTGCTGCCCCACCGTGACGTGGGCTGACGGTATTGTGAAACTGTGCAAACTAACTTCAAAGAGCTGTGATTGTGCTGAAGGGCTGGCTGCGTGCTGGGTCCCTCCCGGCAGCAGGGATGGGGAGCTATGCTCTACCAGGGCAAGAGTTTACTGTGGATGGCCCCCGAGGAGAAACCTCAGTGCCCACCTTTCTCTGTACTCCGCCATTTTGGCTTGGCATGCCCATCCTTTCTTTTCTTTATAAAGAAATAAAAAAAAAAAAGAAAAAAAAAGGATACTGCTCGTTTTTGCATAATTCCTTTCCAGTTCCCAAGCATGGGCCATGTTTGAATGTCATTTGTTGGTCACAGTAAATGCACCCTTTTACCTCTTCAAATTATATCTGGAGCTGTTGCCTCTGTGCAACCTGAATATTCAAACCTCACTTTGGGAAGCAACAAGTAAGCCTTTAACCCCTCATCACTCAGAGAGTTCACCCACCAGACAAATTTAGGATTTTACTGCCAGGCAAATGAGCGCTTTCACACAAGCTGCCTGGCACAGATTTCCCATGCCCATTAGAGATTTTCTGAGGTACAGTTCTTCTGGAAACTCCTGGCTGCTGGCTGGAGCCTTTTTTGCTTGCTGAACTTACTAGTGACCACAAAAGTAAAATCAGTCCCTCCTACTTTGAGGGATTGATTCTGCTTCTCTGGTGTTACCATGCCTGAGCCCACACACCGTTACAGTGGTGTTCATGTCTGTGGATTTCCATCAGCCCACCAGCATTGCAGGGGTGACGAGCCTGGCTCAGGCTCCCCATAGGAACAGCATGTGGTCTTAGAGAAACTGCACGTGATTTGGGTCCAAGCAAGCATAACCAAGAAAACTCAGACTTCAAATATATTACTCAAAAGATTTCTGCTATGACCATAGGTAGTCTCATGCCTCTGTTCTCCTGCCAGCTGCTTCTCTCCTCCTCCCACTTCTCTGCTTCCATTCTTTTCTCTGTCTTCATGGTCCTTCCTCACTAAGACATGCATATGTCCCTCCTCATCCTCTTGCTCTGCAACCCAGCACCTACCATGAATTATTCCT
>JAOXNG010000001.1:113358829-113370401 GCA_028566535.1 Scolopax minor
TAGAAAGCCACTAGAAGGTCTCCCCAGCACCTTCTTTTCTCCAGGCTGAACAACCCCAACTCTCTTAGCCTTTCCTCATAGGAGAGGTTCTCCAGCCCTCTGATCATCTTCATGGCTCTTCGCTGGACTTACTCCAACATGTCCTTCCTGCGCTGAGGACTCCAAAGCTAGACACAGTACTCCAGGTGGAGTCTCACCAGAGTGGAGTAGAAGGGCGGAATCACCTCCCTGGAAAATTTTCTGTCTTATTGCTGTGATATTGCTTATCTGAAATAATCATGCAACATCCACCAACACTGAAGAACACAAACTGATCACCCTGAGTTATTTCCAAAAGCCTGAGGTTTCAGGAAACACACCACTTAAGATACCATGCAATGTCCCTTGCTTTTAAATGAACGACCAGGCGTAATTTACTGCCCACATGGCCCCAAAATAATCTGTGAGCTTTGAGAAGCAACATAGAATAACAGAATCATAGAATGGTTTTGGTTGTAAGAGACCTTTAAGATCATCAACTCCAATCATTAACCTAGCACTGCCAGGTTACCGCTATACCATGCTCTCAGTATTGCATCTACACATCTTTTAAATACCTCCAAGGTATCAACTGCTTCCCTGGGAAGCCTGTTCCAATGCTTGACAACCTTTTCAGTGAAGAACTTTTGTTAATATGCAATCTAAACCTCCCCTGGTGCAACACAAGGCTTTTTCCTCTTGTCCTATCGCTTGTTGCCTGGAGAGAAGAGACTGACCTGCACCTTGCTACAACCTCCTTTTGAGTAGTTCGGGAGCACGATAAGGTCTCCCCTCAGCCTCCTTTTCTCCAGACTAAACAACCCCATTTCTCTCAGCCTCTCCTTATAAGGCTTGTGCTCTAGACCGTTCACCAGCTTTGTTGCCCTTCTCTGAACACAGTCCAGAGTCTCAATGTCTTTCTTGTAGTGAGAGGCCCAAAACTCAACACAGACATCATGAAGCTTAAGAAAAACCACAATAACCATATAGACTAACTTGCTTGGCTGGAAGAAAACACTATTTTAATGAATTTTGCAATCTATGCGTGATCATCATCATGCTTTTAACAGGTCATTCTGGAAAACTCAACAGAATAAAGATTATTTGACATGATATAGGTATATAACAAGATTAGCAAACCTAGTTATTGAAATCTATTTACCGTTTACCCCAAATATTCCTTGTTTTTGTTTCATAACTTTTCTGAGAAGCAGGAAATAGAAACACAAAAAGTGACTTGCTTAAGTGGAATCACAGCAAAGGAAACACTTGAACCCTCTTGAGTCCTCTGCTACCCATTCTACGGACCACCCTACCTTAGCCTCTAAATTACACATGATGTCAACTCTAGCACATAACAAGAGTCAGTTCCTGCTCTGGAAAACAGATCTGTAAAATTAATATATTTCTGCTGATATTAACGGTCATAATATGTTTTTTCTTCCTGAAATAGATATTCTCATTTCTAACCCTTTTAAGTACGGCAAAGCCATGCCCATTAACAAACAATGAGTAAAACTCTGCTCTGCATCATGTATCAATATGTTTTACTTTCTGCATCATGTATCAACGTGTTCCAAATCCAAGGCCATAATCCTGTCTCTCCAGACAGCCTCTGGAAGACAGAATGAAAAAGAATAACTAGAAACAGAATCTGAAGAACGTGTGCTTGCATAAATACAACACGAAACACAGTTTGGCTGGTGAAAAGTTATGGTGACAATGAAGAAGTCAAGGAGAATGCAGCTTGAATTTCAAGAAGATCAGAAGCCTGCAGAGCTGGCAGATATACAAATATGTCTTGCAAACTCAACAAAATTACATAAAATCTGCTGTTACCTAGACATGAAACTATATCACGCCATATTTTCTGTGCTTTTGTTTAGAATATGACCTCAGTAGTGGAGAAGGCCTTTCAGAGTCTATTTTGTACCCACTTTTTTTTCTTGTGAAGAAACAGAAAAAGTAGGAAGAAAAATTCTGATTGCACACATACATTTTTTATTTGTACTTTCAGTGCTAGGGGATAAATTCAGATCTTCAGAGCTGAAGGTTTGGGGATAGATATTTTTTCTGCATGGCTGAGCTTTTACAACAGCAGCACATATGAAAATTCAGTGCAAATGAAAAGCAACAGTAGGCAGAGATGGTGATGACTGCATTTGAAAGGGTCATGTACAGTCTTCCTACTGACACAACAGCAGACCCATGAGAAAGTCAGAAAAAAACCGCAGAGCATTAAAAAGGGTATAAACAATGCAGAAGAAAGCACAGGCATTATCCACAACTCTGTATTAACCCTGAGGCCAGATCCTCCATTAGGGGCACTTCAGTTTCACATCAGTGAGGGCAGGGGAGGGGTGGAAAAAAGAAGTACTTATGTTATAAACATACAAAGCATCTTGATAATATTTATATCATTTTTTTCTTTATGCTAAATGGTAGAAAATGGTAGGAAATCAGAATACACATTCTTCAGCTTATAGCAACTGCAAGCAGAATATAAATTGCTGCCAACATTCAGTTAGGGGCTTAGTCACAGGATCTTATGGCAGATGATTACACCAAGAGACATTTTGAGTACTTCGCAAACAGTCTTGGAGACATAAGCTTCCCAGCTCCCACCATGAGAGTAAAGATTTGCTCTTTCTACAAGCTAATCAAATCACAGTATTTTTTTTTAAAGATAGCATAGCATTATGGTACATTATGTGGTGGTTTTCTCCTGTGAGTAACCACAAATTGCTACATGCTGCAAGTAACCACAAATTTTAAGTACTGCTGCAAGTACTTACAGTACCAGTAGTTCCTTAGACTAAGGAATCCTGAAACACTGGGTCATACAGGCTTAAAAGCCATCTGTCTTTTGAGAAGAAGGAAAAGTAATTGCATGCAGCCTATAGACACAATGTTTTATTGTACTTTAATCAAAGCCCATTTAGTCATAAGATAAATTTAAACAGACTTCAGCAATAAAATCTTTGTCTCAGGCTTGTCTTACGCAACTGAAGAGCAAAAGAATAATTTTTTTTAATGGAAAACATTTTTATTTGAGTTAAAGAACATTTACAAAATTAACTGCCAAATTACACTCTTTGCAAAGGAAAAATATTTTAATTGGCTTCCAGATTTTTCCTGATGAGGCAAATTTGTTATCTTTTCCATCCATGCACCTAAAACTGTCCCCTGACTGAGACGAGTTTGTTCAGGTACTATCCTAGTGCTGTCATTATTATTCTTAGTATAATACATGGACTATTGTGGAAGCTCTATAAAATGTTTTCCTGATGGCACACAAATCTTGTCAGCAAATGTACTTTAGTCTGCTCTTAGCTGGTGTGCACTAAAGATAAACAACTAGTGAATTATACATGTGACTTCATTTAATATTCTTGGTAAACTGTTTATTATGTCTGTGGCTATACGCTGCTCTCACTCTGTCTCCCACTCTTTACTTTGCACAATTTAGTGATTAATGGTTAAAAAAGACAAAACTTTTGCCAGTTTGAACAAATAGTTCTGGGGACTTGATACACCTGGGCACGATTCCAAATTTGAGGAGGCGCCAGTAAACTAATAAAGAATGTTACTGATCTGTTCTAGCCATGCGAAATCAGGATTTCATCTTGTACAAACTATGCAGGGTCAAAAGCAGTTGACATTTAGTTTAGGAGTCCTTGGGATGTTCCCAGGCGTTGGTGATTCACCAGGTCTGATCCAGTGTCTCAGCTTGCTCCTAGGAAGCAGTATGTTGGTAGGTGGGACACAGAAGTTGCAGGTTTTTGAGTCCCCAAGACCAGTAAAAGATGTCCGTGGTACATTTTTTTGTGAGACAAGCTCTGTTAAAGTCTGCTGTGCTGGGCAAATTCCAGCTCTGAATAATTTATGCCTGCTTAAGCAAGCTATAAAAAAATAAGCATATATGGTTTTATTCTTTGCTTCCAGTGCTGGAGCTGGATCCAGAAACTTTGGTAAAGGTGACTGAGAGGCACAGAGACCTACCAACACAGCTGCTAAATACAGTGTTTTGTGAATGAAAGTGAAAGATCTCTCTTGCAGCCAGGGGACAAGGGACAGGTCTTAGTGGATTTGCAAAAGTTATGGATGCCAATTTTTGCAGCCAGCAGTACATCCACAAATGACAGTCAACTGGGACTTTTCAGTCTGGAAAAGAGACATCTGAGAATGAATATGATAGAGATCTATGAAACCATTGTATGACATGGAGTCATACAATGTCTTTCTGTTCCAGAACTTCCAGTTCTCTTCCAGAACTACAAAGCATTAATGAACCTCATAGGATCCAAGTTCTGAGCAAACTAATGGATGTTTTGTTCATGCTTTAGATCTGCTTCCTGCAGGATGCAGATGCTGTGAATGTTAAAGTTTTACAGGAACCAATGGGCAGCTACACCAAATGCACAGGTTATGGATTTTCTTGAATATACAGAAATCTCATATGATTCAGAAAGCTGAGAGCTGGGAAAATGTTAGGTAGAAGTACTACATGTGTGAGCTCCAATACTACAGCCCCTTCTCCAGCCTCTTTAGGTTCTGTCAGAGGCAGAAAAACTGAGAAAGCTTCATCTTTGGCTTTACACTATTGCTACTGCCATGACTACCGCTTCTGTTCTGGAAAAATAAAACACCCTCCAGCTGCTAGTGGTGCAAACCAGGTCTGTCTGGTTGCAGCATCTGAGCTCAAGGTTCAAATTCCTCTCTGCTACCCTACCTTGCTTTAATTTAATAAAACCCCACAAAATCAGCAGCAGAGGGTGAGGAATGATACTAAAATCTTTATTTCCTTATTCATGATGAAACATCAAATCGACAGTTTCATGGGAACAATGTGATACACTTCAAACCACCTGCTCATTCTGGCATGTAGTCTATTTTGCTTTCTATTAGATCAGACATTCTGGTAAGACTCTTCACCCATTTGGCAGCAAACAAAATTGGATATCTAAACAGTCACTGGAACACAGACCCGATTCTATTGATTGCCTTCAGCGAGACCTGCCACATTGCTTTTTACACATCATCAGTAGGTCTCTAAAACCATGTTTTCCAAGTGCAGTTCTGGGTACCTCTATTCTCTGAGAGCCACTAACTGCAGCTGCCAAGGGAGTATTTGGGGTGGTAGGCATTCCCTTGAAAACATGCAGCTTAAATATAATGGAAAAGGGGCTCAGAAAAGATATTAAAAATCAACATTGGCAACGGTGCATAGAAAGAATAATCAAAGTTTATAGATGTCTTTTATTTAATGTGAAACTGAAACACCTCAAAATCAAAATCATCATCAGAAGCTATTTTTTAAAGGAAAGATACTGTGGTAGGCGTCATTGGCTAGGGCCCCAATCCATCCCAAAGGCTTTTGCATGAGATTAGTATGTCTTTGCTGAACTGGATCCCCTGTGCAATACAAAGAGAATCTACTAGGTTGGGATGGACAGTAAGCCCTCTTTTCTGCAGGAGACATTGTAATAAAATGCAAGCAAAGTCTAGGCCACTATTAATTCCATAGGACACCATTGCATGGGTTTGATTCCAATCTATGTCAGCTGAACACCTAATTTGCAAAGAAAAATCCTCTTCTTTTGAACATGTAAGTCAAATATAGAACTGCTGTGCAGTCTTTCATGCACTGTAAATGAGATCCGGGCCAGAATACTTGCAGAACTGAATCATAATTCAGAAGCATTGAAGTTGGCCAGAAAATGTTGGGACTGGCACTTCCTAAATCAGGTGCTTAATTTTGCAACTTGATGCCTTAGGACTTTTATAAATAACAGGAAATGCTTTGGGGAGCTTATTTAGTTGATTTGGACTTTTTGCCTTTTTCATAAGAAATATGAAATATAAGCTGCCTTCTTGAATCCCTGCACAAATTCCTGCCTGTGCAGTTACTGCTAAATTCTAGACCCGCCTAGATATATCCTGGTTTCAAATTTGTTTCATTTACCAAATCCATATGTCATTGCACTCAGTCTTGCAACTTATGGCACTGGGCCTGAGACACTACAGTACCCTCACAGGGCAGCTATAAGAGCAAAACACCGTTTCTGCCTTCTCTGGTGCATTTTCAGTGTCAGTCTTAAGACTCTCCTCCCACCACCTCCTTGTGCTTTGTCTTTTGTTATGAAGTGACCCACTCCACCCAACCACAGCAAGCGGACAACTCTGCTATCAATCACAGCTTTGGAGTGAATGCAGTGCAATGTGCAGGTAGAAGCAGAGAGAAGAGCAGTATCCAAATGACAAGAAAAGCAACAAGGTCTCTATAGACAGGACAAGGAATAATTGAAAAACGCAAATGCAAATATAGTCTTTCCCAGAAGACATAGCTGAATAAAGAACAAGCAAAGGCATTTAAGATGAGTTTGAACACACAGGGGTGCAACAATTTACCTCGGAAAATCCCAGTCTGTGTCATTTCTGCTGTGACTTTATGATCTGCTGTTCACAGATTGTCATTTCCTTGTTTTGGTGGGGTGACAAAAGCAAAGGAGGACAAGGATTAAACCAAGTAGAAGGGGAGCAAAAGTACTTTGGAGGAAAACATCCAGAAGGATATGTATGTGGGACTGCAAACATCAGCAAGCAAAACAGCACAGGTGGAGTAAATAAGCACTTCAGAGCAGTTGATGCTAAGGGCCTCATTAATGAGGTGTTATTGACTGACAAGGACCGTGAGAGCAGAGGTAGTAAGTTCAAACCTCATGAGGCAGAGGGGGATCAAACCTGCCTGTGCCCTGCTTGGCAAACGCCTGGATGAAAGAGAGGTGGCAGTAATACTACCATTATACTCATCTCCACAAGTCTGCAAGACAGTTCTTTTGTTTGCTTGGTGGTCCAGGTAGGAACATGTTCCAATTCTGTTGCATTTTCCCCAAAACTTGGAGGCTTTTCAAGTTGGAAAACAAATCAAAGAACTTTGTATTCAGTGCGACCCAAATTACATTTGCTACTGACTTTTAAGTTTGGCTGGTTGAACTGCACACTAAGGTATAATCTCTCTAGTCTGGTATGAAACTCTTAGAACAAGGCCAGCTCTCTCTAGCAGTATCTAGCTGTTGAGGCAGCTTCACACTCCATCTGAAATGGCCAGCACCAGTGTTGTGTTCTTCCCTACTTGTTTCAAGAGAATGAAATTTCCTTCCTGTGCATCTGCATGAATGTGGATATGGTTTAGCCTTTATCAAGGCCTGAAAAGAAACTTTTCCTTTAGCAAAAACCTAGATCAACTTTATTTAGAAATATGTGGGTGAATCACCCTAAAGGCTGTATAAACAAAAGCATTCTTCCTGCAGAATTGAGGCAGGACAACTTGGTAACATATTTTTGTAGGAATTTAAATCTTCAGTTATCTCTGGAATTCTTAAAACACTGCCAATTAAATTTACAATTCAATAATTAGTGAATTGTGTCTATTAATTAAAGGCTACACGTCATCCACTCTGTATCCACAGTCTAAAGAATTGCACAAAAACATCTGCCTTAGATTTCTTTTTGAACCTTGTTTTCCAAGATAAGCAATCACCTATTAACAAATCTGAATGGCACTTTGAAACAAAATTTAAACAAGAAAATAAACTGTTTGTTTAAAAAAAATAGAAGGCATAATCATAGAGAGCAAAGTCCCTACTTTAACTAAATACAGTAATTAAAATAACAAGCACAAATCCTAGCAACAGAGCAAAGAGGAAAAATATTATTTCACCATCCCTTTTGGAGCAGGCAAGGTTAGACACTGCTGCCTCCTTTTTGCAGATGAGAACTCTAATGCACAAGGCAGCTGTATGCATTTTCAAAATTCAAATGTAGCCAGCAGAGCCAAGGTGAACACACAGAATTGCCTGGACCCTCATTGTGGGCTGAGCTTGTCTGACTGTGCTACTATTTAAGATCCATGGTACTGGCAGAGACCCCCGGGAATGAGACCCTCACTGTAACCAGAGGTAGGTCCTCGTGCCTACAGGGCTGCCCACTGGTAGCCAAATGCTGAGCACCTCCTGGGGCAGCTCTCCCTGCTTATTCAGGCAACATGGCGTCTTGCAAAACCATCGCCTAGCATCAAAGGAACAAGGGGAAGGTGCAGATGTAAGCGCACGTCCCCCCAAGAACTAGAGTAACGCCATCAAAGTCTTTCCCATAAACGACTCACAGGTACCAGAAGTCATAGCTGATATTAAATATGTGCTGATTTGGGGCCAAGAAATATGTATCAAACCTAACCAAATCTCAAACTTAAGTATTGGTGCAGCAATCATGCATTTCATGTGATTTCAAAGACTATGGGGGATGCCACTTTTGTCTCTACCACAAAACCTACTGCTAATTTATTACAGATTACTTGTTGATGTTTACCTGGCCATGCCCAGTATCTCTGCTGACTTTTTTTCAAAAGAACACCAAATATATCCAGTTTATCATCATGCCTATGACCATGTAGTGGGCACCTGAAGCCTGCAAATTATTTTTTCCGAAATGGCCTCTAAAAAGCAGGTACACTTTTGAGTTCTGGCATATATAAAGACATAGTGTGGCAGCACCAGGCTCCTCTGTCGGCTGTCCTGTCTCCCACTGTAGTCAAAACCATGGTCTCACACAGAGGACAAAAACACAGGACTTCAACTCAGAGAAGGCAGAGGGCAAGCCTGGAACAACAGGAGCCGGTGGGGACAAGCCCAGTTGGCTTTCTCCTAGAAGGCTGCAGCCGGAGAGCCTGCTGCCCATGGCAGGTGTTTGCAGCCTGTATCAAGTCCCATGGTGCCAGAGCTGGGCTCTTCAACATGAGTTAAGAGTTCACTGCTACTCAGAATTGCCCTTAAGACAGACATAAGAAGAAGGGGGTGGTCCTCAGGTCTCCGTTTTCAAGCACAGACTGTAACAGGGAAGCTGACTCCCTACCAGAGCGATGCCTTAATTCCCTTCTGACTCCCCTGGCTTCTCTGCACATCTGTCACAGTGTGATTCCACAGCATTTAGTTAAATGCACTAGAGATTTTCCGTTATGATAACTACAACTCTGGTTTTAAAATCCATACCATAATCTACCCAAAAGTAGATGTTTTTAAGTTATCCATTCTGTTTTAACACTACATTTTTAAGACAAAGAAAACCACTCAAATTATTTTAAACTTAGATTATTACTTTGGCTTCTTTTAAATTCTTAGGGTTTTCTTCTGAATTTAATGAGCTTAGCAGTGCTTTTACAGAGCAAGTGTTTAACATGTGTTGACCATACAACCAGCAGGATAAATTCCACTGAAGAAAATTATTGAAAGTTCCATAAATCAGAAAAGAATTTACAATATTCTCCTCTAATTTCTGGGAATAGTTCGATTGCAGAGGAGAACAAAAATATAATAAAATAAAAATAATATTTTAATATATTGCAAATACCTACTGTATTATTGTAGCAAGATCAATTCAGTAATTCGTTCTCTATCCAGTATCATGGCAGTCAGATCATTCAGATGTAAAATGTGGTACTTACATGATGCTTTCTGCAAGTTGAAGGAACCAACTGTTTGTGTAACAAGGGATTCTTAGTGAAATGGGAACACACAGGAGAATACAGGTTGCACCAATATATTTCAGTATCTTTGGAAGTAAAAGCAAAATCACTATTTTCCCTCACTTCACATACCATCAAATAAGTTACTGCCAATGATTCTGAGTCAGAGACCTCTTAAAATCCTTTTCTTCCTCAAAGCTCCAGGAGATCAAAAAAATTATATTTTTTTTTGACAGTCAAATTACTCTACAAGATTCAGTTCTTACTATATGAGAAATTCCACTGGTAGCAGTAGAGCTTTTAGTAAAAGCAAGACTTGAATAAACCAAGATATACAGAATCCCTTCCATTAGATGACTTCTGATTCCCAATTTGCTCAATCTCCTAGAGACGATCTTCCCTTTCTTGAGAACAAATCACTTAACTAATGGCAGAGAATTAAAAGTTACAGAATGCACAGTCTCATCTTCAACACATAGAACATATTTCACTCTGAATCCTGTATAAAGCCTTTCTTATCTTTACAGCAGTTGCTATGAAGTCAGTCAACAAATTTATAAGGTATTTTAGTATGCATTTCAATTTTGTCTACATTAGAGAAATTTATTTTTGAGAAATATTTGTTAATAAGCAGTTTTTTTAATCTTTGTGAACCTTACAAACCCTTTGTTGTAATGGGAAGTACTTGAGACAGAAAACAGACTTGCACAGTGATCTTGCAGATAGAGAATTTTCAGATACCTATTTGACATTCCTTTGTGGAATATGACTAAGATTACTGTCTTCATAGTTTAAACAAGCAAGATAAAAGCAGTATATGTTGATTACATATTTAAAAAAAAAAAAAACCACAGTGTTTCTGAACTTTAAAAGTAGACAGTTCATCTGCATCTCAGGAATAATCCAATACAATTCAAATATTGACAAGCAGTCTGCATTTTAGACTTTAAGTGTTGCTAGCTTACCTAAATTAAAAAACAATCCTGGTTACCATTATACAACTGTATTTGTAAGAAACAATCTGGGAATACTAAAATATAAATATTTTATAAAGCATAATGCAGCAGAGAGCAAGTTAACATGCAAATAGTTGCCTATGGGAAGAAAAAAAATATTATTTCATTGAAAGCTACAAAATTGAGTGGTCTTAAACCTTCAATTTCTTAATCTTTTCTTACTACAGTTTTCTCCCTTGTCAGAAAAGGAATTTCAAGAAAATATCTTTGCCAGGTCTTTGCTTGGTATGAAATGTCAGAAAGCCACTGAGAGGCTTTTAAGTTGCCTAGGACTCAGATATTTAGCATTATTAGCTGTTCACTAGAAAAAGACACATAAAGACTGAATCAACAGAAAACTCAGCTAAAGGGACAAAAAGTGTAAGTTGGAAAAGACACTCTTGTTCCAAGATGAAGTTGAAAGTGAACAAAATTTACATTTTAAAAGCTTACCCCCCTGCAATGTTTGTGATTTTTGTTTACTGTTAGCCTTTTACTAAACAGCTGTCATTTCCCTCTAAAAACAAATATATATATATATATATATGAAATATACAGATGATTTGGTACAACTTTGCAGGTGATGTATCTTTAGTCTGTGAAGGGGCCTACAGTATGCTCCAAGAAATTTAGGAAACGAGGAAGAAGACTTCTTACTATAGAGCAGGCCTTATTCCAAAAAATACAAAAAACCAGCTGACTTACGGTAGGTACCATTTCAGAATCACAGAAAGACATGGGGTTGGAAGGGATCTAGTCTAACCCCCCAACAAAGCAGGTCCACCTAGAGCAGGTTGCACAGAAAAGTGTCCAGGTGGTTTTTGGATGTCTCCAGAGAAGGAGACTCCACCACCTCTCTGGGCAGCCCGTTCCAGGGCTCTGACACCCTCACCGTAAAGAAGTTTCTCTTCATGTTTAGATGGAGCTTCTTTTGTTTTGTTTTGAGTTTGTGCCCATTTTCTCTTGTCCAGTCACTGGGCACCACTAAGAAAAGACCAGCCCCATCCTCTTGACACCCTCCCTTTAAGCATTTATA
>JAOXNG010000001.1:113401764-113413616 GCA_028566535.1 Scolopax minor
CGCAACTTGAAGCCATTGCCCCTTGTCCTATCGTCTGTAACTTGGGAGAAGAGACCGACCCCTGCCTCTCTACAATTAGGAACTGTATATGTTGTTACTTTTTGTTTCTTAGGAACTTTTTTATGGAGAAAAGCTTAAGTTTCTCATCTCTTTGGCAAGATATTTCTTTAAATTCCCTGAATATATGTTTATAACTGATGGAGATAGGCAACAATAAATGTGATCTAAAATGTAAATGTAAACTGCTCATGCTTGAGATCTGAAATGCAGTTGTCACAGATTGTTCATTTTGGGTAACAAAATTCTTTAATATCTAACTTAAATTCTGAACTGAGTAAGAATAAATTACTACCTTTGGGTCCATCTCATACATTATAGTCTTAAGACTATTGAAATTGTTCTGTTCTGCTATGCACAGGTGGTAGTTCTTGATGCTTCCCTTGCACATAGAAAGTAAAGTTTAGTTTCTGAGTCAGGCTGAAATGTTCAGAATATCCAGCACTACGTAAATGTATGTTTACAAAATGGTTGCATTCTTTATGTTTCAAAAAAACTCAAACCAAACTACAAAAGTATCATCAACTTCATTTATAGGTTAAAGGACTGTCTCCAAGATTAAATGGGAAGGTTGATCTACTGCTATTTAATCCACCATACGTGGTAACACCTTCTGAAGAGGTAGGAAAACTTTGAAATAAACAATAAAAATGTTATTTCTACTGTCAGAAAAAATGGCAAGTGAAATCAGCTCTGGTATGAAAACTGCAGGTTTTTTTCCTAAGTAAAGGATATTGTGGGAGTAGTACTGTTGTAGTGAAAATTATTTACTGGAGTGGCTTATAAAGAAAGACTACATGGGAATGAGGATTGGTAGCTGCTGCTTTTCAATGCGTATTTTCTCCATCAAGCATAAACCATGGAAGACTCTCTTAGGCACACTAAGGTATCCTTATAGAAGACTTTCAATGGAAAATGTGTTTGTTCCCTGCAAAAATAAATATCCTCTGCTTCTGCAGACTCCTACCCTCAGAATTTGACACATGAACACTTAAAGGGTCTTCTGGCCACCTTCCACTTGACAAACAAGCTCATAAAACATTACAAGAAAATATATACAAAGCAGGTGACAAAATACAGTTCTTTTAATTCAGTTTAAGAAAAGAATTGGAAACAAAAGTACTATGTTCATCGTGTAGGAAGTAGTCTTGAAGTAATTTTGCTGCATTAACTAATCTGCTGAATCAAATTGTCAGATGTCTAATGGCAGACACCTAATGCTGGAGATTATGGTGACATTTCCCTTATAAGTACCACTGACACTTAGGTCAGTCTGTATTAAGATAATCTTTGCTTTCATTCTTCCTAGGTGGAAAGCCACGGAATAGAAGCATCCTGGGCCGGTGGCAAAAAGGGCAGAGAAGTAATGGATAGAGTGTTTCCATTAGTACCAGACCTACTTTCACCAGGAGGATTATTCTACTTGGTCACAATTAAAGAAAATGATCCAGGTGATCACTTTCCTTGGATCCTTTAATATGCCAAACCAGATTTAAAACTGTATTAATCAAAGTGTTGATCACAGCAGCATTCTCCAGGTTATCAGACTTCAGTAAACAAGAAAAGGTAGTACATAACATCAGTTGACTCTAACGTGGTGATGGTAACTAATTGAAGATTGACAGCACGTATTGAAATTCCTATAGGTGTTCTGGGTCATGATCTAGAAATGCTGTAGAGTGTACCTGCATGCTTCACACAAACCACAGCATCGCTGCAGACTCTTGTGTTTCTCATTTTTCAAGTTTGGGTGAGGGTCTAACCTACAGAGGGACTTTTACATAACACGATGCCCTTGGAATCCTTTTTCTGAATTCATGCCTTGTGCATCCAGTGTATGGTAAGCTGGACTAAAAATATAAGCAAATTTACCAAAACTAAGAACTTCCTGAGCTACTTTGGAAAATAGTAGTATGTAGGTCTTGGGTCCAGCAGCTCTGCAAGACTTCAAGTTGGAAAGGTAACTGAACTAAGTAGTGAAGCCAGGCCAGCCTTTTCTCATGAAAGAGAATGGTGGTGTAAACTCAAAATGCAAGAGCCCTTAGAAGGAGCTTCTAAGTCCAAATCTTTTCTCTACATGTGTCAAAAATTAAAGACATCACATTTCTGATCTAATTGCATAATGGTTATATATTATGACATAATTTCAAAAAGATTATTTTTTACAGCTGATTAGGCAATTTCTAGGAGAAATTGCTATGAATTTCATTTTCTTTTACAATTTAGCTTCATAATTGAGTTATTCATTGCTCTTAATAACACCAAAATGCAGAACTTCACTTAGTAAATTGTAAACTTTATTTTTTCTTGGTGTCAAAGTACTTCACATAAAAATTGTTCTCTGAAAGAGTAAGAGGATACAGTTTATAATCTTTGCTTTACAGGTTATGTTTGGCAGATACATTAGCACTGCCTTTTATAGCAGATTTCTATATAAACTTGGTTGTAACACTGCACTTTCAATTACAGATGAAATTCTGGAAACAATGAAGAAAAGTGGCTTAGAAGGCACACGAGTACTTTCCAGGCAAGCAGGACAAGAGATGCTTACTATCCTCAAATTTAGGAAGTCTTCATAACTGCTCTTAACCTTCCAGATGGCATGCAGGAAGTTGAACACACAGTACTGAAGTTGTCAAATCAGTTTTTAAGCCAGGATTTTCACCCTCTTAAGGTGTATCCTCACTTCCTGATCACTGGCCTGAAACTCATCAAGATTCTGTGTTTATTTTTAATCCGGCTGTTAACCAGCTGTTCCCTGCTGTCAGAAGTACAATTGTCCTCTGGCTGTGTGAAGGACCTTACCCTGCTGCATTTACACTGAAGCACTAAAGACTTTTTCCTCTATAAATATCTGTATATTTGTCCCTAGAGCTTATTAAAACAATTCTTCCTGTTTAATAGCCAGTCTATACCCATGCCAGGTTGAAATGAATATTTGCAATGAGCATTACTCATTTTGATGTAGCCTCAGGCCCTTGTACATGTCTAAGGCAGAGTTGCTGAGCTCATTTCTGTTACAAGGAAACAGTGTATACTTCTGAAAGAAAGATGCAGGAAGTGTATCTCCAGAGCTGGGTCAAAAGGACGCTGTTACTCTACTGAAGTCCTCAGGGCAGTACTGTGGTGATTGTGCTCCCTTTTATGCCCCTTTTCAAGGAGGGTAATATGGAGTATTTCAGATTAGATGAAGAGTTCTCATCCATGAAGAGATCTTGGGGGTGGGGGTGGGGCATATGAGATGCTATTAAAAAGGCTAGTTTTTAATAGCTGAAAACAATGACTGTAAGTAATGAAGTGGAATAAAAGCCCTCCCTCAAAATTACTATCCAAAAGGGGAAGCTGTTTCCTGACCACCAGACCCTGATGAAGAGCTTTCCATTGCAGCCTCTCCCCCTCCTGGTGCCTACAGAAAGATTATTAATAGAGCATTGTCCCAGTGGTACTAAGAGACACGTGCTACGTGGTGGGAATAGGCTGATGAGGAAGGTGTTTGGCTTACACCCAGCACCACTAGTGCTTTCTGGGAGAATGCTTTCAAAGGAACTGACCTTGAAAGGTTTGTGTCAAGTGATGTTCTGATGAACCATGAGGTAGGTTTTTATGGGGATTAAGGTCGCAAGGGGTTTTTTTCATAGAATGCTAAGGCACTGAAAAGATTATTCCATTTAAGACTTAGGACTCTGTAATTACCCAGCTTGCACAAACATTAAAAGTTCTTCCATGTTTTGAGCTGACCACCCAAAAAAACTTATCTAGGAGATTAAAAAACAGGAGGACAGGCAGGATAACTGTAGGTGCTGTTAGCAGAAGCATGGGACTGCCAACCTCGCTCAACCATCTGAGGTATCTTACTAGAAAAGAATGTGAGAAGCCACTTTAGACTCATACAGGTCAAAAGTCAACTTACGATGGTCTGGTATCAAAGTTGTTCCTTATACCATCCTGAAGGAAATACAAAAAGGACTGGATTGTGAGAATTGTGATTATTTTACATCCTAAGGGTCACCCTTCCCCAGCTTCAAAGAACACTGAAGAGCAGCACTGCAATTCAGTTCAACAATTCAAGCGCAGGTAACGCCTCCTCTTAAGTAACTTTTCTGTCAAACTGTTTTTATAGCTAAACAGGAATGTGAATACAAACACACACTAGAAGAGTTGAGAGAAACTAGGAATTCTAGTACTTGAAACCAGTGAGTCTGAAAAAATATTTGCAATTTATTGACCAAAATGAGGCTACTCTTGGGACGCTCTTGATTTTTGCTTTCTGAATAATTTGTCTAAGGAATGTCAAAGGTGAGAAACTCAAGAAATTTTGTGACCATCTTGAAATAATGTGTTTCCAGTTTTCCACTGAAGAATTTAAAGCACCATTTTGTTCTTGCAGCTTACTAACTGGTCAGTTCTGAAGTGTCATTTTTCAGTTTGCTTCCTAATTCTAGAACCTTTTTGACTTGATGACAAACCCTTTGCTAAGCCACATTTTTTTTTGTTTGTTTTATTCAGTTCTCCCTTACAAAACTGCAAGGAGAGGAGGATTTATGCTTGGTGATTTTGCTTTTATGTAGAATCATGGGGTTTGAGGTTGTAATTATAGCAGTAGAGCTGTTTGTATAAACCAAAATGCTGTCATCCTTAGACAGCTCTAGAAGTTTGATGTTGCTAACCACTTGGCCTAACAACATTAGGTTGCCGAGCAAAAAAATCACAACAGTGAAAGAAGGCTTTAAAATGTAGTCAAAACATAGTAGAATCAGACCACAGCTTTAACAAAAGGAAGTTGTAGTTAATCTGTCTAGCTTTTATCTACAGATGAAGAATTAGTTTTTAAAAGTAATCAAAGATAAAAAAGGGCAGACATCTGGTACAGTAGATCACAATGCTTATCAGCACATGCAGTTTTAAATTATAAAGGACAGAATAATGAAAATCAGGAGATCAGAACAGAAAGTGTAATAAAGCATAACATGCTTTCAACAAAATACAACTTCACTGGACAATTTAACAAGTGGATATTTGACAAGGAACTGTGTGTGTCCACTTCAATGGATCATAAGTCAGTCCTGGCCCCCCAGTCTTGCTGTCTGCTGCAACTTCCAGTACTTGCCAAGATAAATCCGAGTAAGGACAGGGGTGAGTTCTGTAAGAACTGACTCCTCTATTACACTTCCATCACCCTGCTGAAGATGGGAACTAGGGAAAGACCAGGTGACTTTTTTTTTTTTATTTTGAAATTTGCTGTGTGCACAGAGGTCTGCTGTGCACTTAGCACTTGCCAGGGCACTCCTATTCCCTTCTCCTGGGAAGGCCAAAGAAGGTGATGCTTTCTGGAGAGTTTTGGGAAGCATATTCCTGCAGTCAGTGCACCTGAGAATAAGCTGCACGGCAGACACAGACGGCCTACGTGATGCCAAGCCTCCCAAGAAGAAAGCAAAATTCTGCTTCCCCCAGGCCCTGCTCTGTCACCAGCCACCAGTGCCAAGAGACATGGTGCTGTGGTGGGAGTGCCTGCACCTTTGTTCTAGCAGAACCAAGACAAAAGCTCTCCCCAGGCTGCTCCTAGTAATTTGCAAGTTAAGAGCTGTGGACAAGTTTAAGTTGGTTCTCTTCAAGCAATACCTGGTTAACCACAACTGCCCTTCACATCAGTTATTTAACTGGCAAAAAAGTAATTTAGGATAACCAGTCTTGTCTGAAACGAAGTGATGCAACTGAGACAATCCTGGAGTTTTAGTATCAGTAGTTATGAAAAATTACATTTTAATTACATTTATTATGAAAAGCTTGCTCTTTAATCTGTGCTTTCAGACCTTTTCAATATCAGTCTTAAATACCAGTTTTATATCCTGTCCATTCTCTCTTTCTCAAAAAAATGTCAAGAAATTTCTCTTCTGGATGCCCAGCATTACCCATTATCAACAGCTAAAAATAATTTCTAGAGCTGTGACCTTAAAAAGGACCAAACAGAATCTGAAATAAGCAGCTCTTGAGGTACAGCCAATTGATCATGCTATAAACTTGGCACCTGAAAATGTATACTATTAATTTCTGAAAGTTTATTATCACACATGGGAAAAAGCCATCCAGAGACTACAAACATTGCCCAAATTTATTTAGTCCTCCCCTTTTATTGACTTTTCAAAGAAATCCACTACAAATACCACCCAAGTTAGGATATGTTACTATGTTACTGCTGTTAAATGAAAAGCATGAAATAAACATATAGCTGAAATTGAGACAATATTTAATTCTGATACATCTGTCACGCTCATTAAAAAGTCATTATTACGGGACAGTGGAAGTACAATGTACAATCAGAGATAATTAAATAGCCAGCTAATGAAGCCATTAACTGCAACCATGAAAGCAAGAATCGATCAGTGCCTATGCCTTCTCTTTAAAAAGCCAATTGTCAATAAAGAGGTAGTACTTCTCATGGTCGTGCAGGAATGATTGTACTCTCTCTCTTTACTTGGAATTTCAAGTTTTCATGTTTTTAGGGTGCTGGATGGCTGAGGTTTTTTGAGAAAACGAGACTGCTAAAGGTGAAAGCTCAGTTTATAAACACCTTAGTTTAGAGCATGCCATGTTTAAATTTTATGCTTTACCAGAAGGTTATCATGCTAGTTCCATGCCTTAATGTCTAACAGCAACAACATCCTTTTTTCCCCACCATCAAGGAAACTACCAAGTAGGTACTATAACCAAAACCCAAGTCTTTACACCATTTTGTGTTAAATTCACCTGATGCATTAAGAGGCATGATCTGGGTTAAGTGCATAACGCCACCCTTTAGAATAGACCTAAAATAAAGAGGTTTTAATCAGCTATGCCGTGGCTTAAACACCACTTTTCAGACTTAACTCTACATTATTTCTGTATTTTTAACATATCTCAATACCTTGAAAATATACAAATTAAAATAAATTACTCTTATATATTTCTTTATATCAAAGAAGAATCTTCAAACTTACAAAAAGCAGTCCAGAGGTAAATATGTTTCATATCCCACTAGTCAAAAATGTAAAGTAACTGACAGTACTTCCAAGTAGTTTGCTTCTTTCAACATACAGTTTATTGCCTCCTCCTCATCTTCATTTATTACCGAGTTCACAGAAGGAAGAAAGAAAGACCTTTTTATTTCAGAAAAAGGTCTCTCGACAGAGCGGACAGGTGGATTTGTTGCTGGATGTGAACCATTTGTACTGGAAGAGAAAGACAACTGTTTAATGTACGAATGGGAGCTGAATATCAAGAGCGCTCGTTTATCAGTCACCAATAACAACCATTCTTTGCCAATGAGTATAATTAGCAAAACATGAACTATGCTTTAAAAAAACCCACCAAGATGACACAGTAAAAAAACCAAAAACCTTTACACTTGTGTATATATGCATGTATATATATATACACACATATTACACACACACACAGACACAATACTATCAAAAAAATCAATACAATCAAAATAAAAAAATATAATCAATGCAATAAAAAAATCAATACAATAAAAAAAAACAAACTGACACAAAGGAATTCTCACCCAGTGTCATTTTAGAATAAAAAGCTAGCATTTTGGAAGCAGCAATAACTCACCTGTGCTATAGCCCTAGAGATGCCAACCTGTTCTATGCTATCAATGCCTATCACGACTTGGATAGAGCTAAATGTTAATTATCCAGATCAGCAGGGTTTACTGAAGAGCACGATGCATAGATTGAAATTTAACCTTTTCTATTTCCAGATCTGAGCTGCTAACAAGATGCTGCTGCTACACCCTGTGTGGGTGTAATGGCTTATGTCTTAGTGAACATGAAACGGATAGTTCAAAAGTGGGTAGTACAAGAAGTGAATAGTACAAAATCCATAAAAATAAATAATGACTTCCGGTAATCCCAGAGACTCCAACAACATAATGGAGAACTAATGGTATTACAACAGAAGTTCCTTGTTCAAACTGTAAATGGATGTTCTGCCTATTTAAAAGCATTCAGTTTAGGTACTTACCAAGCAAGCTGAATGAAACTTTTTCTTGCACGTTCTGCAAGCTTTTTTAGGCAGAGAATAGTTGGAGCCATGAATGACTGAAAAACAGATCATGCAATCTTCAATGCCCTCAAAACGTTTATCCACGTTATTTTTCCACAACGATAAGCCTTCCATTATACTTCCATTCTAACAGAGAGAAAAGAGCTGTTAATGCTGCAGAATTCCTTCAGAATATTCTTACTTGTTATTCCTAAATACATGAAGGAAACAAAGCCTGAAGGATTTATAGCCTTAAATCACAGGCAATATATGCAGTGAGCAATTTGTAAAGCCAACTCATGAAATACAGCTGATAATCTGATCTATAGAAACACAAGCACCCATCACAATGAAAAGAACACACTCACAAGGGGATTTTAAAATTTCCAGTCACTGTTTTGTTATGTTCTAACTTACTAAGTGGTAATTTTACCTCTCTGGGTGAGCATCTGGAGAAAAGCAGATGGCAACAGTGACCAACTCTATGAAGTCCTTTGAGATCTATTGATGAGATTCCTTATATTGATCTAAATAATATTACATTACTAGGAATGTTTTTATAGTATCGGGACTCTCAAGTTTTCAGAAGGACGGGCTTTCTCTAAACTCACCTGATGTGTAAGATACGTGCTCAACTGTAGCATCCAGTTGCGCCACTGCTGTACAGCCACACCAACCCTCTTTCCACTCTCAACTGTTATGGATCCCAGCGGGTAATTGGATGGAAGTTGTATTATTAGTTCAATAAAAATATCATCAACTGAGTAAGTAGCGATGACTTCCCGTGCAGCAGACCGAGCTTTTACCTACGAGGACAACACACGTGATTAAAAAACTCCACAGGGATACACACCATCTCCGATCTTTTTATACATATATATAAACCATGAATACTTTATTACACGTATTAAATAATTTTCTTAGACCAGGAAAACACTCTTCTCAAAGAAAAAAATCCCCTCTTATCTTGGCAAACCAAGAAGAAATTACCAGCATTTTTCAATTTACTCATTACATTATTTAATAAACCAAAAAGAAGTACATTGATAGCAGTATCTTCCACTTACACCCTCAACTTCTCCAACATCATAAAACCCATTCTTTTCTATTTTTTCCAAACAGAGTATTAATAAACATCAACTTAATATATCAATACCAAGTTAAACTGTGTTTTCATCAGTCATTTGGAATATCGAAAATGCAATCGTATACAACACTGTAATAGAGTCTGGCTCTGAGAAGTAACAGTAATTTCTTAAAATGTTTGCAAAAAACCTGAAATAAATAAATAAAATCTTACTAACCGTTATGCCATTAAATAACTGTGTGCTATTCTGAACAGAAGATATTTCCTGTGAAGAAAGCACGCTGCTGACATACTTGCTTGTAAATTTGTCTACAACATTGAAGACACGTTTCTCACAGCTGTTCCACCAAAGCCTGACCATGGCTGGCAAGTCTTTCAGCGTTATATGGTACACAGAGCAGGCCAAGTGCGGGATCTGGGAGGACAGGACTCCTGTCCCTGGGAGGAAAAGAAAGGACGTTGAAATACTCTCCACGCATCAGTCACAAATGCTGGTTCGTCCACACCACATACAAAAATTTTGATACCAACATAACTGTGGTAACTGGAATTTCACCAAAAGTGCTCCTTCTATATTTGCTACAATTAGTGCTTGTTTGACTCTGCCTTTCTCCATGAGTCTGGTTCCTTTGCTTCTCAGGCTAACACTTCACAACTGGAAATGCATCTTCTAATTTAGAGATGAACTCTTGATGAAATCAAGAATAATTTTATATTCTAGAAATGACAAAACCTTCACCCATAAGATGTTTGGAGCACACCTGAGATCTGCAGTGTTCTACAGAAGTGCATAAAGAGAAAAAGGAAATCTTTCTCTTGCGATATCACGTTAGTAATTCTTTATTACCATCACCCAGATAAATCCTTCTGTAACATACAGTGATGTTCAAGCAAAAAATTGAGAACTCGATATCTTTGCTTATGGGTATATATAAATACAGGTTACAGGTATATAAAAAAAATAATTCTCTCAATGAAGTTAACTTTCAGAACTAATTCGCTTTTTCGTATTTCTCAGCTTAAAAAATCCAGCCTATCTTACCTCATCATGGCTAATTAACTCTGGGTCTTCAGAACAGTGTGACAAAAACACCATATAATTTAACACCTCAAAAAATTTTAACCAATATTAAAACTTTTGTTTCTTATTTATGTATTAAAACAGAAAAAAATATAGAAATTCCATTTAGTATAAAAATATTATCAAGAAGAAATGGAAAAGTTCCAGAATAAATCACGTATTTTTGGTTATTAAAATATCTTTGCATACATTCAGGATTCAGATTGAAGCAATGTATTATTTCTGCCCTTAATAAATAATTGCATTTGCTTTGTTTTTGTTTTCTTCATTTTTCTGATAAATATTTCAACTTTGTTTAAGGTTCAAGTGGAAAGCGTTAGCCAAAGATTTTTAAACATTTGTATGTATTTGTGTATTTTATAGGTAACATTTTCTAAATATGTATTTTAAGCAGAAAAAAAATATTTAAACTTGAGCAATATGAAAATTTTCTCAAATGCAAAAATACAGTTTTTACTAACCTTTAACATCCAAATGAAGCTCTTCAGTAAAGAAGGTTTTTGTGTCTTTATTTGGAACTTCTGAAGGTGGCCCAGAAAAGACGGGGTTTTCAGGCATAAGCCGGAACAAGTGATAAAGCAGTTTATTCAAGCTTTTAGTTCTTCTAAGGTATTGAGAGTAGAGAACTCGCAGCTGATAGTGTTAAAAAAAAATCCAACAAACCAAACCATAAAATACAGATGAGACTTAGCAAATACAGCTTAGTCTGTAAATACTACAAACATGTTTCTGTAGGGAGGAAAAGCAAGACTGTGATCCAGAACAAGTGTCTAGAAGAGTAATTTAGTTCTCTGCACCATTTTGAATGATTATAAGATCATAAAATGTAGCAAGCTTGTTTGAGGATGCCAGAAAAAATCATCTATTAACGTATCTTAATTCTTAATTACTCCAAAATTACCATTCTTAATTATTGCAGTGCAGAAGCATAAGTTTGTTAATGCTTTCAGAATTCCACAAAACCAAGATATAAGAACATACAAAATTGAAAGAATGTAAATGCTGGATGAAACTTCAATATTCAAACCAAATAAGCATGTTAAGAAATTAAATTAAAAGGAAAAGATTCTCAACATATACCTGAGAAGAAGCTGCTTTGAAGAAAGCTAAAGTTAACTTCCAAGTGAGAAGATAACCTAGAACAAGGCAGAACTCATCACTCAGGGGCTGAATAACTGCAAATTCTCCAACTGGAATGCATTCCAGGATGTTTTCTAGCAGGAGTTCTTGAGTGGTCAGGACAGACATAAGGGCTGCCGGAGGTGATCTATGGACAAATGTTATTTGGTATAGTAAATTTAAATCTTGAGCAGAGCATTAACTGCATTTATATTCACAGTATTCCTAAACAGCTGATAGTAAAGCCATGGATGTAGCACATAAAAGGGGGATTTTCTGACAGGATAATTTACTTCAGATTCACACAGTGCTAGACTTTATTTCTTTTTTTTCCCTGAAATGGACAGCTGGTCTTTTAACCTCTCGCAAGACAAATATAAACTGAACGTTGATCACTTTAATCCCATGCTATAATAGTTCCAAGTTTTTAATCAGCCTTTCAAACTACCTAGATCTTTTATAAAGAACAACGCAAGAAGA
>JAOXNG010000001.1:113718723-113730661 GCA_028566535.1 Scolopax minor
AAGTGGGGGACGGCCTCTTCTCCCAGGTCACAGATGATAGGACAAGAGGACATGGCCTCAAGTTATGCCAGGGAAGGATCTCAGATTGGATATTTGGAAAATTTTTTACACTGAAAGGAAGGTTTATTAAGCATTGGAATGGGCTGAGGCACCATCCCTGAGGGTATTTAAAAGACGGGTTGGCATAGTGCTTAGTGACATGGGTTAGTGATGGTTTTTAGCAGAGTTAGGTTGATGGTGGGACTAGATGATCTTAAAGGTCTCTTCCAACCTAGACAATTCTATGATTCTAAGGAAGCAAGTGAAGAGGTCAATTCCCTTAGTCCCACATCCCAGTAATGCAAATGGGTCAGGTAGCTCCACATGCCTAAAACCAGCTCCATATGCTGACTTTTTCAGGATGTAACTTCAGATGGGCTAATAATCCTTTTGCTCCCAGAAAGAGCTTTTAGGCATCCCTTGCCCTTCCTTCCTGGGAAACAAGCTGTGTCACTGCCAGTGCCCCTGGAGCATGGGTGGTTGCAGCCCCTGCTTGCAGTGCCATTACTGCCACCAACAGCCCCATCAGCGGGGGCACCACTGGAAAAAGGGCAGCAGCTTTTCTGCCCTGCTGTGCCTTCAGCTCAGAAGCAGGCTGGCACCTGGTGGCAGAAATGCCGCTGGCAGCATGCCTTGCTACCCTGCCATAGGTAAATGTTGCCAGAACAGGTGAGAGGTGACTTCTTGCATCTTTCCCAGAGGCTTGGAGGAGAGGAGAGATGCTGCCCACCTTGGCTGAGGATTGTCCAAGCAGATAAAGCAGAGCAGATCAAGATGCAGAGGGAGCACCCTTGGCCTTGGAAGGGGGGGAAATGCAGACCCTTGTGTAAAGCTTTTTGCGGGGGGAAGCTCTGCAGGCTCAGAGGATGAGGACGACACAGGAATTGCGCATAAACAGTGGTGGATTTGTGCCTGTGTGAAGCTGCTGCAGTTTTAATAAGTAAAATACCTCCACTGCTCAATCAACTACAAATCTCCACTTCCTCTATTTGTCTTCTCCTGCTTGAGTTACTAAACATCTGCTACATTTTTATAAATACTGTAAGTAGACAAGAAATTGTTGCTTTGGGGACAGGTTTAGGTGACTGTTGGCTCTGATTACTACTCCTATTAGAAATCTTATATACTTTAACATCGATATGTATTTTTCCCATAATATCTATTGGCTCATTTACATCAAATCAATAACAACAAAAATACTCTTTACTAACATTGTTTTCTAAAAATAATTTCTATAGTATTATCTTTAATATCTTGTTTCCATTCAGTGTAAAATTATATAGGGTTTTCTGTGTGCAGTGATGAGAATGTGAGCCATGGTACTTCATGTAGCTAACCTACAATCAGATGAGTCACATGTGAATTCAGAACCCTCCATTCCTTCCCATTTCACAGCTGCCTTTGACAGTAAGGAACTTCAACACCTGAGTTACTGCTGCCAGCATCTAGATTCAGCCACAGAACTATCTCATATAAAAGCCATTTTCCCTTTCTTTCTAGCCTATATTTATGTTGCTTCCTTTCCCTCAGCTCTGACCCACAGGTGTACCTCTCTTAATTTTCCTGTTTTCTTCCACACTGCCATTCACCATTCTTCTCTGAGTTCTTAAGGCATTGGAGAGCATTATCTGTATCTGCAGCCTGTCAGTTGTCTCCCTGATCCATTTCCCACACAAACCGTTCTGCCACTTTGCCCTGTCTTAGTGCATCTTTTAGCACTTCCTCTTCTTTTGACACTAAGGTTATTTTATTTTTCACTTCCCCNNNCAGCCTGGTATTTTTGAAGGTTTGTGCCTCCTGCAGTGTGCCAGACATCTGCACTTTTTTCTTGCAGGTCCTTGAAAATTCGTGTTGTCAGTTTAACTCCTCCCCCTCAATTCTCATTTTGGAGCAGCTTGTTCCTGCTGTCATGTTTTAATGTTTTTGGGCAGCCCTACAGGGAGCAGAGTGAGGGGACCGCAGCTCTCCTGTCTACCCCCTGCTCAATTAATGTTGCTTGCTACAGTGTGCACCCCATTAGATGGGAGAGCATCTACATGATTGTGTACCCTCCCCTTGCTCTTCCCTCACATTCCCAATATCATGTCTGCATCTGTCCCTGCTGTAGCTTAAATATATAACTTGCACTGAGAAAACCCTAAAATTGAGTACAGGCCAACTTTCCTGACAGCAATAAATCTAGTTCTACCAGCTCATGGGGACTTGTGTGCTGTTCTTAGCTGTGTTGCATCTGATTTAAGTCCCCATCCTGCATGTCTGTATTCACAGGACCAAGATTCTCCACTCTGGAGGGTGTGCTTTCAGGCTCCTCAGACTAATACAACGAGTAAGTTGTCCTAATTACTTTGATACAGAATGCTGCCCTCCATAACTTAAATATTCCAACAAAACATTCTAGGTTGGAAGCATAGGTTTTAACCTTTATGGGACAGCCCATATTGGTGCATTTCAATCAGTAGAACCTCTCTGGTGGTCTTCTGGGATCAATGTTTCCCATTAGACCAACTGACAGTAAAACCAACAACCCCTCATACCTACAATTGCAGCAAAATAGGGGAATGCCATTGGCAATGAATTGTATTGGTATTGTTTGATACTATTTCCATAGGTTACCGAATTGCAGGAGCCCATGTTTTAGACTTTGATTGTCTAGAAATATAGAGTAAGTGACGTCAGTAAATTCTAATTTACGCCACTCTTTGTGTACCCTCGGTAATGTCCCAGCCCATTAACTTCAGGCTTTGTGGTGCTTGTCCTTGCCTTATGTGGCTGTCCAGCTCTCATGCTTGGGTCAGGGCTGCCAATCCCTGCACAATGCCCTCTCTTCCTGTTTTAAGGTATCCATTTTTCTTGATTCTTTCTCTGTTTCATCTTCTTGCTGTACTAGAGTTTAAAATGTAATGAGGTAGTGCCAGCAGACCAAATCTTGCTTTGTTACAGGAAAGTGAATGCAGAGTTTGGCTCCTGTCTGGAGTGGATTAATGCCCTGTTGTTGCTACAGTCAGTGTTGAACCTGATATGTAACCTCTGTGGAGGCAATAACTGAATGTAAGCTGCTCCCTAAGCACTTCAAAATGGGCTCTTTCTTTTTTTTTTTTTTGTGCGGGGGAAGACATAAAAATGTACTGATTAAACCAGGACAAGCTAAAATAAATGCAGCAATCTTTCTAGTCAAGTAGAACCTGAAGTATTAAAAATAAATGCGTATTTCCTTCTGTGGGATATCTATGGGCTTATCTTCAGACATCAATAGTGCTGCTGGTCCTTATGGCTCTGTGAAGCCCTGAAGTCTTGTGGAGCGCTCAGATGATGCTATACATTCTGTAAGAACTTCTATCCCTGGTATTCACAAGTCTGTGTCCTAATTGATAAATGCATTCAGTTTTAGTGTTTCCCAGAAAATGAATGCTTTTTCACCTTCCCCTTACCTGCTTAAGGATTTCTGCTGCCGTTTCATGTGAGCAATCAAATATCACATAGAACTCCTTGCCCTTCTTCATTTCCTTGAGTAAAGGCCTGGCGTCCTTATTCCCAGAGGGCAGTTGGCGGATTTTGATTTTAATGTTGTATCTAGAAGGGGCTTTGATGAGCTCTTGCAGGCGAATTAGACCTGAAAAATGATATGCAATTATACAACTAACCATTCCATGCAATGAGTATTTATTGTCACTTAAATGTATCTTCTTATCAGTCCCAATATATTTCACATACCCAAAGGGTAGTTGTTAGCTTCATATTTGCCAGACTCCTAAGTAATACTGTTACAGCTTTTCCTTTTCCTACTTAGTTTCAACATCTAAATATTCTGAGAGATATCTTTAACTGGTTGACAATAGGATATGTTTGTACCGATTCTATATTGCTACAGTTTATTGAAATAAGGATATAGTGCTTCTGCTCTGGCAGTTAATTATTATTTCAATATTAAATAACAAGAACATAGAACTGAAGAGACCTCCTTACTAACTTTCCTACCTAATTTCAAGCATAAGCAGATGAGGTGTGATAGAGAAAACTGTTCAATGGCCAGAATGTGCATTGTGGCTCACTTAGAAGCCAGAGGTTAGCCTGAGCAGAACTTACCAATAACTATTCTTACTAACCATCCATACGGTTCTCATTGTCCTCAATTTCAACATATATTGCAATATCCCAGAGAAGAAGCCTTACAATTTTCTGATCATCATTTTAGAGCCAAAAAACCTGAAGGCATAGTGACTTGCAAGTTCACTCAGCAAGTATGAGATCTTATAAAGAACTAGAATATTTTGAGATCCAGCTGTACACTTGTAAACACAAGAATGTGATTTCTAAGACTATGTCTTCGGCTGGTACAAATCTGCACAGCTTATTTGAAGTCAGTGGAGCTCGACCAGCTGAAGATTTGTCCAAGTATTTAAACACAGTGCAATTCTACTAGCTAATTCAGCACTCCTATGTGATTTGTACTGCCTCCAAAACCTAAGTAAGATAGTTAAGAGTTCTTTGAGGTGTGTGATTACAGTCTCTTTCTCGCTAACCATGAATGTCATTTACCCACAAAAAACTTGCGATCTCCTGCTGAGTGAAGGTAAAAGGCTGCCTTAATAATATGCATAAAGAGAGAGAGGATACAGGCAAGAAGCAGTTCTTAGACAAAAATCAAACGAATTCTTAATATGAAAAAACTCATTGCTCTCCTGCTGGGTGTGGGCATATATTTGTTTTGTGTGTGAATATCCTTGGTTGAATGGTCCAATGATATTATAAGGGAAGACGAAGCATTGCTACTCCTCCTAAAGTTAGTGAGTGATTGCTATGTTGAGGACTATTGGCTTTTCCTCATGTACTGGCAATATGTTTTGAAAAAAGTAATCTTTCCCTCCGCCCTCAATGCTGGGTTGGTTCTTCACAGCTTTTCAAGTATCAACAATCAATATAGAATATTAAGCATCTCAAGTATTCATATGTAAATTACTGCATGCGCTATGAGATCGGAGCCTGGCTGGAAGCCAGCCTGTGTAAATATGAAACAATTTGAGTTCACTATTATGAGAATTGGGCACACACTTCAACACTGAATAACAAGAAAAGAGTTTATGTAATCTGGGTGTAAAGCTGTGTCCTGGTTGTACCGTGCACTCAAGTGTCCGGCCTTTGATTGCAATGCCTTGGCCACTATAAAAAATGGCTACTCTAAGAGGGAAAACTGATTTGAGAGGCAGAGTCCAGCATGCAGGCGATCTTGCATCTTATCCACAGCCTCAGACTGAGAAACTATTGTTGTTTCTCTTTTCAGCAACAAAAAGTACTTAAGTGCAAGTGTGGTGAAGATCAGAAGAATAGAATTTGTCCAGCCACTTCCATCTTTTTTGGAGGGAAGGAAAATGCTGTGTGCCTTAAAATATCTACTTCTGCCACATGAGACTTGGACCTTGTCCTTCCCGTTTCTTCCTACTGCCACATGAAGTGAAGATGAATCTTGTGGTCTCTGATTTTGATGGATTCAGTAAGCTTTGGGGCTGGATTCCCTGACACAACTAGAGTTAGTGTGGTAGTGTTTGGTGGCAGAACCTCCCCATTTCCCTTTTTTATAAATAAAAAAAAAGTATAGTTAATTCAGACAGACTTAAAATTGAAGAAATGCTTTTACTGCTTTGGGAGAAAGTTCTCCTTTTTGTTAGAAAACTGTGTTAGGGTTAGCAAAGTTAAATGTCTCTTGTAATTCAATAAGAATTGAAATTCTGCCCTGTACAAACTAATTGAACTGATATGACAAAAAGATTTGGTTCCTCTGAGCCTTAAAGAAATGCTGGTACAGCGGGCCAAATAGGGGAGAAAGTCAGGGATTCTTACAGAAGATGAGGAATTTACTGTAGTTGCCCTTCTCAGCACCTAGTAGGTTAAAGTTATTGAATTCAGGGAAGATAGATCAAAAGCAGAGTCAAATCTGCACTGAAGATAGTGTTCTTCCTTTTGTTTGAGTTGTTGATAATTGAGACAAAGTCATGTGTCTGTTACTGATCAATGTGCCAAATAACAAAGTGCGAAAATGGATATCAGAAGGGATCTATTACAGACCATTAAATTAAACCAGAGAACAGTATGTCTACCCAGTTTTAGCATGAAGAAAGATAAACCATAATTTATGGTACATAAGCTTGGGAAATGCATCCTTGATTGTATCGTGCAGTCTATTGAAAGGCTTCATTAGATTGTGTTTAAAGTTCAGGAGACCATTTTTTGCCTTAGACAAAAACATTTCACTCAATATAAACTCTTTTTTAACACCTTGATAAAAAAATAAAGAGGAATTAATAATCAGAATGAAGGCTGATTATGGCCTGGGGACTCTGAACATAATTTGGATTATGCTTAATATGGAAAAAGGGAATACAGTCTCAACCTGAAAATTAAATACATTTGCTTAGGAGCCTTATTTTCCCCTAGCATTGGAAAGCTATAGGCATTAATAAGCATAATGAGAATTTCAGAAAGAGAAAAATATGAGATGTTTAGACAAGTATTTACTCTATAGCCAGAAGATATTAATTTGGTATCAGAAAGATGACTTTGGGTAAAAGTTCCATATTTCAATGGCACACTAAGAATAGCAATTAGAATAAAAATAGATGTAGCGTTCTTTACTATTAATATTTATACTGAAGTCTAAGGATAAAAGAGGGCAAAAATCTGATCAGTTCAACTCAGGAAACATGAAGAAATTTTGAAAGCATATTTTAGGAAAAAAATTCAAGCTTCATAACTGCTGTAGGTCCCTTTGGAGGAGACAGTAACATTGTTTAACATGGTGCATTTCGTACCATTTAACATGATATTTGACAAGAAGCAGGATGAGTAAGTACTTCCTACTCCAAATATAATTATTAGCACTATTAGTTGCAGGATTTCTAGACCTGCTTATATAAAATTTGCTTATCAATGACAGTCTTATAGAGTCCTCTCAGCAGATTACTAACACCGAACAACTAATGTGATAAAATATTGGAAATTTGAATGAATTCTAGAAGATTGGAAAACCGTGCTAATATCTTGTCAATATCAGAAAGAGTACAGAGAATAACATATGAGAGATATGTTATTCTACGTGAGATAACACAGAACCACTTACCCCAGTGTAAGCACTGGACATGCTAGGAGAAAGCTGATATAGTGATAAAATGCTGAAGAATGAAAACGTGGGACTATAATTAATAGAGATGTTAATCTGTCAAGGGAAGATAGCTCTTTATCACACCAAGTGTTACAAGCTCTGTTGACACAGGTAGGCTCCTAGATGTGAAGCACTTGTCCCTGGGACATGTCCATATTCATATATCACACAATCTGCTCATAAATATGCAGGGTCAGTAAAATAATCATTTGCCAGATCTCAAAAAGCAGATGTCAATGAGAAAGCCTTATTAAACTGTGGAGGCCTGTGAAGGCTGTTGCTAAGTCATCCAGTCCTTTGTAGTGCTCTTGTCTCTGTATGCACTCCAAAATCACTGACTGGAAAAAAGTTATGGCTGAAAAACATTTGGATCACAAAAACTGGCAGCATGGTAACTAGTGTTTGAGATAAGGTGGGCACAAGTGAATGGGATCATTTGGAAACATGAACTCACTCAGATTAACTGTCTTTTGTAACATTGCTCAGTCCAGACTCAACTGCTTTTCCACCGATGGATGTGTCCATGCAGTAGTGAAAATTGTAACTACAGGAGACGGGCAACTACGACTTGGAAAATTGGCACATTATGTGGCCTCTGTGCTGGAGCTGGCCGTGAAGGCACGTGGGCTTGCAGCAGTGCTATAGCATGAATGATGGAAGCAGGATTTTCCAAGCTTAGTCTGCAAAGCAGAGTGGAGCAAGGCTAATCTCAACCTGAATAATCTGAGTATGGATCATTGGAAATTTACTCTTACAGCTATGAGTTCATTGTTTGTTTAGGAATGAAGCTGATTTTCACATACAATAAAAAAATAGGTTAATATGTTTTTTCTTCTTGTAGTGTAACAATATCAAACGTGAGAGATGATAAATAAAAAGAGCTTGAACTAAATGGCATCACTCTAACTCAAAATCTAAAGACTATTTATATTGATCAAAGTTGACCTGTTTACTTTCTTGACTCCAAGTTAATGAGATGATTGATGATTAATTTACTTTGTAAATACCTCTGCAAATGAAGTCTCGTTAATATCAGTCATTTTTGTAGGTGAACACGTATACAACACTTAGTGGTTTGGAATTCTAATTTGATAATGGAGTAGACTGAAAAAGACCTCTATTTGTTTATCTATGAGTGTATTTTGGCATATTGTGCTAGGAGCCCAGCAGAAATCCTTCTGAGCTAGACTGTCATAAAGAAAATGCAAGAAGATTGCTGCAGTAAGCCCAGCCTGATTTGTTCTTTCCCTTCTACCTCCAGCCCTTTGGAGTAGTCTCCGAGTCCAAGGTGAGCGGAATATTGGCACTGAGACCTGCCTCTTGGAGGAAACATGCTGTTTTGTGCTGTGACAATGCAGAAAGAAATACAACATTTTTAGCCTTAAAATTGAGGTTTGACTTTTCTTTTTTTTAAAGCAGAATTCTGTCCTTCAGACACGCTTTTACAACGTGATTTTAATACGCATGCTTTTTTTTTGCATACTCTCTTTAAAAGCTTAGGCAGATGCCTGAGATCGTGACTCATCTAGGTTTATTTTATGCCATCATCAAAGAATCAATTTAAATGTTACTTATACATCCGTAGAGCTTTAGAAGGTATTGTATTTCTGTGGGCAATGGAAAGAGAAAGGAGAATGCAAGTCTGAGAGTAAGGCTGAATGTGAAGTTCTTAATTTGCACCAATGACCACTAATGCACTACAGGATTTTTCAGAAATGCGTAGGGTTCAGTTACACCTTTACCATAAAAGGACAGTGTTGAAGGATGGTGGTGAGAGTTTACAGTGGAATAACTGTCAGTGGAAGTCTTATTTAGTGGGTTCTACTTTCTTCATCCCTACATCATATGATGTCTCCAAGAAAATCTTTGCTGCTGCTTAGAATGCGCCCTTACCTGTAACTTTGTGCCCTGTGGAAAACCATCAGTTGGTAGGCATTGCTTAGCGCTTCCCATGTTTTGACAGGAGAGCTATAGCCCTCTCTGAGCTTTTAATGATTTGTTGACATG
The DNA here is from genome assembly GCA_028566535.1 of Scolopax minor. NCBI lineage: Eukaryota > Metazoa > Chordata > Aves > Charadriiformes > Scolopacidae > Scolopax > Scolopax minor. Next base: position 113,727,923 of record JAOXNG010000001.1, read on the forward strand.
CACACCTTTTCTTGTGAAGCCAGATTATGGACTCTTAACCCATGGCTGACTCTACACTGTAGGAGAGATTATGTTGTCTGCAGTCCTGCTTGGAATAAATTTTGGTGTGTAATTGTGCTGGACAGGACACCTTCTGAGAGCAGTTTAGGTAGGCAGTTCTCTCAGAACCAGAGCAGCTAAAACATTTATCAGAAAAAAAATACAATACAGTATACTGTATCAGCTACAGAGATAGTAAACCCTATAGAGGTAAAGACAAGCAATGATGGTTTATATATTCCTTATAACATCAACATTCTTCCACAGTCTCTGTGTATTTAAAAAAAAAAAAGTCCTATTCTCTGATAAGATTTTAAATCACTTGTTCCCAGGAGTAAGCTTGTTACTCTCTTTTTTTATCTCCTCCCTCCCATGAATAAAAAGGGACATGTTACTGGTATTGATTGCCTGTGGTATGTTGCTGGACAGCTATGACTACTGTATGCCCCAGGGGGAGATTCTTGTCACAAAGAATGAATGATCTTCTCTGAGTTAAGAGTCCCAGGCTGGAAACATTCACACAAATGGCAGCTTTCAGATTCAGTCTTTAGTACACAGCTGACAAGTGGGTTGACTGTTTCTAAGAGTTTCAAAGAACAAGGTAGTCTCTATGCTAAAAATGCTGCAGCTTGAAGTTTAGGCTTGCAGATGCATCCCTTTTAAGATCAACCCCGCTTTGTGAGGGGGAATCCCTAATCAGCCCCACACTCAAATATTTATGAGTGTGAAGCTGTGTTATTTGTTCCACAAATAGGAAGCAAAACATGACTGAGTATTCAGATTCTAGGAGCCATCTCCTGATGACTTCTTAAGATCTGATGAAATGAACAGCTTTCCAAAAGCCATAGCAGCAGCAGGATAGCTGAGCTTTAAGAGATCTTTTTCTTCTACATTCTGGGGAAAACTGCTCTAAGTATGCCAAACTGAACTACCCCAGGCACTCTCTCTCATAGAATTAATTCATGTCTGTACATGAATAGAAGTACATCATCTTCAGTGCACCAGTACCACTTACCTGTGCTGTCTTCATACACTACTGTTACTATTTTCCAGTTGTAGTATAGAACAAGATCCAAAACTGCTCTGCTGATGGCTGCATAGTCTGGATAGAGGTTGATATAAAATGCGTCTTTGTTATCCACTGTAGGGTGTTTCCATCGGGTCTGAATATGTGGGACTTCAAGGGCATTGCAAATGGACTGCACTGCACTGACAGAGGAGCTGTGGGAAGGTCCAAACAGAGCAGCTACGCCAAGAGCGAGCTGGTCGCATGCTGGAGGGGAGAGGAAGGGAAGGGAAGAAGCTGTTAGTTGGCAAAAGCACATAACTTGTGTGACGTTTACCAAGATCATTTATTCTCCGTCATTTCAAAGTGAGACCAGGTTAGCATGCTGCTCTGAAACCCACCAAGAGGTTCCTGAAAACGGCTTTACTGATTAGCTAGTTCTATATCCTAGCCAGGCAACCTGTTTTGGAAGCATCAAGAGTGGTGATGACTGGCGTCCCTTAGGGGTCCATATTGGGAACAATACTCTTTAATATCTTCACTGATGATATAGATAATGGAATTGAATACACCCTCAGCAAGTTTGCAGGGAGATTCCCTTTGTGGAGCACTTGCAAGGAAACATATGGGGAAGCAAAAATTGCAAAATTGCAGATCTGTGCTCATAAAGCTTTTTATATATTGAAAAATAAAATACATTATTTAAGACATGCTTTTAAACCACGGGGTAAAAACTCCCTCTGGCATTATAGGCACCTTCCAGTTTCTGTACACATTAGGGGCTCAAGTATTTTGCTACTTTAGCAGTATGTAAATGCAACATTGGTTAGGCAAATTACTGTGTACTATTACCATTGTTGCCACATGGAGATTGTGTTGTTGCTTTAGTACGTGGTATGGTATTTCCTGGTAATACCACAAATGGTTCCTGTCACCACTGGGTTATTAAGAGCTTTTGTGACATTTAGATATTTTGTTGTTGGTTTTTTGTTCTCTCTCTTTTTTTTTTTTTATTTTTATTACTCTTTCTGTTTACACTTTGATAGCTTTTCTGAAGCAAATAATAAACAGAGATGTCTTTTGCACTACATACATAAAAGGAAAGGGCTTGCCTGCTGTATGTTCTAGCCTCCCAGGATTCAGATCAGAGAGTTGGCCTAATTCGCTGTCATTTAAAACCAGATGTTTTTTCTGGCACACTGTCTTGCAAAAGCAACAATGTTATCCATCAGATGGTACTCAGGGAAGCTTTAGAGAGTTAAGTTAGATACCACAATAAGTAGGAACAATAAAGAACTGAAAATAAATCTTAAAAAGGAACCCAAATAAACAAGAGAGATTTTCCGCAACCATCCACTAGATGTTCTGAGTTCAAACATTTTTAGTGCAACTTTTGCAACTGGACAGAGAGCTGTTGCTGGCTTTAAAAATAGGTGCTGATGTTTCATACACTAGTTTATACAGATCTAGTTATTGTTACACATAACAGATATATTCTTTGCTTTCAGGAAGAGGACAATGTAAAACTGTAAATATATGGTTTTGGGAATGCAGGTTTTATACAGCTTATAGAATATGAACTTTGTGTTGGATCTGTATGACTTCTGAGCTAGCGAAATTAAAGCAATCCGCCCTAGATCAGCCCCTGGATGTTCATATTCTCTACAGATAAAACAGGATAAAGTGAAATAGAC
>JAOXNG010000001.1:113854969-113868067 GCA_028566535.1 Scolopax minor
CTGGCTCTGGTCTGGCCTCTTCCCAGGAGCTGTCACCAGGCAGTATGGAGAAGACCATGTCCCCGCCTACACAGTCCGCCAGGGCTGTCCCATCAGGCTTCACATCTTCCTGCAGGTCGTATGGCCCCATGCATACCCTAGGGTATGCAACACATCTCTTCAGCTTTGTGCCATAAAAACATCAGCCTTGTGGGTTGCAAAACCGCCCTTAGATTATTTCAGAGCCTTTGAACTCAAAAACACATTAAAAAAATAATGGTCATGTTTTAGAACCATGGGGACACGACTTGTAGCACAGAAGAGCACCAGGGCCAAGTGCCAGACAATGTGTGGGGGGTCTGTCTGCTGCAGAGGGCAGGTCCTAAGACATGAAGCCTGAGCTGGGCCACGCCACTTAGTGTTGGGGCCAGAGACTGGGGTTTGGCCCTTTTATATTTAGTAATATGGACACAGTATCTGTTTAAAATGCAGCTTGTACAAGCCAAAACTCCACACCAAAGTGGGACTTTTTTGTGACTCATTTGATTTGTTAATCTGAAACAGATTTACCATGTCTTGTTTAGTAAGGAACAGCCTTTCAAATTATTAAATGAATGACTTGCTGATTTAGTGCTGGCTTTTTGATTCTGAGCAACTGTTTTGAAATGCTTGGCAAAAGAGAATGTCCAGTTTTGCTGCAAGAGCTGCAATCAGCTTAGCTATTGCTCTCTTCTTCTGTCCCCACTCTCCGCATTACTTTGTCTTAGGGCAACACACCTGGTCCTTGTGAAATGATGCCAAAAGAGACCACTTAACCAGACTGTAATAAAACTTCTGTAAGAAGTGAGCCAACCTCTATCTCCTCTGCCTAAACACAAGACAAGGGAGAAACTTGAGTTATTTCTTTCACAGCTGTTTGCATTTTATGACCAGGAGCCCAAGTCCATGAACATGTTCCTGATGTGAAGCAGTGGTCCCAGACCGGTTGGTGTGGTCAGCTCTGAACACGCAGCACCAACCAGCAAAATCACTTTGTGCTTCTTTGACTGTGGATTCAAAGCTGTAAGAGCAGCATTTCTAACCAAAAACCTTAGAAAAAAAATGTAGTCATCTAGCTGATTGCAAGGGTCTTGCAGAACCAGACTTTCTTTTCGTTAATTCCTTCGCTGTGTTATTGCTATGTAAATGTATGCTCAGGACAAAAGGACATATACTTCTACGTGCATTTTCAAGCAAAGGACACATGACATTACTATGTTAGGAAGATTAGACAATGATTAGGACTTCTACCAGCTCTTCTGCACCAGACCCAAGCGAGGACAGCATTCTGACTTGTACTTGCCTAGTGGCTCCTCAAACTGATAGGCACTCACCAGCCTGTTTGGCTTGAATTTAAGCTATCTCCGTCTCAGTGGGTTCAAAAGTTCAGCTGATATGTGAGTTGGATGTTCCTTCAGAGAGGCTGTAAAAAAGGGAATGGGAAGGACTCTGGTACACACACAGGTACCTGTGCCTAAGTATTTGTGTGTACAGCAACGCCTCAGCCAGGCTGAGTGGAAAGAGAAGGGGAGGGGGAGGGAAGTACTTTCCAGATGTCTAGCTAGTAGAGGAAATTCTTTAAAAGTATAATAACTAAAGGTGGGGCTTAAATGGAGAGAGTGGAGCACTTGCACTTCAGTTTTGGAGCAATTTTGCCAATCAGCCAAATAATGATCACTGGGAATCCAAAACATGTCAAATTGTATTTGATGCCTTCTCCCCTGGTCAGTAGAGGAGTTGCAGGCATGGTGTTGGCTGATGCAGGCAGAGTTGGCTGATGTGACACACACCAAAGTATTTGGAATCAGGAGATTCCACAGTAGCTTCCAAATTCTGTCATCTCTTGCTTTGATCAGCCTAATTTATCAGAGCACACACTCTTACCTAGCACTTCCCTGGTCACACCTTTCTGCTAAAGAACAAGTTGCTTCAAAATCTGTTTCACATAAATGACTTAAAGTCTCCTTCAAGTTCCATCCCTAATGCTGTACCTGTAGGGTGGATATGAGCAGGGTTTTCCTCATAAAACTCAAGTATACAGAACCTCCATTTTTCTAGTATCTGAAAGCAGCTTTTAGGAAAGTTTGCAACTTAAAAGTAATTTGCACTTGGCATTGAATTTGCAGCAGAGGACAGCAGTTGCAATTAACAGTCAGATTCTCCCTTTTTCCCTTTTTTTCCTCCCTTTTTTTCTCCCTTCTCCCAATTCCAATTTGAGCCTTTTGTCTTTGAAGGAGGAATGGAAGTATGCGTCAAGTCCCAGTTCACCTTCCAACTGCGGTGGGGATATGAAACCATGTCCCCACCTTTGCAGTGGCATCTATGAGCTGCACAACCAAATTTTTCCTTTTTCCTGTCTGGCTTGATAGATTTTTGTTGTTTTTACAAAAAGCATTATCTCCAACAGGAGAAGTTGCAGGTAAAATATTGTGCAATGAGTATATAACTACCCACTAGACTGCAGTTAAGACTTTTTCCTGGTAAGCAGAAGAGCTGTGATCTAACACAACAGAGTAAGCACGGTATATGAAACCAAGTCCTTCAGATGTCTACATTATCTGTGGGTTATGGACTGTGAGGCAGTACTAGAGAAACACTCACTGATTGTAGGTATTCATCTGTCAGAGAGAACTCACAGTCGAAAACCTTATGTGGAAATAAGCATAAAATCTATTTTAGACCTTGTCCCTCTTGGCTTTTTTTCTTGGATAGCTTTAATATTTACCACTCATCATGTTCTCAGAAACCCAGTTCTTAGGCACTTAGTTGTCCTCAGACATGGGACCGAAAGCGTGAGTGCTGAACGTGGGCCCAGGCAACCCTGTTCCTCAGCAGCTGAGTCCTGCTGTGAATTTAGCTCACAGATTTCACCCCAATTAACACAACTTCCTGCAAAAATGTTCCCTCTGGTAAAATGCCACACCAAAAACCTCCTGAAGGGACATACCCACTCAAAGCAAAACAAAACTAAACTCCCATCCCCTTCACTCACTGAATGAATTTACAGATAAACCCTGGTCTTCTGAAACATATTTTTAAAATCTACTTCCTTTACAAATGGCAGGAAGTTCATATTGCAAGACCAACTAAATGACTCACCCCAATTCTATGCTTTTGCTGAACTAGATAAACCTGCCAAAAGCAGTTTCCAAACTGGAAATAAGTACTTATGTGGGGATATGAATAACATCAGGCAAATTTCTGACAAGGGCATGTGAATCTACAATCTGTGGTGTTATTTATTTATATTTTTTATTGAGGTCAGTGCCCTCGGTTCAAAGCTGCATTGGATAATTTTTGGAAAGGCAACCGATCCGTATGGCTACATATCAGCATCATCAAGGGATCCAAAGGCAACAACAAAAGGCTACAGTAGAATAAAATTCCCGGTGGATGGGGTGTGTTATTTGATGGGTCACACAGGGAATTCTTTTGACATGAACCAGCAAACACCAAGAATATTTTTCATAAAACATGCAGCTTAATCCAAAATTATCCCTGCTGTATTGTTAGCAAGAACAAGGGAACACCCAGTTACTTTTGCAGTGACTAATAATATTACCACTGCTTAAATGTAAACAGTGTGCAGAGATCTTTCTAAAGAAATGTACAATATTATTTACAAAAAATAATGCTGTGCTATTACTTTATTCAAGTCTTTGCTGCTCTAGTACAACCACTGAAATTTCCTGAGTTCATGCTAGCATGGCATGAAATACAATGTCAAAGGAAAGAAGGATAGTCTTGTAATTAAAATCTGTTTCCATAGCATTGAAATAGATGGAGTTGCTACTCTTCATTGGACTTTGGATCAGGTCTCTAGTCTGGTGGTTCTTCATTTGCACCACCCTCTTTCCCCTGGAGCCTTGTAAGCATTGATTAGTTAATGGCTTTAAAGTGCTATTTAAATGCTGAAATATTGTTACTGCCAGGTATTGGAGCGCACAGGCAGGTTTCTGCTCAGCAGACGAGATTAGTCTTTCTCTAGCATGGAAGAATGCCATTTCCCTTCTTTGTGCAAACGTGTCTGTGTGTGTGCGTATACCTACGATAACCCACTTTAGTAAAACAAAATAAAACAGTTACTCAGAGACTTGTTTATTTTACTCTTAAAAAATCTTGGACACCTATGCTGCAATCTCAAGTGAAAGCTGTAGATAACACTGGAGAGGGTCGATGCTTTCAGGTTAGTTCGAACAGGATGGTTTGCACCTTTTGGTGGTACAGGAATGGAGGAATGGACATCTAGGGCTGGGCAGCCACCCGCTGAAAAAACCTCAAATTGCTTTTTCTTTATAAAATAAGCTGAAGTCCATCACCTCAACAGTAAATCTTTGCATTCTTCAGCATCCCACCTACAGGCCATTTTGCATTTTATAAGCAGCAAAATAAATCCTGTGGACTGATTTTGTTTTGAAACAAACAACAGAGTAATTTACCAGAAAGCCTTGAGTCCTGCATTTGCTTCTGAGTATGACTCAATCATGTGAAAAGAAAATTAACCTAGATTGATAAGGACAAATACTTTCTCCATGTGATTGCTCCATAAATGATACACTTCCTTCCTTGGGCTTAAAATATTTTTAAGCTGAACTTACTTAGAAATTAAAGTAGAGGCTGTGAATTCTGATACAGTAATGGGATGTAAAAAGTCACAAAAGCCAATTTGATTTAAGAGAGCCAATTCTGCTTCCATTTAACTCCATTAGTAAATAGATCACACTCATCAAAACACAAAAGCCAAAACCAGATAATAGACTGAAGTATCCAGTTCAGCATGCAGCAGGATGAACCTGTATGTGTCTTTATTCCTTGGCTGTAATAGATCTCTAATGCCTTATTGATAGATAAAGCAAATCAAGACAACTTCATCTCTTGGCCATATGGTGTCAAAACTTTGCTCCCTTCTGTTTAGTTATCTCAGAGTTTCTTGGAGAGACCAGCAGAGGTGGAAGGGATAGCAGAATAGGTGTTTTACAGATTATGCAGCTGCCCAGTGGCATCTGTGTCCTAGAAAGTCACGTTAAGGCTAACAACATCACTGTTAGATCTCTCTCTGTAAGGCTAGCTTCTCTAAATTTTGTGTACAATCTGGAGAGAGAATGTTCTTCCTAAATTTCCAAATAACAGCTTCAGTAACCCCATACCAATTACCTGACCTCTCATGAGTAGACACTGCCTCATTTTCTGTCAGTAAAGTTTTGGTGGATTGTTGCATTTAAGTAATGTTTCTCCTAGAAAGAAAGGTTGTGCTCTTAATGGATAGAGCTCATTCTGTGAAACTGTAAAGTTTAATTACTGACCTATAAGTCCTGTACATTAAATCAGGGAGTTTCACTACTATTGACTTTAGTTTCTGTGGACCAAGCAGTTTTTTCTCCCTCCCTCAAACTACTCATCTTTTGCATAAAATATACATTGGCTCATGCCAATGACAGAATCAGTGAAAGGACTGTGGAGATTCTATCCATCAACTCTGTGTGAACTAGTTCAATCCGGGCATCAATCTTCACACTTTCTGGCTGGAGAAGGATGCTGCCTGCCCTGAGAAATTACTCAAAGAGGCTTCAATGTTTCATTCACTTTCCTCAAGAACAAGCACTTTTCCTGAAGAGAGGAAAAGTGCCATGGGGGAATACATAGGAAATAAATATTACTGAAAACAACTGGCTGTACTAAGTGGAGTTTTAAAGTAGCTGTTCTTTCTGTCCGCATGTAACCTTTTTTGCTTTCTTAATTTCTATACTCTAATGTGCTGATATATATTTAGACAGTGCTGTGGTTCCCATAGGAGAGTCCTAAGGTAATAAAGTAAGGCTAGAGGGATACTGGCTACTCCAATGTTGAGGTGAAGTATAAAGCAAAAAAGGCTTTTTGTGTGTGTGTGCTACTCCTATCTGATAAATAAGACCCTCTAGCCGGAATTACAAATCATCTGAGGCTATGGTTTGTTTATACTTTGAAAAGAAGGAAGATAAGCTTCCTGCTCAAGGTGATGATATGGGAATCCAGCAGGTCCTGGGAGAATGTGACCAAGGCTGTCATTTGGGAGTTTCTTGCTCCGTCTGCTAGAAGAGGGCAGAGAGACTGATCCACCACCTCTCTGTGGCACACATGCACACAGAGAAATCCTATTTGACATTTCCATTCCATTCCATTCAGGAAAGTTCTTCCTGATTTTTCACCATGTTCTCAAGTAAAGTGAACAAGATTAGAAAATATTCTTGGGCAGTGGGGGGCAGAGGGGGAAGAGGAGGGAAGGAAAGAATAATTTTTTGTTTCAAAAAAATGGCTTTGTAATTTTCAGCTTACTTTTAAATGAGCTAAATACCAACAAAGGCCAAAAATCAGCTTTGTACTTGGAGGTCCTCACCGTTTCTTCACTACAGTGACTAGTTTTCATCTTTTTTGTCTGGATTGCAGCAGCTATTAGAGTTTAGTTAATACCAGGGTTTTGGTCTATATCTACTTTTTTTAAGCATTACTATTATTCCAATTCCTGCAGCACTGTAGGTGAGCATGGTCCTTTGTAGGCAAATAAAAAGACCATCTCCTTCTCTGCAGAGCTTAACATTTAAGTTTAAAGCTCTAATTCTGTATTTTCAGACCAGTAAAACACCATGCAGAGCAAAGAGGCAACCTTGGACTTGCTTTCCTGCAGAGATACATTATATGTTTCAGTGACGTCCCTATATTTCCCTGAAAGATTGAGAGAAGAGTTGTTCAAACTGTACTTACAAATATCTCACAATTTAAAGTAAATCCTAGGCATTCATGAGGAATAGTAGCAAGTTCATTCATCTGGCCTACAAGATTAGTTATGTCTTAATGAGGTAATTTTTTAAGGGGCAGCATGGCCATGGAAGAAGGTTTGAGAGATGCAAAAGAATGAATGGAAGGAGAGCAGGTGCTCTGAAAAATGCAACAGATGAAAAGTGAAACGTACATCCATAATTAGGGAGATTACACTAAGGATGAATATTGCTTTGGTTTTGTATGCTCATGTAAATTCATTATGTGCTGTATTCATATAAAGCTAGCAATTAATTGGATACTCTATCATCAAGTATTTTTTGTAATGCAAAGGTTGTAATCTAAAGAAAATAAATCTAAACTTATTATTAGATGGTACAGAAATACTCTCACGTAATGTGTTCTCATTTTAAAAACAAAAGGAAGAAAGTACACCATTTCTCTGCCATTGCACTTAGGCAGATGTTAAGGCAGACAGCCTCCATGCATTTTTCAAGGGCCCCCAAAACATCCTGCACACAAACTGTACCTCTGCCATTGCATTTCCATCAGGGACCGTGATTTGGATTGCTTATTACTGATGCCTTAACACTACTCTTTGCTAACTAATATCATTATCTGTGAATCTCAGACTTTTTAATGGGCTTTAATGATCCTTATGGGAAAATTCTAGTTTTGATCTCTTTAGTAACTACAAATGCAAATATAAGTCCCTCTCAGTTAACAGCTTGTTATGCTTAAGAAGTAAAGAGCACCGGAAATTATTATGGCCCATATGTTACTAAAAGGGTTTTGATGTGGATTAGTGACTTATGTAACAGGAGAGCCTAACCCACATTGCGCTTAATTTAGGGGGGTTTCTCCTTTTTTTAAAAAAAAAGGCTTGTTTCCTAATGATAAGCTTGAGTACTAATTTAATTTACATTTTGCTACTCTTAGGCACAATCAACATACATTGGAATAAACATTTAAAGCCCCTTACGAAAGAATTTGTTGCTTTTGACATTATTTGTTTTACTTTTTGAGTAATGTTCTAATTTTCCCTTGATTAAACAGTCTAGATAGGTTTGATTTGGAATTGCAGAAACTTCAAATTAAAACAATGAGTAATGTTCTGTAGTCTTCTCAAGGAAATGAAAACTTCAGAAAAGTTTAGCAAAAATGGGAATTTTTCAATTTTAGTACAAATCCCTGGACTAAACAAAGGTCAGCAAATAGCTTTAGGTATACAAAGAAAACAAAACTAAAGTCTACCATATAAAATAGTGAAAGGGAACAATTATATAGTGCAGTTGGTAAAAAAAAAAAAAAAAGTGGTTGAAATTTGATTTGTGTTGAGTTGTAAGTTTATCACTAGAAAATCTTCAAAAATTGAGATTACTGAAGTGTATATTTATTCTTTGTGTTTCTCAATAGATGTTACCAGCACTTCAGTGCTACATTTTAGAATACGTAGGCTGTATCTAGACACTCAAATGAAGATTTTCAGAGATGACATATGTTTGCTTATGATGTGTCAGGTTTTTGTTGCCAACTTGATGTACTCTGGGGCAGGTCTAAAATGCTGAGCTGTTTTAGAAACAGTTCCAAATTAAATCAGAGATATACATATATTCAGCTTCTCTGAAAGCCACTTCAAAAAAACCCAACCAAAACAAAAAGTCATCTGTCTTTTATTATTGGGTATTACTCTCATTGCTAATTTGAAAAGGATCTAACAAATTTGCAAGGCATTTCTTCCTTTCACAGAAGGCACATGGATACATGCCTATTATCTATTTATACATGTGCTATTGTTCTTACTATTTTATCAATGCAGAAATTTGAGGGTTTTTTTTTTTTTAATTCCTGGATTTCTCCTGTCCAGGCCTTTTTTTTTTTTTCCCCAAAAAAATGATTTACATGAATCACTGTCTCTTCCACTGGCTTCAAGGCTACTTTAGGGAACAGGTTACCAGGCACAGCTAGCAGGTTAGCAGCTGCATATCTGAATCGCTTTAGCATCTTTTTCTCATAACTGAAGCTCTTTAGTCCCTCAAACTGCTCACACAGGGCCCCTCATGTGAAGACTGCAAAACCCTGGAAGCTTCTCTAGAATGTGTAATTCTGGATGCCAAGAATTCATTAGTCTAATTCCCAAATACTGATACAACTCCCACTTCTGAAAATATTTGGTTTTTACTCTTTCACTGAATTGTTAATCATTCTTGCTTGGGATGTTTTTGGGTTGGGTATTTTTTGCACTCTGAAAACCATTTTAAATTTTCATTCTCAGCCTGGAATGCAGTGATGTCTTGAAGTGGTCTTTAGGTTACCTGAAAACACTTTATTTCTTTCGTGGTTCCTTTCAATTTGCTCTCAATAAAATTCTTTACTTGATTATAGTTCCACTTCTTACATTTGATGTTGTTATTGTGGATTTATGTTTTGACTTTTCAGACTACAAGAAGATTAGATTTTAATACTTTATGGTCTCTTTTACTCAGAGCTTTAGTGGCTGCATTTTGAAACATGTTACATACTCTGCTTGAAGCTAAATCAAGAATAGTCTTTCCTTTGTGGATTCTCGGAACAATTAATTGAAAAAGCAATAGTTGACAGTGTTTAAAACAATATTGTCTGCAACATGCCGTGTCATGACAGGTATCAAGTCTATCTGGAAGACATGAAGTCTCCTATTACTAAGATTACCTGTGTTACCTGTGGCAGGTACTCAGCCTTCTCCAGGAAAGTAGGGTTCCATCATGTTACTTGGGAAGACAAACACCATAACTCCAAACATCCCCCCCCTTAACAGATTTAACAGACCCTGTCCTCCTGAGATAGTAATAAATCTCAGCTGAACTTCCCTGCACTGTGTTTTCAGGGAAGCACTGAGTCTCTGCCTCTCCATCTGCTGCCATGTGTAGGTCTGGTAAGACTGAGCTGCTCTCCCTGCCTACGCTCAGATCTCATCTCCACAACATACATCATAATGTTGTTGACATTTATCCCTATCGTTTTTGAGGAGATCATTTACATTCTTCATGAGGTCTGCCACTTTCACACTTTATAGGCCAGAGCAGGTCTTCTCTTCATCTAAGTGCCATTGTAGCGATTACAAGACTAGATATTTATATGTCAGATAATTGCAACCCTTCATATTATTGACCAAATACCAAGCATATGACAGTAGCAACAAGGGAAATGCAAAATAAAAGCAGCTTTAACAGATATTTCTCTTTCCATGCATTTTCCTATGCCTATATTGCTGCACGTGCAGAGTTGTCAGTTCCAAATGTGCCAGGAAATTATCTTGGAATCACAGTGTGAAATGTACTGAAAAAATCAATTTACTGCTCAGCTGTGGTCTTTAGGAACTATTTTAGAAGTCAGAGAAAAGAAAATAGATTATATCATTATGCCACTGTTAAAATAAGCCATTCACCTGATATCTTGAATATTGTGTGCCAATCCTGTCACCTCAAGAGTATGCAACAGGACAAGACAAGTTGAGATGAAGGGAAGTGAGGTGGAGCAGGGGAGAACTTCTGAAGAAGGAGAGAATGAATGGAGCAGGACATTTTCGTTTTGAAAAATAGCAATAGCAAAGGGATCAGAAATCATGAACAGCAGGAAGAAGGTAAATAAGGGATAATTATTTCCTACTTCCATAAAGACAAAAACTATCGGAAAAGGAAATCATCAGGTGGCATAGGAAGACAAGCAAAAAAAGAAGCACTTTTTCACAAAGCCCACAAACATTCACAGGTTGTGACGAGGCAAATTCAGAGAGGAAGCAGCAGCAATGTTAAACATGAGGGATAGTTACAACCTCTGGCTAAAGAAATCCCCTACCTGCAGAAAACAAAGAGAGAAAACTGAAGGAAGTTTTGCTCCACACTTGCTATGATACTCTTTCCTTGAGTATGTACTTCTGGTCACATCAGAAACAGGAAGATTTTTGGTCTGATGCAAAACAGTTAGTCTTACAAGGTCCTTTAAAATTGTAGCTACTCAGAATAATGAATGTTGGAAATAAGGATTCAGCTCTTGCTATGTCTCTCTCTACACTGCTGGCAAAATACACTTCCTAGGGCTTTATTGTTTTCCTTTTACACTACAGTATTATTCTATGAAAACACAAGTAGTAAACACACTTCTAACTGTTTGTATGGGTTATAGCTTTTATGACAAAAATATTTTCCATCTGGAAATGAGTTTTAATATTCTAGGTAGAAGAAATATCCTGTGTGTAAATCTTTCCCTTGTAGAAGTCATTGCTATAGACATAATTTTACATGATTGATCCAAGTGATTTAAGATTATACTGTGTTTGCAATGAACTACCAAATGTATTTGCCAGACGTGGTTGAGACAAAGAGGAGTATGATGTGTTCTATTCAATACTAACCATAAATAACAAAAAAAGACATAATGTGAGACATGAAAGATTGTACAGCATTTTGTGGACTTTTTTTTTCAGAAACTAAAGCCAAAGGATGTTCCTGGAATGGTTCAGCATTAACCTGAAACTGACTTTTGTATACTCATGGTTAATAACTATTGCAGTCACACAACCAATAGATATATTTCTATTGTACAAACAAACGTGGAGGGAATTCTGAGAAGCCACATGCTCAGCACCAGTTATTCTGCAATTGAGAATATATTACAGAAAACTTTGTATTTTAAGAGTAGAACAAGAAGGGATTCCTACATTTAATAGGGAGGAATTATGATGCATTGTAATTTGATGATAATAGAAAGGGGATACCAAGTTCAACAGTTCAGGAACATTTCAACTCTTCAGAAAAGGGCATGAGGATCCTAATGGAGACAAACCTGAACATGAGGCAGCAATGTGCCCTTGTGACAGAGGTGGCAAATGGTACCCTGGGCTGCATTAGACAAAGTATTGTCAGCTGGTCAAGGGAAATGATCCTTACCCTTTATTCAGTGTTGGTGACATCACAGATGGAGTGCTGCGTGCAGTTCTGGGCAAGAGAGACATGGACTTACTGGAAAGCATGCAGCAAAATATGACTAAGATGATGAAGGGATTGGAGCACATCACATGTGAGAAGCGGCTGTGAGAGCTGAGACTAGTTATCCTGGAGATCTTATTATGCATAGAAATACCTGAAGGGAGGGTGCAAAGAGGACAGAAACAGCCTCTTTCAGTGTTGCCCAGGGACAGGGCCAGAGTCAATGGGCTCAAACTGCAACACAGGTGGTTCCCTCTGAACATCAGGAAACGCTTTTTTACTGTGAGGGTGACCAAGCACTGGCATTGGTCACCAGAGAGACTATGGAGTCTCTATCCCTGGAGATATTCAAAAGCATTCTGGACATGTCCTGAGCAATCAACTGTAGGTGGCCCTGACTGAGCAGGGTGTTGGGATAAGATGATTGCCAGAGGTACCTTCCAACCTCAAACACTGTGTGATTCTGTGATTCATGAATGTCCTCAAGGCTGAAGCAGAATGAGATTGAGGTGTAATAAAATGACTTGTGTTCCTAGATGAGAGGGCACTATGGAACATCAAGTGGTTTCATGAAGTTTGATATTAAAAACAAAATGATGGGCTGTGAACTGAAAAGCTGAGACATAAGGAGACTTTTTGAGGCATTCAGAGCAAGGAGTTACAAAATGAAGCTCCTATTCGCTAAAAAATGAAGGCCGAAAAATAATGTGAGAGTAAAAATATATTTTGGAATACACATAAAGCAGGAAGCAGTGGGCATATGAAAGACCCTTTAGAAAGTGTCACTACATTTCTTTTTGGCGACTGTCCTCATAATTTTACCTAGGAGTAAGAGAGTGCTTTGGTCTTTGTGCCCATTCACTTGTTGGCATCATCTCCCTTTCCACTTTCTTCTTTGCTTAGGGAGTCCAAAATCAAACAGCAGCAACTCTTCGTATTATTTTGGAGGCTTTGATCATAGGTTAGTTATGCTAAAGTTGCTCATATCAGCTATGGCTGCTAGGTTTGCATGTGATGGGATCACATATGATGGCAAAGTCTTTGGACATTGACTGAAGAAATTAATGTTCCTAGCAGAAAAAATTTATACATTTTGCTCATAAACTAGCACTACTCCATCATTTTTCCCCACCCCACTGCAGATTCTAAGGTCTTAGAATCTTAGAATCTTAGTGGTTGGAAGGGACCTTTGAGATCATCGAGTCCAACCACATTTAAAAAAATAAATAAATAAAATAAACAAACAAACAAAACCTAAAACCTAAAAAAAAAAAAAACCACCTCACTGCACTTGGATAAGAACTTTACACCAATTGTGTGAGTGGTGTATTCGTATGAACAGAAATTGTAAACCAATCCT
>JAOXNG010000001.1:114159799-114170251 GCA_028566535.1 Scolopax minor
ATACTCACGGCACATGGGAAGGGGATGAGCCAGAAACACAAAACCAGCGACTTCAGGAAGGCTGCTGGGATTAAACAATAACGTTTCCACTGGTTCTGCAGAGGAAGAGCTATAGACAACCCAGAATAGGAAACTTGGCCAAATAAAACTGCTAGGAGCTGGATTGCTCCCCGTTCACTTTTGCAAGCAAAGCTTCTAGGAAAAGAAAACAAACCCCTTTTGGTCTTAGAAGTGCCTGGAGGATAAAACCTGGACTCAGCTCTGTACCCTGCCTGTCCCCAAGAATAAAAAAGACTGTGTGGGGAGAGCAGAAGGACAGTGTAATATGCGTGTGGATGCAGGCATCAAACAGGCACTGCTGCTCAGGAGCCAGGGGAGTCCGGTGGAAGCAATTTTAGGCCCACTGGCCTCTACAGAAGAGTGACAAAAGAAAAAGGGAACTGTAAAGAGTTTCAAAATGCAAAATGCTTCTTAGAGGAAGACAGCCATTCGAGGAGCACCTAATAAGTGCACAGTGATGAGTGTTGCAGTTGTGAAATGATGGATGCCCACGGGCATCAAGCAACTGGGCTCGCATCAAAGGCAGAGGTTACTGCTGTGATCACTGGAAGTTTTGCCAGTATAGAGACTTGAGGACCAAGACTAAAAGTTTTAAGGACCTTTACGATCCCTAAAGAAAGAAGAAGGGGGGAAGAAAAAGGCACAAAAAGAGACAACCCGAGTTGATCTGCAGAGTGCTCTACTCCACTGGACAGGAAGCAAATCTGACTATGCATAAAATAGACAATATGCATTTAGAACCAAATTCCTACTTCATCAGACCTATTACAAGCAGCCACCAAGTGGAGCCTTGACCTACCCCCAATACAAGCAAGCACCAGGCAAACTGAATCTGCCAGAGGTCTTGGGGCAGCAGAGGAAGCAGGTCACTAGCATTTTTCTTGTCTTCTCCCTCATGCCAGCTTCCCCAGGATGCCAGCAGATGTAAATCCTCCTCCTCCCACCCCATGTCACAGGGATGGACACACGGGGCAGAACGGGGCAGAGCTGGCGCTCTGTGCTGCACCCTTGTGCTGAATCCCTTCTAGTAAAGTGGCTTCACGTTTCGAGACAGCCATTAATCCATCACTCTTCAGCTCTAAAATTCATATAAATCATTTTATCCATAATTAAAGGTCTCTAAATGTGGAAATTAAATTACCATTTACAGTGTAAAAGGAGATCACACAGAAAAACCTAGATAGCAGCAATGGCTCTCTCCACTGCATGAATCACGAGGACATGTGGGGGGTGGGTTGCAGTAGCTTTAGGTCACAATACAGATGTCAGCATCTTTGAAAAGCTGCTCAGGCCCAGGCATAAGAGATCTTTATGTCTGAGGTGCCAAATTAATCCCAAATCTCAGGTGTCCCTCAACTCTGCTCCCAGTAATCCCCTGGATTCTTGCATTAGAAGCATATTTGCAGGACAGCAAAACACCCAGTGATTTTATCACTTGTCTCCTCTGCTGGAAAACAAGCTTTTGAAGCACAAAAGAGCCGGTTCTCATCATATGTATTTAGACTCACCTTTCCATTCAAATCAGGCTGCAGCAAAAGAGAGAACATACAGAGAAACAGATGGCCCTGCATTGAACACAAGGCATAATTCACTTGAGGGGCAGAGAGTCAGGGAGGGAGGTGGGATGAGCAAGCTGCAGATCAACACCACCGTTGAATTCAGCCCTGTATTCACAGCAGGGCTCTGTAGCACCCTGTAGTAACATGTACTAGAGCCACAAACATTTTCTCATTAACTCAGAAGGAAAAGATTCTGCAAAGTTGTTTTGCTTCTTGTTTCAATGGCAAAGCATCATCTGTATCAGTGATTGGGATGATGAGGACAGTTTCAAAGGCAATTTCCTCCCATCCCTGGTAGCCCACTGATGTAGTTAGTATTGGAATCCATTATGAGACTAAAAGGGTCCTTCCCCTTTATATTCAGCTATTGGTTTGCCCAATTGCAAAGGGATATTTCGGCTGAGATGATGGGAGGGAGATGGTCTGTACAGTTACTCAAAGAGACCAGGAAACAGATGTGTCCCGAGACATTAGCATACTCAGCTAGGCAGCCAGATTGCAGAAAGGGTAACAGCCATGTTGAAATTAAGCGAAGAAGAAAAGGTTAATATATGTGACCTTTTTAATTCTGCATGCCCAAAAATAACGATGCATAAACTACATGAAAGTTTTAGGGCTAGATTTGTCCCCCCCACACCCCTAAGCACCCTCATGTCTTGCTGAAGTCAGCGGGGGCTGAGTTGATGCACGTGCTAAAACTATGCACAACTTTTCCTGACAGAGGGAACAGAGGGAGGCCCCTCACAGTACCCCACAGGAGCCTTTCAGGATGAGTTCTTCATTTGGCAAGACAAAAACCACCAAGACAAGTAACACCACAGGCATGTTTGCTACTGAAAAAGCAGGCTCTGAAGAGATCGAGAATGTGGATAGCAGGAACAAGAAGAACTGCTCCGTCTGGTCTCTCTTCCTCGTGCACCCATCTCCATGAACCCGCTGTCTTTGTGAATCCAACCAACTGGTAAATCCCCTTCTGCCACTGACGCAGGAAGGATGTGAAACCTCAATTAAGGATCCATGTCTTGCAGGCTGTCGTGATTCATGCCTTTAGCTCCGTAGGACCCCAGGTCAACTCCTGATGGGTAGCTGCTCCGTAAACACAGTTCAGAGGCTAGCACTTCCAAAATGCCTACAGACACACATATGCAGAGGTGTATAACTGAGTGCCAAAAGAAAGGCAACTATTGTGGAATAGTCAGCTTTTAAAACCCAGTTTATTTCTTGCAACACATCCATTAGATATAATGAAAACATAAGTTACTTTTTCCATTTCAGTTTAGGCTATTCCATATTGCAACTCATGGTTTAGGTCCTGCTGAGGCCAAGGCACATGCTTGGCTTTATACATCTATGCATGGACTCTATTTGCACACCCCAAGAGTAAGAGTGAAGCAGGCACACAAATCTCAGCAGAACTGCACTTGGTATTTTAGTGCCATACCCAAAGGATGTTATCCCTGTATCTCCAGTACAATGTGGCTCTAGCAAGCTTGCTGACCACAGTGAAGCTGAACGAAGCTCCCTCCCAGTTTCCAGCTGGAATGAACTACCTAATTTTCTGAAAGAGGCATCTCATTGTTGCCAGCATCAAGACACTATAAAATTAGCAGACAGGTGTGAAAAGTGAACAACTGAGGCAGACCTCAAAAGGCATACTGCATATAAACATCACTGGGACACCAAGGAAAGCAAGAAGTCCCTCCAACAAAGACAGACCTATTAGTAGACTTCTGTCTTAAGGACCCTTCCTCGACCCCAAACCAGCCTGCCTGGATTTTGTTTGCACATTTGTTGTTTCATTTTATACCAGATAATCACAACCACGTGTGCACACATTTTCTCAGAGACCCACTGAGGTCCCTGATGGGTCTGAACGCAGTGCTGCCATCCTAATTTCTGCCTCAAGCTTTGGATCAGTCCTCCAGAAGGAAGGGGGCTGCAGCAGAGCCGCCTGCCTTCCGAATCAGAAAGCCAAAACCCAAGAAAATCCACCATTCCAAGGAGCATATACACAAACTGCTCAAGTAGGGCAGACAGGAAAAAATTAATTTCCTCATCAGTATTGCTTGTGTTAGTGACAGGACCTGCCTTCTGCAAACCACCAGACAGAGATCACATAACACATCATAAATACCACTCTTCAGCTGGGGATCAAGCTCTTTTCTTCCTAATGAGCCTTTCCAAACCAGAGCAGACAACGACCACAAAACAATTACAAAGAATAATATTAGAAAATGCCAACTAGGTATATTAAAAAAAGCTTCAAAGAAGAAAAAGAAATCCAAGAAAAACATTACTTATTTTTACCCAGCTACAGACAGTTCTTATTTAAGGGAAAATTATTTTGCCGGAAAACATGTTTGTTTTAATTATACAATTCTTACTTCACACACAAACAAATCCAAACTATGGAAAATGCCATACCTAAGCTTTTATAATGGCAATAGTCAAGCCAAGGAGAAGAATATGCTACAGTAATTAATGTTTCTTTGCAATCCAAAAGGTATTGACCATTTTGTTTTGCCCACGGGAAATAAACGCCGTTGCAAAGTGATATAAAACACTGTTCTAGAGTAAAATCTGCACTTCCCTCTCTACTCCCTGAAAAAAAGCCTTGGTATGCACATGAAGGGGAAGAAGTGGGTAACCCCGTAAAGGCAGAGACGCTGCCTCTTCTCCCCTTCCTAGAGAGAGTGATGCCTCTCTCCAAGAGCACTCCCCATGGGAGGGGAGCACTGCCTGCCACCCACCCGCAACGCCAGGGTACCTGGGGAGGTGGCTGAGGGCAGCAGTGATGCCACAGCAGGTCCAGCCCATGCCACCTGTTCGGGAGGTACCCAGGATTGCTTCAGATGGCCTTTGGACAAACACTTTGGGTGCACTGCCCATTCCCACGGGCAGAGCTGCTTGTGGCATGGCAGCAGACAACCAAAGGTCACACCGATGAACCAGGGAAAAAATAATAATATTGGAAATTGCTGTTTGCTTCAGTGCAGAAAACTGTCTTCAAGTATAAAAACTTCTTATTTCAGCTCCATTTCTATGTAGTTGAAGCATCCCAAACTGCCTGGGGTTATCAGCACAAACATCAAACGTACAGAGCCCTATTAAATATGTCAGCAGCTGGCCCAGTCAGATCTCTAAAAGCAAAGCCAGCGCTGGCAGAGTAAGTTGCTAACCCAACTATGAGCACCAGGATCCGAGGGAATTGGATACAAAGAAGAAAGAAAATTTAAATAGATATATGGATAGCTAAGAAGAAAGCTCACCAAGCAATTAAAAAGAAAAGAAGAATATAAAACTTGTTCACATCAGAAGAGAAATCATCATCCAGGCTATTTCATGCCATTAATTTTTTAGCAGTACTACTCATTCAAGCCAAATATCAGATAGAGAATTTATACCTTTAGTCTTTTCAAGCAAGCCTTCTACCATAAAAAGAACTGACCTGCTAGCAATTAATTGGTAGTGGAAGAAGAACGGAATTCCCTCTCATGCACAGCAAATGCAATGGCAAAATTCTATAAATATTGCAAACCGTTTTCAGCAATACATCTGCTTTGAAAGCAGCTCAGAAGCCAAGGCTTAAAACAAGCCATTAAAGTAAAATACTTTCCAAGTGAAGTGTTCAGAGACTGGGGGAGGGGAGTTACTTTTTTTTTTCTCTCCCCAGTTTGTGACACTGTTATACCAAAAGCTTGATTTAAACCCCAAAGGGGAACATACCAGTAGAAGTCCTGTTTAAGTCACAGGAGGAGACTTTTGAACCCCTCCTTCAAGCAGGAGACCCAGCCACAGATCCAGGCTGATTCCCAGCAAAGAACCTGAAAGCCTCTTTCATCAATGAGACACTCACAGAAGCCCCCTTTGCTTTAGGTCTTAGCAGTTAATGATCTCGTTGCTCATAACGCAGGAATTTAATAGTTAAAAGGACAACCTCCTCTCTGGCCCAACGAAGACGATTTGGCAGTCAGGAGAGGACCAGCAACTGCTATGAACCAGCAAGGCCCAGGTTCCCCTAGCATTTGCATCATTCCTATAGGGAATTCCCATGACCAAGGAAGGGAGACAAAGAGCAACTCTGTAAAGCCACAAGAGATGCAAAACAGAGCAGCAATAACAACAAGCCCCCACCAAAGATGTGTCCTGCTATTTTTACACAAAATATTTTTATAAAGGAAAAAAAGCAAACTGATGCTTAAAATATTCTTTGGAAGTTACATATTTAAAAATAAAAATAAAATTTCTATTCTTTGATAAAAGGAAACATCCTGAACAAAGGTCCTAGGAAGAAAAATAATAAACTCATTATACAATTGCATACCATTTACTTAAGACCACTGTTATGAATGCACACAATCTTCAGGCAGGCTTTCCCCTGAACTTCTGAGTGTTCAATTCTTCTGCTCTTAACACTGAATAAAATAAATAAAATTGAATACTGTATGCATGAGGAAGTAACTTCTGACTTAAAATATTTATGAAAGACTATTATCATTACCCCCAACATGGGTCACCCGCAGTGTGAAGACATTTGGATCCACAGCACAATCAACAAGGACTGGTGAGAACGAGCAAAGGAAATGTTCTTTGCTACCTGAATGGCTTATAACTGCTGGCAGGTCCCAAAGCTACCAGCCATCAAAGAAGGGTTCCAACAGTCACAACATGTTGGTCTGACTGCAGGTTTCAGAGAGAAGTCTGCTCCTAAATGTAACCCTGTATTAAAGCATCCACACAATTAAAGCATCAGCACAATTAAAACGAGCTGGAACAATCCTATTACAGCTAGGCTGGCTAGTTTCTCACCCAGACAAGCTTAAATTCATACTTAATTAGCTATTTTAAGGAAGCTCAATAGTCTCTTTCCAAGACCAGCTTTCCAGAACTGAAAGGACCACCAGCTGCATTTTTAAAAGACAGCGAGGGAAAAAAGCAAAAATTCATTTTCTTCTGCAGAAGAAGCTGCACAGCAACTGCGGGCACACAGACTCTCATCTGCACCAAATCCCCTCGATAGCCCCAGGGACACACAAGTCCACATCAGGCAAAAGGTGAGGCAAAAGGCTGCCTGTAGCCTCCTGGGCACTCACCGGGACTGGCTGCAAGACACGGAGCAGCTGCCACATTCCAGGTACCTCTAGAAGTTTCACTCACCGTGGCAGATAACAAAAGTAGCCAGTTTAAGCAGCTGACTCCCTTATTCTCATTATACAATATAATAGTGATCTTGCAACCCCTGTCAGGGTCGTTATCCAGCACCACAAGGCATGAAACAACCACGGGGCATCTTGTGATCCTTCTCAACCTCATCATTAGGCCTTGATTTATTTTATTTATTATCATTTTCTTTATGAGACAGGGGCTAATTTTACATGAAATGCTTAAGCACACTGGAGCCTTCGGGTCACTAGCCCGACACCACTTTAATACAAATAAATATTGAGAGTATGCCAGGTTATATTTGCCTCCAAAAAAAACAACTGAAGAAACTACTTGAACAAAAGCAGTGGCAGGTTTAGGCATCTGGAGTGGAAGCAGGTATTATGGCCAGAGTACAAAGAGACTTAAGTGGCAGCAGGCCTCTGATAACAAGAGAAGGAGATTAAAACAGAGTCAAACATAAGAACAAACCTTGGAGGAACCTGAAGGGAGAAACACAGGGTCTGACTATCACTTGGGCATCGTTGCAGCTTTAGCTATATACCTGGATGGGCAGATATCAGTGTTTAAATTATTTTAAGGATTACTACAAGTTTTACCTTATTCTTTAAAAAGAAGTTACACAAAATGATTTTGCTTTGGTTTTCAATGTTTTCTCTGCACTAACGGCTACAGATACTTCAGCCTCCTCTGGCAATGCTGCATGCTTTCAGCCCCTGAAAAATCAGAACAGGAGAACGGGAAATTCAACATTTTAATCTCACCTAGGAGAAACAATATTTCAAGAACAGAAAATGTTGGCATTGGTTAAGAAAAGATAAATTGATTCAATCTCTTCAAAAGCATGGAGGGTAGAAATTATCTTTTTCCACCAAGCACGAAGGAAGTAGTTTTAAAGGAAAGAATCTACTGATGAGTGACATGGCTATATCTAACTTGAAGAAGGAGATTTAAGGCTAGATTAAATTTTGTTGGAGTTTTTCCAGCTTGCCATCGATATCAACTGGACTGCCCGCTTATGCGAAGCCAGGACTTGTTTTATGGCACCACACAGCGTGACCTCAGTTTTAAGCTTGTATTATCTAGGAACAGTGTGTCCTACTGAAGCATTAAAGTCTATGGAGTGAGCCAAATCTTCCATCTTAATATGACAACACGTCAAACCAGCAACAATTATCGTCCTAGTCTTGAAATATGCAATAGCACATGCAAAAAATGTGTTCCGCTTCATCTGGGAGACAGATCAGATTCCAGCACTTCTTAATTCCTTCAGAAACTCAGTCACCTTTAATGCCTCAAAAGAGGTCATTCCAGCAGCATTTAGCTGTTAGTACTTGATGAGAGAGAAGAAAATATCTATTTTCTAAAATCTAAAAATTAGAAGGGAAGGGAACATGCACGAAGAATCCCTAGAAGAAGTGAGTATCTCCTCCCAAAACAGGACAGAAAAAGGCATAGTAGTGAATTACAGCAAAAATATTCCCCCCCTGGAGAAAACCTCCTCTGTACATGTAGATACTTTTTTCTTACAGTGTCAGCCAGTGCAGTTGGCAAGCAGCACATTGGGGCACCCCACAGCCTTGCCAAAGGCCAGCAAGCATCGTGCTGCACCCATGCTCCTGGAACACCTCCATCCTTAACCCACGGGACGAGAGGGCAAGAAGCAAGTGATGTTTCTCAACACACATTATTTTCAAATTTCATGTTGGTTATAATTCATCAAGGCAAGCATTTAGGTGCCAGATAACTGCTACAGATCAGAGATTCATTTACTTGCCACAGTCAACTGCAAGGAAGAAGAAAACAACACACCACACACATGCCACTGCCTCTCCTTTCCAAGCCTAAAGCATCCTGCAAACAAAAGAAGAAAAGCTGGTCTTTCACAGGGATAAAAAGAGGCATAGTACCCACCCCTGAAGTAAAAACAGGTTCAGACACCTTCTCTTAGAAAGATAAAGAGCATTTCACATACAATTCCTCCCACCATCTCAAGGAGGCTTTAAAGTACTTGGGGAAGGGAAGAAGAAATGTGCAGAGAGAAGATTGGACATTTGCATCTGACGCTTTGATGGTATAAACACTTCTGTGTACCCATACTTATTAAAGAGATCATTATGGCTACCATGCATTAGTGAAAACAGACAGCAGACTTCACCAAACACAGCATGCAACATGGGCAGTGGAGGATGACTCAGGACTCCAGAGCTCCTGGGAGAAGGAAGGTCTTCTGCAGCTTCACACATGCACCACTCTAACGCTGGCAGGTGGCAAATGAAGGAAGAGGAAGGAAGTGGGAAACGGAAGGTTGGAACACAGAAACATGGTGAAATACCTACCTCTGGTATTATTCAGGTTAAGAATGCACTTCTATAAAATACCTAGGTAATATGACTAATAGCACAGACGGACTAGAACTGAGAAAACTTCGGTTTTCTTATTTTCTGTAAAACTTGAGACTCGGTCATCACCTTGAGACAACTTGTTCTTTCTATCCACAATGAGAAACCCAGAGTTGCCAGCCCAAGTTTGGTGAAGACACTTCTAACTTCTTGTCTCCCCAAGAGCTTAAGTATTTTCATAATCTCTTAAGAAACAAAGGTCTTCTTAAAACCTGACTAACAATACATTAAAGCTAAGACTAAAGGTGATTATTCCTTTGCACAAAGGCCGAAGCAGTCCTAGAAATAAAAGAAATTGAGCACAGATTTTCTCCCCATCTCAGAAACACATGAATGCCCACATTGTGACCTGATGGTGAGTACTGATTTCCTTCACACAGTCCGGTCTTACCAACTTTACTCTTTTCACTATGGCAAGTTTATCACTTGCCATAATTGTACCATTAAGGTATCAGTCCTCTCTTGCTATCTCCTACAGACTACAGGCAGCCCTCTCTTACTACAGGTTTGGCTCCAAGCAATTTTTGGCTCAGCTCTCTAGAGGAAGCAGTTTCAACACCGAGGTACAACTGACAGCAGAGACCAAGAATAATTTAGTGACATGAAGAGAGGTGCTTAGCTTAGCAGATCAGCTAATGAGCACTCCAGTGCTGGAAAAGCCATATGCAGATTTCAGGCAGGGCAACACTCTTGGGTAACTTTCAAAATGCTTGACAACTCTTACTGCTTCCTCGAAAATCCTTGAAAAAGTACAAAATATAAAGCAATTTCCAGCTTCTGCTTGAGAAAGGATATACATGCTTTTAAAGACAGCCTCCAGCCCTGAAGAGAGACTTCTGTCACAGAATCCTCATCATCTGTTGAATCCTCATCACTTCCATCCATTTCTCACCCGCCCCAGATAGCATCCTTCCAGCCAAAAATCATGTCTGTGTACAAACAGAGTCACATAATACCAATGCCAAGTGGGAGCCTTCTGAAAGCAACACCACCATGTCTCCCCATATTTACAGCTGGATGCTGAATTCTATCTTTAATTGAGCCTTTCCTGTTCAAGGGAGGAACTGAAACCCAGCAGGAGCCTTTCCAGTTTTTCCCAAAACTCAAAGATTATGAGTGGCCCAGAGGAAAGTACGATAAACGTGTCCCTCTCTGTGCGTGCATGCAGGGTGTGCTGGAGCAGAGGAAGCACGAGGCAAGAAGCTGCACATTCCTTCTGTCAACAAGGATTTGGGCAGATCTAAGAGAGCAATATTTAAACTTTGTGT
>JAOXNG010000001.1:114240739-114251931 GCA_028566535.1 Scolopax minor
TCGTAAAGAATTACTGAAGCATTTTCAAGTCTTTGGACTTGACAAACTTAAGTTCCTTACATTAAAATCCATGCTTGATGTAACATATGCCTTCACTAAAGGAACTTTAGGAATTTACCTTGATGCAGATCTAGATCTTGACTTTCTGTTGTCAGAAGCATGCCGTTTCCCCTCTTGAATAGGTGGCTGTTCCACTTCCATGTCCTAAAACATTAAGTTGACTGGTGTTATGGGTGAATGTTGCAACCATTTTATTTCATTTTATGCCTAGACTAAATTATGTAACAGCTCTAAAATTATACTGAATATTCACATGTGAAATTAAAGCGTAATGCAACTCTCCTCAGAAGCTTCACCACTTTTGTAGACACTAACAAGGAGACAGTCCAGTATTAATTGAACTTAATACAACCACTACAAAAATGTAATAAAAATAATTTACACAAAGCTGTCAAATTGCAACATATTGTTTTCCCACATTTTAGTCAATTTCAGCACGGCATGTATCTCCACAGAA
Source organism: Scolopax minor (assembly GCA_028566535.1). NCBI lineage: Eukaryota > Metazoa > Chordata > Aves > Charadriiformes > Scolopacidae > Scolopax > Scolopax minor. Next base: position 114,241,257 of record JAOXNG010000001.1, read on the forward strand.
TATTATTATATTCCTTTTTGTCAGTGGATCTTGCTCTGTTATCAAAATCACAGGCAAAATATGACCTACTAGAAAACTTTTCTCCAGGATGTTATAGGAAATTACGCTAAGCCACATATATATATAAGCAAATTATACCATAAATTTGAAGAATGAACCAGTAAGTCATCAAAACAAGACATAACAATACAAGAACGTGTTTAAAAAATCCTCAGTAAATTCAACGCAGCTCTTCCTTCCTACCCCAAATCCTCTACAGCTTCCCACTCCAGAACATACTGTCCCCTGCCTGAACCTTAAACTTCATGATGTGACCCTGGCAGGGAACATCCAAAGAAGCAATCTCTCAGAATATATTGATTCAACAGAAGTCAAGACTAAAAAACCAATTACAAAGATACTCTTAAGAATTGTCCCTTGATTCCAAGTGAATAACTGAAAAGGTGAGTAACTTATTTCTAGAATCTGTGACATCACAAGTCACCACATAAAGAAAACTGGGTACCACCTCTATTTCTCATTTTAGAATTTCTTTTTCTTAGAACAAAAGAGGCAAATATTTATTATCATCATTATTATTATTTTAATAAAGGCTCATAAACAGGCTTGCTTTTTTATTTCTTCTAATACTGGTCAGTTACCAAACCAACAATATCCTCCAAAACCTTATGAACAGGAGAGGTGTTTACATACACTTGGATTTTTAGAAACTTTTACGGATTACTGAGTCCATTTCTTCTATATTAGCAATCTACCAGGCCCTTAAAAATTGACTTTTCCAGATCTTTCCCTCAGATGGGTTACCCTCACAGCCATCTCCATCCATGGTTATCAAGAAATTTCCTCTCCTGAACAAATGATATATGTTTGAGAATGATGTGTTAGAGCACTGAAGTTAGTTTGTTTACTGCAAGGGGTCCTCACCTGCTGATGTGGTTTTTGCATGTGTGATTCACTCTGTACTGGAAAAGGAGACTGAAAAGTTTGCTGCACAGGTGCTGCTGGAGGAATCACAGGCTGAGCCATGGGTGGAAACTGTGGGGTAGGCAGGAGACCAAAACCTGGCATTTGCCCATTAGGAGGAAGAGGAACCTTCAGAGAAGAAAAAACACGAAAGCTGCCAGTTAGGAAAAAAAAAATTACATCAACTTTCCCAGTTTGCTAAAGTGAAATTGTATCTCTGCTCCAAAGTCACAACAGAAGACCAGAAGCCCAAGAAACATGAAGTAAGTCAAGCATTTAGGTGTATAAAATAAAAATCTTGTTTTTCAAAGCTTGACTAGAACAAAAATACGACTTTTGAGAAAGCTGAAAGCTAAGCCATACTCATTCTTCACTAGTAGAAATACTACTTCCCTACTTCTGCTCAAAGAAAACAACAAAGGATAGAAAACAGCACAACAGAGGGACAAGGGGAAATCCTGAAGTTACCTGGTGGCGCATGGGATCCTGCTGCATTCCCATCATTCTCTGCTGAAAAGGATCCATATTTGGAAGTTGAGGAAATACTGGCTGTTGCATGCCTTCTGCTGGAAATCCACTAAAACAAATAATATTTTGGTGAGACAAGTCAGCAGATACACAGATTTTTTGCCTTTATTTTACATAAATCTATATATTTACATATTCTTGCTTCAAATTTAGAAAGAAAAATCTTTATTATGGTCTCGTTTCCCCTCTAAGAAGTGAAAACAAAAAAAGGAGAAAGAGCAGCTTCCTTATCTTTTCTCCACTGTAAGAGTAGTCCTTTAAAATTTAAAGAAATGCTACATAAAGGTTTAAGCCTCTTTCCCCCCTGTACTTATATGATCTTGTTCAAGATCTCAGGCTACGTAAATTATTCATGAAGATTGTCTGTCTTAAACTAACTTTCTTCCTTTTCAGTTCCTCTTTTGGGAACAAAAGTAGTGAGCCTCTTCCTCAAGGAAAATAAATTGGCCATATTTTTGCTGGAAAAAAAACCCCACAGTTTAGTTTGGGAGGAAGTTAGGGCAGAGGAGAAAGGTATATGTATATGTATATATATCTCACACAAGGATTACAGTGATGCCATTCATTTCCTGATTCAACACACAGAATGGACAGTGCTCAGGGAATTAATGAGGTCTGTGCAGTTAATAGAACCTGTTTACAGGACGCAGTTTGTGTAAGAAACTGAACAGGATTTCTGGAAGATAGAAGAATTTCATGATGATGTGAAATGGAACTTTGTAGTATTTTAAGATACAGGCACCATAAAGTTTTTAGACGATTCTGAACAGATTAGTTTTTCATATAGAGTATTACTGATTTTGTGTGCTCAAAATGAGACTACTGGAATCCAATCTCCAAGAGGCATCTTATAAAACTATAAGGTAATAAGGACAGAGGTTTTGAAGTGCTAGAAACAGAACATAAACATGCTGAAAAGCCTAGTCCAATGATCTCTAGTTGGGCATGCACAAGCAGTGCTTATGTTTGACCTACCTCATCTGTCTGTACTCCAGAGTTCCATCTATATTATAGGCAATATGCTACCAATTTACTTAAAAGGCATTTTAATTAACTAGTACTTGCGTAACATTGAAGTGCTCAAGGTGATAAACACAGTAAGAAAGCTAATGACAAAGTTAGTGATTCAGTTTTTGAGAGCAGGGTTTGGATGGCATATACAGAAAATTAGACATGGGGCCACATACTGAAGCAGGGAAAAAAAGAAATATTGACTAACCCAGGTATTGAGCACCATCCAGCCTGTGCACTGAATGAGAGAGAGGTCCTGTGGAAAAAACTAGTATGTGATCATGTAATTTAAGACTTTATCATAATGCATATCAAAAGGGAAACAGGAGTCGGAGTTAGTTTGCGTGGGTATTTAATGTTTGAGAAAGTAAAGCTGCAAAGCCAATTTTATATTTTTAAATAGTTAAAACTACCAGAATGTTTGGAATAGCATCTTTTCCCCAGCCAGCAAAGCAATCCAGCCAATTACTAACAATGCCTTGACACAATCAGTTGTGCAATAAAAACTCAGAACTCATCTTGAAACCAAAAACTGAGCTTTTCTCTACAGAACACATCCCTCAATCAATGATGTAACATGCCAAACCTACCCCGAATCACCAAAACAAAAAAGATAAAATCCCCAAACCCCCCCGAAGTTGTTTTAACGTTGGACTGCAACAGTTAAGCACTGAAGTAACTTGAACTGACTGACTGAAATATTTTTTAGAACAAAGACTTGTTAATTTTACTATGACAAAAACTTACAAAGCTGGCTGAGAAACTGCAGGAGGAGGAGCTGAATCTTCCTTCTTTGAATCTTCCACTGCTTCTGGTTCATCATCATAGTCAAACCGATCTAGCAGCTTCTGAAAGAAATTACATTGAGACAACTATTTTTTCTGTATCTTATATAACTGTCAGCCAAAATATCCTTCTTATTGAAGTCTTACTGTATATCTGGCAGCTCCAACATTAACGACAATCAGAAAAAAACAAATCTCTATTCTAACACAGAATCAGAAACTGTCCAAGTCGATTTTATTCAGCTTCAGAAAATGCAAAAGCTATAAAACAGGAAGGTGACTTTTAAACTGAAAGAGAAGAAACAAAATTTGCAACCTTTTTCTCCTAACAAACGGAAGACACTAAGGCATCCATTAAGCAGTCGTCTGCTGAACTGGAAAAGTTAAACACAAAGAACACATGAAGACTTACTTTGTCAAATGATGTTTTTTGCTCAGGCGGTGGGAAAGCAGCTTTTTGTTCTGGTGGTTGTGCTGCTGTAGTTTTCAACTGAGCAGTAATAGCTTGAACCTGAGCCATCACAGTGTTATCTATGACCGGTGACTGGGGTTTTTGAGGCTGTTGAAAAGTCTGAAGAATTTGCTGAAGCTACAAAAATCATACATAGCATTAAGTAAATATTATTATATAAACACACAGTATTGAAAGAGTTGTAGCATATAAATTTTACATCAAACCACGCTGTGGCACAGGATGAAAAACATCCACAATCTGAATGAACTATGGAGATCTTCCAGCAAGACCAAACGTCACTTTTTAAATACTTCAGTGGCAAAACACAGCAGATCTCAAGATTTCAATATTTAGGCCTTTCAACAAACAACAAAACTCAACGTTTTGTTTGATATATTCTGCCTGTTCTTGAGACTTTGTAACTGCATCAATTGAGAACTAATTATTTAGGAATATATAATTGACTTTTACTGCATAGAAGGGTGACTGATCATTCCAATACTGACTTTAACTCTCACAAGTTTTCCACTGAAAACCTTGGGGAGGGTCTTGTTTTGCTTCAAATCAAGGATATTACTTCTATCATTTTCCCCTCATTTAACATAAAAACTGTTAGAAGTTAGAAGGGAACCAAATATAAACAGGTTACCTGTTGTCCTTGCGTTGTTTGAAACAACTGAGCTACAGCTGCAAAGGCATCAGAACTGGGCAACTGTGGCACAGTAGGTACTGAGTTAGCAGTAACTTGAGGGGGCTCTGAAGAAACCTTTGCTGGAGGGGGCGGTGAACCTGAGAGTTTCAAAGGAATTGAGAAAGTAGTAAGTTACTCCAAAACATTCATCTTACTCTTCATTGCATACAGCTACCTCCTCAAAACAAGTGTCTATCTACAATACTCTATTTACCCCCAAAAGTCCTATCTGAACTACCCCACTTCTATTCATTTTGCCTTTAATTTCTCCATTCACTGCTCACATTTGCACATTATATACACTAAGAAAGTAAACAAAGAAAAACGGCCTATCTGAAAGCTAGTCCAGCATAGTATTTTAGATCACAACTCAATATTTATAACTGTGCAATTTTAGAAAATTTAGAGAAAAACTATTACTCAGTGTTAAGCAATGTGTATCAATACACTTAAAATGTCGGTTCTGGTTACCAAGTTCTGGACTCATTCTTTTGAATGAATAATTCAAACCACTCATCTTATGGTTCATTTTAAGAGCAACTGAGTTTCTCTTAGTATTTCCTATTTTCTAGCAGTAACTGAACTTTTGCTGAAGTGTCTGGTAATAATTAAGGGTTTTTAAAAATTATTCCAGAAGCAACACTTTCTTAAGGTTTGTTTACATGCTACTTTTGCACAGGCACAAGCCAAGCCTGCATCTGATCCAAAAATCTTACCATAAAAATAATTTTTTACTAATTCTTCCAGGAAAAGACTCCCATTTTGACTGAGCTTTAGTAAAACTCAGATCACACTTTTTAGACTTGCTATTAGCTTTGTCTACACATGCAGCTTTCCCAAACTCTTTGCTTTGGATTACAACACTTTTTTTAATAAACATTTTGCCAGTAGAAAGTAAATTAGCAGTAATACCATCAATTCCTGCATGCTGTGAGCAAGTAACTATTCTTTAGCAAATGTATTTTAATGGACTACTATAAAGCTGTACAAGGAGAAACAGTTAAAAAACCCTACACGTAGCAATATTTTTCATGTGAGAGGCTAAGCAAACGTTTGCCTCACAATACCAACTTCTTTAAAGCCATTCATCTGTTTGCAGTTTAAATAACTGCAGTGTTGACACGCAGCAAGCAGAGACAAACATGTTGAATAATATTTTCCCAGAAGTCAGATGCTACATAAAAATACTGCAAAAAGATACGTGATTGTTTTTAAATATAAATTAACTCCCAAATTACTTCCCGAATATATTCAGAAGGATATTTGCTTGCTCAAGGGAGAAAATTTGCATTCCTCCTTTTTTTTTTTGCTAAACAGACTTCGTAACATTACGAGCTAAACAGATTCTATTTCACATAACGCATTAATATATTTATTATTATTCATTAGCATATTTATTTCAGGGCCAAATTATCCCCTCTGGTGCATCTCAATAATCTCACCAAAATCAGTAATTCTGTACATGAAAATCTACGCAGAAGGCACCCAACCTGTTAGCTACCAGTGATGAAACCAAAAGAGAAAAATAGCTCCACTCAAATGTCATATCAGAATGAAATTGTATAGCCACCAGCCTGTGCCTGATGCTAAGACATTCCCTTCCCCTGCCCTGCTATGTTTATAAAACACCTCAATAGGGTATGTTTCCCTAAACACCACTGGAGATGATTTCACTTATGCTACTGCACGCAACTGTTTTGTTGTCTATCACATCTCCCTTGCTCCGTTAGATTTTTTTACCAGTCCTGCTCCAACATACACGAGTGCAATAAACAAGGAGGTTCCCAAAGCTAAGTCTGAAACAGAGTGCAAACTCAGAAAGAAGGCCCTCCAGAGAAAGAGAGAATTGTGGTATGCATATTCTCATCCACAATTCTGTAACCTCACTAACAGCTTTTCATGTGGCACAAAATAGGTCAGTGAAAATACTGTGGGCAGGCTCTCATTGCTTTATTCTTTAGGTCAGTGGTTTTCAACCAGAAACCCATATAAAAGCCTACTGCCAGGCATAAATTTAATGTTCAAGATTTTGGATTTGAAACAGCAGTTAAAATGTTTCGGGCCTGCATACTGAAAAGACATTGACAGCTGTTGCTTTCAGATACCGAGTTGATTCAAAGAAAGATAAAACTCTTAACATGCAAGATGTGCGATCCAAATTCTAACATTAAAAAAATGACATTAGAATTATAAAAATGAGAAACAGCAGAAAAATATTTCTGACCAAACAGAAAAACCAAGACATTTAAGAGAGGACAGTGAAATAATCAATGAGTAAAGTGTGCACATAGGTACATAAATATGCATACATGATATAAATTTTAGATATTTTCCAAGTAAGCGTTCAAATTCTGATAATTTCTGTAGTACCAGCAACTATTTAGAATGAGTTCAGCTGCCCCACATAATGGTGACACTAAAGTTGAGTTTATTAATATACCATTGTTGAAACTTATAGTAGGTGCTTTCATGGGAAAGCAAACAAGCTATTATCATTCACCCTTTTAAAAGAAATCGTAGTGTTTTTCATACCTTCATTATTAGTAGCATTTTCTGTCATTGGTGCAGCAGCACTAGTTCCTGCTGCCATATCCAGAAGAGGTTGAATTATTTCAATTTTAAATACTCCATTTTTCTGCCAAAGGTTCAGGACACGGACTATTTTACTCTGTCAAAACAAAAGCAAGCATCAACGCTTAACACAGCTTTTTTAATTCACAATCTCGAAATTTATCTTCCGTACATTGAGAAGCAAGGTTTGAGCAGTATAGGAGTTTAACATAATCAGGCATACCTATTTAACAACCCTATGTTGTCACATACATTAGCAAGACTTTGTACAAGGCAAAGACTAAAACTGTCCACTGATCTTACTATCCACTTTAATAAATAGCAACTTGTGCCATTTTTCTAAAACTGTTCTGGCGAGTCAGAAAGTTCAGGTTTGATATACAACAGAGGAAGGGACAGGAGTCCCATTTCTTCACTGATGGTCATAAAGAGGTGAAACAAACAACAAATGCAATGAGAAAGAGAAAATGAAGATGAGCTGGAAAACCCTAACAAAGAGAGGGGGCAATTATACTATAAAATGCTAGAACAAAGCTTTAAAGTTAGATAGAAGATTGCTTGAATTTTTTTTCAACTAACCCAAAAAATTTATGTTCATACCAGAAAACTTATCTCCATCATTATTCAAAAGATCAGGAAAGCAAGTAGAAAACATTCTAACCAATCACTGCAGAAAGATTAAATTAGAATCTCTGATTGTCAGCTGTTATTTTAAGCTAATTTCTTTTTTCAACATTAAGAACAATGAAGCTTTCAGAAACAAGCTGGAAATTAGCATTTCCTTCTTTAGCCCAGTATTAAACAACAATATCTAACTGGATGTGCTGTTTCAGTTGGAATATGCAAGCAGGAAAAAGTCAGAATACATGTTATATTGACATACCTGTCCTTTTCATATTCTCAGTTATCTAACTTGCACACATACACGTTTTAAATACTTTTGACTTCTACTGTAGCTGCTAAGAATGAATCGATTCTGATCCTTCTTGTTTCAACAATAGAATGCCTTACTGTGACTCAATTATGTACACCCATGCAAATCCATCTATGCTTTCATAACCTAAGTGACTGAAGAATTTCACAAAACGTTTTTTAAAATAAGATCAATTTGAAAGAAATCTGAAATGGCTATTTTAAAATAGAATTTTGGTCTGAAAAACAATTAACTTTAAAACAATGGCAATTTTTGGCGTTGGGTATTTTCTCTCTCCAGAAGACTTGAAAAATAATATGAAGGCAAATAAAAGAATAAATTCAATACTCTTGTTTTCAGTCACATATTAATCTTAAAGAACGGTTGATTTAAACAAAAAAAAAATGAGTATCACTTTCTTTGGGTATCAACCATAGTTACTGTGTATCTGCAGATTAGTTTTTCTGTTTAGGTACTAGAAATTCATTAAAGCAATCCTGTCATAATTAGTATTATTCCCCCAGTGGAATGCATCCTAATTATTTTAGCAGTGAGCTATCAGGTAGTTCCACAAAGCAGACTGGATAGTCTAATTCATTAAGATGAATAAAACAGTAACCACAAAGGTACAAACAAGAAGAAACCTCTCTATTTCACCAGGGTGTTAACCCAGAAGCTCCAGGATATCACTCAAGGCCTAAAGGTCTAAATGTTCTACATTAGAAAACTACTAAGCACCAAGCCTTTCAAAAGCTTAGTTAGAAAGTTAGGGGAAAAGTCAGTTAGAAAAAAAAAAAATAGTATTTTGCTCTTAAAGTACTATAATTAATAAAAGGAGCAAGCAGGCAATTTTCTGGAAACCAATGGGCAACTTTTAAAACACATTTATCTTGGAAGTCTTGAAATTGTTCTGAGAGAGGGCACTAAAACACATCTTCTGTTCTGTTGTCAGAAACCCTGACCATCGTCAATTCAGGATACTTTCTGAGCCTCTATTCTATCAGCAAATACAGCAAAACCAAGAAAACCAAGGAGTTAAACAAATCTTGACAATAAGAAACAGCAATGAAATTCCCAAGTACAGGATTCGTAAAGACTGACAAAATCAACACAATGATTTTCTTAGAAAATATTTGGGAGCAGAACCTTCACCGCCTACAAAACTGGAGCTCCTCCTTTAATACTTTCTTTTTGTGGGAGGAGACGCCACCTTCCATAGTAAGTTTTCCTGGAGAAGCCTCAAGAAGAGAAGTTTTGGCATAGTCACAGACTTTGTTGAAGTGTCTATATAGGCAAAATATATATTTTAACTAGAACTTTCGTTAAACTATAACCTTTGATAATCTTTTTCAGCATGTTTTACCATTTCATACTGTAACATTCACTACCATGGACATAGAAAATTCACCAATTTTTCACATAAAGGGAATCACCAAGGTAGAACTGTTATCAATTCACAACAACACTTGTACCTTGTCTTCAGATGGACAGAGATACAAATACTGGAATGTGGCAGTAATATTTTTAGAGAATCTTGGCCCAAAAACATCTTTATCCGTTCCAAACTGGTGACGAGACTGACGAACAATAGAGTCAATAACGTACAATCCAGGGACTTTATATTCCGGTTTGCACTGGAAACATAAAAATAATTTTCCATTATGCAGTGATACTAACAAGTTAACATGCATTCACCTTAGATCCTTACACAAAATCTATATTTAGTATACTCAGGTACAAAAAAAATGTTAATTTCTTCTGTTTTATGCAGAATTCTCTTAGTGCTTTACTTTTATTCTATTTATAGAAATGGGAAAGAAAAACACACTTTCACATTTGGGACAGAGGGAATATACCTGGGCAGCGCGAAGATGCCATTATCTTCTCAATCACTGCTTGTAAAGCATCTTTACATTGACAACATGTGACCACAACAACAAGTCTGCCACAATATAACGTAACTCTTGCTATCAAGCTACTTCACGCTCAATGCACTGAACTATTTCAACCAATTTTATTCTCCAGAATTTTAAGTCCTTCTCTTAGGAGGTCTTTGAAGGTCTTAGAATGAAAAGAGTAGTTTTCCTGTTCACTCAGAGGAACTTACTTTAGCCAGCCTGATAGTTGGTCTTCGTGACTATTACATTCTAGTCTGTTGTTCTACATGCCCAGGCAAGTATGAAAACTGTATTTTCTGAAAATATGTATTATCTCAGCCAGTGAAAATTAATTTGGACTTCAATACTTCCAGTTTCCTCCCCAGTTGCTGGGTAGAGGTAGAAGGGGAATGTCACAATTTTTTTTCTCCCCTTCTTAGTGTACTACAGGAAATGGAATTAGAGAAATTATGAAGACACAGATACCGAAATGTATAAAATACTAACAATACAGAATTTCCTCCCTCAGTCCTTGAATAACAGAAGCCTTTTTGGTAATTTACTGGCATTATTAATAATACCTAGTAACAGATACAGACAATATCTTTATTAGTAATTATTTTTTACCTTTTTGATAAACTTCTCTACAATCTGGACAACATGCTTGTAGAGCTGGAAAATAAATGCATAAATTAATTTATCATCTACTCAACAGCAGCACATAATTTTAGAAGTCTTTTAACCTCTTTGTGATTACTACCACTTACAAAAGACTACAACCAAAATATCGTACTTGGATTCTAAAAAGAATCAAACAGTTGATCAAGCACAGAGAAAAAGATTTCATGGGGGGGAGCAGACAGAAACAAGCCATCCCCTTTG
>JAOXNG010000001.1:114310859-114321546 GCA_028566535.1 Scolopax minor
GCCAGAACCAATCCCATGCTGGGAGATGGTCCCCAGAAAGAACTCCTCTTGAGCATCTCCGTAAAAGCACAGCTGGGACTGGGAGTTGTCTCCAGGAGTTGTCTTTTTGCTCAAAAAAAAACCCTCACAAGCACAATGTTGATTTTAAGTCCTCTTTGAGTAAACCTTCTACTCCTGACACCTATTTGTGAGCCTAATAAAGCTACTTTCATTAGCTCTAATTTGTTCTGCCTCATCTGTTGCCTAAAATCCCTCCTTAATAGTGGATAATACAGTGAGGAGGGAGAGATGTGGCCTCTGGGCTGGGAAAGAGCAGGAGTCACTCAGCCAGATCTTCCTCCAGCCACCCAAGAGCCTGGAGTAATTAACTGTGGAGTTGCTGAGAAGAGACTCACTCCTTCCCCTCCCACAGCACCTGGAGGTTCCTCCTGCCTGGCGCAGCAGACCCGTCACTGGCTCCGTGGGCTTGGCATGCTGTCAGGGTGCCCAATGCGAAATGTGCCTCTTGCATGGACATATGGACACTATGCTGCGGCATGCTTAGGATGCGTGTGAGCGACCTTCCATGCTTTGTTGCAATCTCATATGTTGAGGCATGACTCTTTACAAAGAGGATGCAAAATGTGTTTTCTCTGGATGCAGCAGTGATCTAGCAACCCAAGCCCTAGCTCCCAGCTTTCTCCAGCCAACATTTCGTCCTTTAAACTGTTTCTTCTTGCTTTTTCTCGGGGCCTTGCTGTGACTGGTTTTGTGCGGTTTGGTGCCAGCCAGCTCTACCCCCTGCCCCGCCTCTCTCTTGCAGATTCACAAACCCTCCTAACACACGAGCTGGCAAAAATCCTCCACCCGTGTGTGTCAAACACATGCCTTTGTTTGGGTGATGACATGTGCCTGTATTTGCTGATGGTATTTTAACTGCTTGGTTCTGTAAGCAATGTCACCATCTCCTCCAAGGATCTGTGGAGAAGAGTGGTGCTTGCACTTCCCCCTCACCTCTGCTCTGCTATGCTTTAGCCCAACCTGAACTATTTTAGTGCAACGATTGAGAGAAGCAGAAATTGCTCATATGATGTGTCACACCATAAACTTCAGGAAGGTAATTCATTCCAACAGTGTAATTCTAGGACTCGGGAACCAAAAATATTAGCTATTACTCATCTTTGTATCTCTTAACACAAAATATCCTAAACCATTTATTTATTTACACAGCAAAGGTTTAGCCAAAAGCAAAGTGTTCAATGTCAAGAGCTACTGTTCCAACATATTCAGAGTAGCTACTTGCTTTATTGTTTATTTTTTATTTCTGTGCCAATATTGGTCAAGAGTTCAAGTCAGGAGATAGGGGTAATGTGGAGACAAAGAGCCCCTACTTGAAACTTAGGAGAGCAAATCCAAACAGTTGGCGTGTCTTGAGTAGGTTATGAAAGCTCGAATGTGTTTATTTTATGGTTATCTAACATCTTCAGTATTTTTTCTACTGAATGCTTTTTCCTTCTGCATGAATGAAATTTTCAGGTGTATGCACACACATACACACCATACAGGAGGCTGTGTATATTAAATGTGTTGGGGCACATTCAATCTTCACTTACCTTGGTCTAATTCTGGATGAATGCAAAATCAGGCATTTTGAGCTGTCAGCCCTGAAGTAACTGAGTGTGGAGTTTGTTCCCTAGATTTCCTCTGTATGCTTCAGAGAAAATTCTAAATCAGAGGAAAAGCCAAGAAACCCAAACAAGAGAAAAAACCCCACAGAAGCTCTGCCTGAGAGTGCTGACCCCTTTGCACAACCCTTGTACCATGGGATGCATTTCATTTAGGAAAGCAAAATGATCCTATGAGAAAGCAAAAGCAAAAAGAACTACAGTGCAAGGGAAAGGGCATTGACTAGGAGGACAGTAGAATAAGTGAAAGGAGTTGTAAAGAAGAAGACCCGGGAGGAACAGAGAGGAACAAGAGCTAGAAGCTATTTTAGAGAACATCCGTATGAAGGTTGATAGGCTGCTTGTCTGTTTGGGTCAACTACAGTTCTTTTTCTTTATATATATAGATGTCTCCTTAAAGATCCTGACTTTTGAATAGTCCCTGAGACAGAGAGGCAGGCATCTGTCTGAGATGTTTCCAGGATGCCCTGTGCTGCAGAACAGCTCTAGCAAGGACGCAATGTCCCACCCGTGTCCCAGAAGGCAGCAATATTAATATTGCACTGAAGATAGTTTCCTGCCCATCTCCCAGGGAGATGCAAGTCTCCCATAGACTTACCTGGTATTTTAATCTTCTTCTTCTCCTGTGCAAAGCTGTTGCTGAAACAAAACTGTTGTTTCCCCCTTTGTCAGCTCTGTCAGCTGTGCTGGTGGATCTCTTGGACCTCATGCAAAGGGCGTTGAAGGCGGAAAGGTAGCTCAGAGTCAAGGATGGGTCTGAAAGTGGCCATTGCTTGTCCACTGGGATAGATAGGGTGCCTGACCAAGTTTCTGTCAAAATTGAAGAGAAAAGTTGTCCTCAGAAAGGCACAGAAAGCTTATTCTTTGTCACAGTGGAAAAATCATCAAGTAGTCACATAGTTGGCTCTGTCTCCTGCGTTCAGGTGGTTGCCTCTGCTCTCCATGGCCATGATCGGCCTGGGCAGCAGACGTGCCTGTATTTAGTAATGTACTTTTTGTTTTTTTTTTTTTAGGTCAGTGAATTGGGGATGACTTACCAATATGGATAACAGATTGCTCTGTTATACTCTGTGTTTTATATATTGCAACTGTGGAAAAAAACAGCTTTTTTTTTAAAAAAAAAAAAAAAAAAAAACAACAACAAAAAACCCCAAACAAACTTGTGCAGAGATTGTTGTGTTGGCAGCAAACAAAGTGGCATCTCGTGTTTCTGTAACCCCTGAATTTGTCCTCACCAGAAAAACTTCTGTGGTTTGCTGTCTAAATAATCTATGCAAGCCTCTGTGTTCTTGGTCCTATCTCATTAGATGGAAGAACATTCTAATTTAAGACTGTTTCCTTGGTGAATCACCTGAGGCTTTCAAAAATGGTGAAGTTAAGCTCTGATTTGCCTGTTGTTTTGTCTTACGACTAAATGATCTTTCTTTAATGTGACTAGTCAGGAATTTAGCTTGCAGGCGTTCATGGTCTTGATGCTGCTCTGGGCTTCACCCAAGCAGCTGTCTTGTGTGCAGTGTTGAGCCTTGTCTCTTTATCAGGAGTATTTCATCAGAATGATCTTTTAGCAGCAGAAATGTATCCAGCTAATAATGTACTCAGCAATTCTGACTTCTGACCCTTAAGACAGAGTATGAAAGCCCCTACCCCCGTAGTTTTATTCTTCTATTCCTCTGCTGGTAAAACTTGACATTGATTCAAGGTGTTCATGTCAAAGGGTATGGATCTATTTTTGTTGTCACATTTCCAGACCATATTTTTTTGTGTCTTTTGTTCTCTAAAAGGAAAACCAAAATGTTCGATAATTTAGCCTTTCCTTTGCTTGCAGAAAAAAATAAAGGTAAGGCTAGTCATGCTGGGAGCTGTCATGTGCTTGATGTGTGCTTGGCACTCTCTCAAGCTAGGAAGGCAGCCAGGTATGCTTTGAATAAGTTTGTCTCCCTGTTGCCGAAGCCCATGAGCCCACAGTGCTGTGGGTTGTAACGATGTCGTTGGCCATAGCTGAAAGTGAGTTTCCTGCCAGTAAGTGGACCGTCAGCCATGAGGAAGGATGTTGTATGAGCTGGAGATGGAGGGAAGCCTCTTGGGCTTGTGCTGTTGTCTGAGTGTTAAGGCTGGGGTAAATAAAACTCTGAAGTTTTCCCCACATTTGTTATTTGTTCTTGTTGTAGGACTAGGGTAATTTGAGAGATCATAGAATCAATCACAGAATTATAGAAGTGTTTTGGTTGGAAGAGACCTTTAAAATTATCAAGTACAACCATTAACCTAGCACTGCCAAGTCTGCCACTAAACCACGTCCCTCAGTACCACCTCTGCACGTCTTCTAAATACCCCCAGCAATGGTGACTCAACTACCTCCCTGCGCAGCCTGTTTCAATCCTTGATAACCCTTTCAGTGAAGAAAGCTTTCCTAATATCCAATCTGAACTTTCCCTGGTACAACTTGAGGCCATTTCCTCTTGTCCTATTGCCTGTTACTTGGGAGAAGAAACCAACCCCCACCTCACTACAACCTCCTGTCAGGTAGTTGTAGAGAATGGTAAGGTCTCCCCTCAGCCTCCTTTTCTCCAGACTGAACAACCCCAGCTCCCTCAGTCTTTCCTCATGAGACTTGTTCTCCAGACCCCTCACCAGCCTCGTTGCCCTTCTCTGAACATACTCCAGAACCTCTATGTCTTCTGTTACCTCAGGAACCTCCAAGGCCAAATCAAGGCAGACAGCAAAGGTGTGGGTGCAGCATCTTTGTGCCTCCATCTGGGAGGGCAGAGGGACCGTGGCATCTTCTGTGCATTTTGTTGGACCTGCACCCACACAAACCCACCTGCACCATACAAACAAGACTCTTTCATATCATGTAAAATTCAGTGTCAGGCAGGAATACCAAGCACCGTGTTCCACCCCCTGTCCATCCTGATAAACAAGCAGCTGTCACTTGGGCAATGAAGGGTGAGCTGCGGGGTCTGGGTGCGTGCAGTGAAGAAGTGAGTGCCTTTGTGGCAGAGCTCTGAGGAGAGGAGGAGCCGGGAGGAGGATTTCACGGTCACTTTTGTTGCTCAGCTGGCACAAGCTGTTAGATCTTTGTCTGGCACAAATGACCTGGAAGTCTGCAGCACCCAGCCTAAATAAGAAACGTCAATAAATAAATAAGTGTCTATAAATCTGAGGCAGAAAAAGGCAGATGCTTTTATTGCGACTATTCAGTGAATCCTTTAAAACAATAAAAGGAACCAGATTCTTTAAGCGTGGAAAAGAGCGATATCCTGGGCGGTCCCATCCTTTTGTTCTCATGTGGCGTTCTGCACCAGGAATGAGAAGGAAGGCACTTGGATAGGTGCTAGCACGTGCTGTGTTACGGATTGAGGTACAGAGTCTCCTTGGTTTTATTATGTACTTTCATGATGGGCTCCAGTTGGCTTGGACAGGTCTGAGCAGGTGTGCCACTGAGAACTTGCTTTTAAAAAAAGAAGTTTTGCCTTCTTGGATTTTGCAGAGTTGCTCGGTTCTAGCAGTCTCAATGGGATCATCTTTCATGTACATTTTAAAAGAGGAAAAAGAAACTTGCCAGGATAGCGGTACCAATTTTTTTTTTTTTTATGGTATGCTTTTATTCTTTTTAATCACACAAAACTAACACTTAGCTATAGTTTAAGAAATTTGTTATGGAAGTGTATCATCTGAAGCATCATATAACCAAAGCCAGGAAAGCCAAAAAATGATACGTAAAACTTATGAACACCAGCCTGAAGACTTTCTGGGAAAGTAGATAAAATAAATGCCCGGTGTGCTAAGTGTTTGGGTATGGTTAATGAGATTGTCTCTTCTCTTTTGTTATGTATTTCCCTGCAATAACTTTTGGCTGTCATCGTACAAGGGAATAAAGAAAGAAATTGTCAATGGTGTTGGAAAAATAGCTATTTCTCTGATCGGGGCAGTTGTGCCTAAAACCATGGTGTATCAGTTGAAACTGACATCCTTTTGCTTTTTTTTTTTTAAGGCTGCTTATACAAGGTTAGAGCAATAAATCATCAGTGTGATAACAACCTCCCATTCTCTGTTTTTTCATTAGGTGGCAGTGAAAGTAATTGACAAGAAAAGAGCCAAAAAGGACACATATGTCACCAAGAATCTGCGACGGGAAGGGCAGATCCAGCAAATGATTCGCCACCCGAATATTGCTCAGCTGCTGGATATACTGGAAACTGAAAACAGTTACTACCTTGTCATGGAGCTGTGCCCTGGTGGCAACTTGATGCACAAGATCTATGAGAAAAAAAGACTGGAGGAGCATGAAGCGCGCAAATATATCCGTCAGCTTATCCTGGCAGTTGAACATCTTCACCGGGCAGGAGTAGTTCACAGGTAATCTTAAAAACCCTCCCTGGTTAAAATTTATCTTAGAGCCCCCGAGTAGTATTTTAGCATTTATTTGTATAGTAAGAAGTGTTCCTTATAAAAACGTACTCCTGACAGCTTTTTTGGCTAATCTTCATGATACTGTTTAGATGCTCGTCTTGTAGACATTATAAAGTATCTGCAGAAAGCACTTCAGAAAGTGTGTAACTTCAGGTGAGCACATGGGAGCTGTGCTGACTCCATGTCCTTAAAGATAAGTCTGTGCTTTCCAAAAGCAGGGGTCTTTCTGCAAGTAGCACTAATTTGCCTCTTAAAAGTGCTGTACTAACATTAACCAATGAATCACTTTATTTCTTTGAGGAGGTGGTTGTGTCTGTTGTTTTACTGATGGAAATACAGAAGTATGGGGTGATGAACTGATTTGCCCAAAGCCTTACAATGACACAGGTGGAACAAAGCCTGAATGGGACCACATAAGTCCCTTGCTTCTGCTTCTCTGCTCCTTCTGATGGTTACATTGCCCCAACAGGACCTCACAAGTTTGAGTACTGTGAAGTACAATGCAAAGTATGCAACAGTTTAGTCCAACTCACAAAGTCTTCTCAGGAGAGAAGCATAGCTGTTGTGATATATCACTTTCTTTTGATCTTCATTCAATCAGTGTGTAAGCAGGATGTGGATTTCCTTGCAGGAGGAGCAAGTTTACCTGGGCTCAAGGGGAAACAAGTTTAGTTCATCAGAGAGAAGTCTGCAGAGGGTTGCTGAGTAAAGAGGAACTACCTCTGCCTGAAGTCCCTGAGCAGCAAGTGGTAGAGGCAAGGAGAGTTCAGGTGGAGTTGTTGCACGTGATTGCCTCCCCCTGTTCCTTTCTCCACTTAATGTGTTCCTGGCTGCTATGGAGACAGGAGGACAGTAGGCTGGGTGGACCTTTGATCTGAGCCATTACACCTCCGTTTCTTTCCTTAGGTGTATGTATAGGCTATTGTCTAAGAAGGAAGCTCTGCGTTCTAAATTTGGGCCAAATGATGTCTAGTCTGGACTCCCATATACTTCTCCATATGATACTGAGAAAGTTGAGCAGGCCCTATCCTCTTAGGTTATGCAGGCACGTAGCAGGAGCTAGACTCCTTTTAAGGATCTGGGACTAAATTTCCTTGGCTGCACTGACTCTGTATGATTCTCTGATGGAGAGCTGTTGTACAGGCAGCTGGCAAACTGCCTGAAGGCAGCCCACAAGCCAGCTCCTCCAGCTGTGCCCAGCTGTGTGCTGAGCTGCCTACCGCTGTGCAGCGCTGTTGGGTACATCTGGCTTGGTGGAACTCCATGTGCTCTGAAAACTGCTTTGTCTTGAATCTCTCTGCGTGTTCCCTGTGATGGATTTTGGGATAGGTGCTACGTGCACGTACAACCTCGGGTGTACTGAGGTCTTATCTCAAGCTAAGCTTCTGGTACCACTGTAATATAAATATTTGAGCAGCCACCAGATCTGTTCTGTGGGTTCTCTGTCAGCAGGTAAACCACCGACCTCTTTAAATTATTAACCCCACAGTTTGGGGCATGGAAAAGGAAGAAGCCTACACATTGCTTTAAGGGATCAATTGATATCCGGTATGTAGAAAGAGAAAGGAAGGGAAAAAGGTCAAAGTTTCTGAGTTGGGCAGAGGAAAACCCAGCAGTAAAAAGATGAACACATTTAGCTTTTAATATCAGTATTGAGTTCAGCAGCAGTTCCTCTCCCTGAAAACTTTACCTTCTGCATAGTGGCTGAAGCACTTATGGGGCATAGGTAGCTTTGGCTTTGATTCTCTTCTTTTTCATAGAGGACTCAAACCCACATTTTTTTACTAAAAAAGCTCATTCACTAGGTACAAGCTAGAATTGACAGGCTGCTGTGGTGGGAAGAAGACAAGGCCTTCTTCTGGGGTCCAGAGGGAATGTGAGCAGGGGTTCCCGTAGAGATGCTTCATGCTTGCAGCAGTTTTGGTCCTCACCTCCTCTTTCCCTCTGCTGTCTCTGGGAATGTACACACAGCTCACAGAGACTGAAGTGCGAGGGACCTTCGTGAGCAGAGGGAGGAAGCAGCCCTGGAAATATTGATACGCTCTGCTGCAGCTGGCAGCTGAGCTCTTTCCATCCAGCCCCATGGCATTGGATTAATCCTTACCCCAAAGGCAGCGTACTCCATCCACTCAATTTCTCAAATCACAGTGTGGCACAAAGCTTGTCCTCAGGAGTCTTCCATCCAGATAATGAGCAGGTCCAATTCTGCTTAAACTGATAAAATTCGACAGAATCACAGGCAGTATATCTGCAAGTATTTTCTCTAGTTTAACCATCCAGTGTCTTGACTTGCTCTGTGTACTTTGTTTGCAGACTAGCAAAACAAGAGAGGAAGCAAGAATAATAGTTACCCTAGGAGTTGTCCTTCAGCATCTCAGGGTTTTGACTGTGGCAACTCTAAAAACAGACTATTCAAGCGGCAACTGAACAGGGGGGAAAAAATAGTGCAGAAGTCTGATTCATTCTCACCCTGGATAAAATAGCAACGTTCTGTTGTTGTTATTGTTGTTATTTTTAAAACAGGTAAAAATAACAGCACTTTCATCTACGTGGTGATCTGTGGGTGTTTGCATTCACTGCGTGTGAAACAAAACACGGCCTCCTAGGCCAGAAAGTGGTCTGCTGTTTGTCTCTCTCCAAACGTTTTCATCATTCACATTGAATGGGGCATGACATTGAAAAATGTTCACTGACTCTTTTATTGTGAAAGTCACCAGCATTTTTGCCTGCATTATTCAGGGAATAGTATAGTTGACTTGCCCTGTTCTGTAATTCAGGATGAAAAAAAGCCAGATGAAATAATTTGCATGAAATTTGATTACATTATTTGATGAATATTACTTGGTAAGCTTCATGACTTATGATCAAGACTTGGCGTGGCAGGAAAGCACTCTGAAAAAGAGCTGGGACCCAGAACTCAATGGAAATGCCTCTTTTGAGAGGCACTGGTGTGTGAAGAGCCTAAAATTAGAAAACTTCAAGAAAACTCATTTTTTTTAGAGAAGTTAAAAAAAACCTCATGTTTGATTGTATAGCTGTATTTCAGATTATAAACCTATCATCTGCTACAGTGGATGAAGACTACAAGTTCTTGAGTGCAGGAGCTACATCTTTGGTGGAGGGTGTCCAGAGTTCAGAACTCCTTGGCCACTTGCTGAAAAAAAGAAATGCCACTATTCTATATATAATTGCATGTAATCATTTGTGTTTCATTCCTTCTATGAGAAGAGCTGGTTGGATGCTAAAAATATACTTGCAACAAGCTCAGCTGTGAATCAGGTAGGAATATTTATCTTTCCCTCTGACAGAGGAAAACAAACCCAAATGGCAGTATCTAGAGAAGCTTTCTCTTTCCAGAGGGTGTTTACATAGGCCTTCATGCTGTCAAAAAGCACGATGAACAATAAGCCCCTTGGGAGTATAAAGACAAAGAGAAGTTGAAAGCCTTGGTGCTTGCCACCCCATCCCACAGGAAATTCTCAACAACCCTTTTAAAGTAATTTTAACAAAATTCAGTCCCATTCAGTGCAATTACTGTCAGGATGTCAAAGAGAAGAATTTAATAATGTATTGGTAGCAAAGATAGCTTTCTGTATTCCCCCTTTTTCAGTCTTTGTGGCAGCGCATTCATACCTTCCACTGCCATTTTGTAATTAAAAGCAAATCAGGAGTTTGAAAGACATAAAAAATCCCCCCTGGGAGTTTGAGCAGAGTTTATATTTTTTTACCATGATCTCTTTCCTTGGCAGAGTAAGGTGGTGCCATCTGACCCAATTGCTCAGGGTGCTATGGGGTTCCTGCCTTGGTACCCACTACTTTGACACGTTGGCTTTGATAACTTCCATCCTGTTAATTTTAAGTGCCAGTAGTCTGGCTGCTGATGCAATATTTATGACAGATCTACAGAACAAAGACTCCTTTTGAAGTGCAAAGCTGGTTTGTCTTTCTATTTTATGTCAGATTTCAAAATTACCTTTGGGCGTTCTCTCTTGGAATACTCTGCTGTAAACAAACTAAACATTGTTTTAGTGAAGACAATAGACTGAATTCCTCTTTTACAGAGGCAACCGCGTTGAATTCGGTGATGCTGTGACTGATAGAACAATCTGGCTCAATAAATAATATTTTGATAACAAAGCCTTTGAAATGTATATCGACTTATGATAAACCCAAATCTCTGCAACCTTTCCACTTCCCCTCTGACTCTCTCACATGGGGATTGTGGAATTGGTCGTTAAGAAGTGATTTTTTTTTTCATGGTGCTCTTCTGATTAAAAATGAGATGCATGAGACAGCAGCAAACCACCGCTGCTTTATAGCTGCTTGCTGGTAAAACCTTCCTTCTCATCCCTCCTCCCCCAGACAAGAAGTAAAGTGTGTGTAATGCAAAAACTTCAGTTTTGCTGTCTGATGCCTGCAGTGGCACTGAATAAGCTTCTCTCAGAAGTGTGCTGAGCTGACAGCTGATGCCTGGGGTAGCTCACTCAGTGGAGCAAGCTTGTGTTGCTTGGTAGAGTCATTGGCTGGAGCTGGAATTGCCAAAGCGGTCTGTGGAGCTCTAGGCAAAGCCAGAGGCAAATCAGCCCCGTCAGCAGCCGAACAAACTGGCA
>JAOXNG010000001.1:114326852-114339572 GCA_028566535.1 Scolopax minor
GACCAGATGGTTTGCAACAGTGCTATATGAACATCTGATAGATTTAAAGAGTTTCTGTAACTTTCCCATTATTGGGTGTTTGATTACACAACAGTATGTGAACTTGACATCCAAACCCAGACCTGATCAGATGATACATGTACAATTAAAACTTACATGCCAAAAAATTACTTCAGAACTGTTCCTGCATTTTCATTTGCTTCGGTTGCATGGAAAGGTCTCCTGGCAGTGGGTGGTGTGGGAAGAATAGAGAAAAGAGACAGTTTGATCTTCCATAGCCTCACTAGTGTTGAAATAAATTGTCCTCAGGTCTGCAGCCTGATGTTTTAAGCAGAGCAGATTGTACACAGTATGTATTTTAAAACAAAGCAATTAAATCCCACCATCCAACTGGGTATGTTATAGAAAAATAAAGGTTGTTTTATTAGTAATAATTTTGCTGTAAGTAAAAACAGATTTAGTATCACAGTCAGCTCGTGCTGTATCTTGCTAGCGACACTGTGATCTCTGGTTGTTCACCCTGAAGAAGCAGTGCCTCCATTCTTCATGCTTAATGGGCTGTGCTTGCAGGGAAAGCTGGCGTGGGAGCTGCAGAAACTAGCTTCAAGTCCCTGGGCAACCTCTCCTCACTAATACCTCTTTTCCAGGTAGTAGCAGAAGTAGTGTTTGAGCTGCCACACAGCTTTTCATTCCTATCTGGGTTTCCCAGGACAAGGAAAATTTTCCAGCACCTGTCTGTTGTTGGTAGAATAGACCAGATAATTTTTGGACCAGATAATATACTCCTCTTCCTCCTTCCTGCCTGTTGCTTCACTCAGCTCCTTCAGCGTTGAGTACAATATTTTATGTAGTCTGTCTTTCTAGAAATGTGATGAATCAGTTGTATCATCACGTATTCCTGCCCAGGAAAGTTATTGAGGAGTGAAGAGCATGTTTTGAGGAGTTATGTGCTGCTTTTCATGCTTGGGAGAAGAGACTTTAATGGCAAAACCAGTGCACGTTAACTGCTTTGGGATGGGAGCTTGATCTCCCTGTCTTGTGCCGCAGCAAACTCACTGGTACCTAAGAAAAACATTGCTCTTGTAATAACTGCAAAATGAAGAAAACCATTAAGGAAAAAGAAGAGGTGAAATGAACATTAAAAATGTACCAGGAAGTGGCATTGCAAGTCATTGCTTGTTCATGCATTTCAATGAGAACTGAATCCCTTGAGTCTCTTTCTTCACCCAGCTGCTTAATGGCACCTTGCTTTTGTTACTCTTTTTAGCTACGTGACAAGGTGGTTTATAATATGTTCTTAATTATATCAGAAAAATTCACTTTGCCATGTTAAGTCTCAAATCTAAGAACATTAGGGTTTGAAACACTGGAAATAGTTCGCTTCTCTTCATCTACCAGCCCATGGTGGTAGGTGTCTGACAAAGATGCTTTGAAAAGCCACTCACAGGCCACGCAAAGTCCTTGGGCATCCTGCTCAAGGACCTATGGCACCAAAGCCTGGCACCCTGCCAACAGGGTTGGCCGGCTCTGCTTGTCCACAAGGTTGGCGCTGAGACTTCTGTTATTTAATAATTCTTCCCGTATTTCAACTGCCACAGCTTCAGAGGTAGCCATATATCCATAGCTTAATGTTGATTTCCTGGAGGCGTTGAAGAGTAGTAGTGTAATGCGAGACTTCGATAGTACAAACAGTGGGGGTGGTGGAGTTTCCGTGTCATAATATTTACTTTGGAAAACCAAGTGTGGCCTTTGATCTGAGTTCTGTAATTAGCTCAGCTTATTGAAAGGAAGCCCAAGACAGAGGCAGGAATGGCCTGTGAATGACAAGTGAAATTGTCAGTGCTGGTGGCAATGCCATTCTTATCCAGATCAACAGTGCATCCTTAATAAAAATCTCAGCTCTACGATGTGCTGCTGCAGTGTTAGTAACAATATTTCCATTTCCTGTCCCCAATATGCATGTGTTTGCACACATTCTGCATTTCAACAGGTGGTAGAAAAAGAGTATACCAGCCTAGATTAAATGAATGAGCTGAAATGTCAATCAGATGTTTATAGTTAAGCAAATAAGATAATTAAAACCTCCACTAGAGTATACCTTCATGACAAGAAGATGCTGATTTCCACCATCACACAATATAGCCCTTTTATATTTTGTATGGATACATTATATACATTGAGGTGGTATGACGCATTAGGGCAAACACCATGAATAATAATGTATGGAGATATTATTTCTAGGAGTTTTAAAAAGTATTTTACAGTTGACATAACTCCTCTTGGGCCATAGCTAATAAACACGTTAATTAGGTAAATGGATCCTCGTAAGTATTTGTATAAGTCCCAGGGGTAATACATATCTAGCAGAGATGATTAAGCAGCGTCCAGAGACAATTGTTTTCTATCAGAGGCAAGGAAATTGTCTTGATCCTCCCTTCACTTTTGACAATGTTCTCCAGCAAAATCACTTTGAGCTTCTTTGGATGTCAAATGTGGTGATTCTTGTCTCGCTTGTGCCTGTCTCGCTCTCAGAGATGCAGCCAGTCGAGTGGAAAGCACTGTGCAGTCATTCGGGCACTCCGATTCACATAGTTAGCTTTATAATTGCATTTTTTTGTACGCATTATTATTTTTTTGTCTGGTTTTGTAAGGGAACAGGGCTTATGTGGGCATCCTGTCAGGGAGCTTGAGGAATCCGGTGTCAGCCAAATTTAACGTGGAATAAAAGCTAAAGGACAGGCCATTACTTCAAGTCTTATGCAAATCCGTAGTCAAATGAGAGACCCAAATTAATGACTTTGTGGAGAGAGAGTATTGCATGGGCTCAACAGCTGCCTGCTATATTTGGCCTGCAAGATGTGATGTTTTTTAGCCCATCCAGGCAGGTGGGTAGCACATCCAGTAATACTCTGTTTTACAAGACACATGGATGCCAGACACAAGCCTATAGGAAGAGGATTCAGTGGTCTGCTTTTCCTGACTGCCTTGTTTATGTATAAGACAGTTTTCATTTTAGACACACATGGAAAAAAGAAGAATGGATTAAAAAAAAAAAAAGAAGAAAGAAACCAGATGTCAGTGTTCTTAATAGCAGTATTTTTGTTGTTGCAGCTGTCATCAATAACAAGTTATTAATAAACACGAGCATTTTTGATTGTGACCTCCCCAAATCCGTTGCTCCTGTGTGTCTTGCCTTGCAGCAGAGACCATTCTCCCAGCCTGTCAACTTTCCCCATGTCATCTTTCTCCTTGCAGGCTCGTCTTGCTTCTTCCCTTTTTACCACATCAAGTTCTTGGGCTTCACTTTCAAGACCCTCTGCAACCCCTCCTCACCTTCTCTGGTCGTCCCTCAGCCTGTGGTTTCATAATTGCTTTTTCCCAAGCCAAGTGTGGGTTATCACTAGACACTGTGGGCCTGCACGTTGCCCTCAGCCGCTCCTGCCGCTAGTGCAACTCTGCCTTTCTTTCCTTGCTTAGTGGTTTGATTTTTAAGATCCTTTCTTCAACCCAGCTCACCCTGCAGCCATACTAGTGCTGGAGCAGATGGCGGAGATTTTGGGAACACCCTTCCCGGCGCCAGCCTGGGCTTGGGTTGGCTGAGAGCACTTGGGAAACTGCAGCCTCCTTCAGTGTGGAGAGGCTGCCTCTCGTCTCCCATCAGCTCGTGGTGCCAGCCTTTGCCAGCCCCTTGTTACTATTGCCAGCAAAAGACTGTCAGATACACCCAGGGGCCAGAAATACAATAATTCAAGGCAGAAGTCGGGAGGGGGGGGAGCAAAATCAGCACATTCCCCTTCTTGCTCCAAGATCTCCCAGCATTATTTCACAGCTGAAATACTGAGTCTGCGACCCTGTGCGTTTGTCCATGGCCACAGTAGTCCCAGAAAGCAAGCCCCCTTGCCCACCCTGCCTTACATCTCATGGCTTGTTTACACGATTTAGAGGAAAATGTTGACAAAGTCCCACTTAAACTTGGCCTCTTGCAGTAGTATGGAATCCCTGACAGGCCGAGGCAGCTCTCTGCCCCCTGCACATCTCCTAGTGCCTGGGACAAGCTCAGCTCTGGTTGTTCCTATCTGATTCCCAGTGAAATGTAGTAGCTTTGTCCATGAAACTGATAATCGTACATATTCTAAGACTTATTTTTATTTATTATTGCTTGTGGAAATCTGGTTATTTAGCACCTCAGAGAAACAAATTGTATTAAATTTTTGCACGTGGGTGATTTTTTTCTTAAGCAGTTCATTGCTTAGCTTTTGGAAAAAAATGTGCTTTTTTTTCTTGTGTTCTAGCATGGTTTTACTGTATCTGTTTCTTTCGTAACTCTGTCTCTGTGCCTTTCACAGACTTTGGATTGAGCAACTGTGCAGGCATCTTGGGTTATTCTGATCCATTCAGCACCCAGTGTGGGAGCCCAGCATATGCAGCCCCTGAACTTCTGGCAAGGAAGAAATACGGGCCCAAAATAGACGTTTGGTCCATGTGAGTTACTTCTCTACTTGATAATTGTTATTACTGTCGTCGTTACCCATTGCTCAAATGAGAAACATTATTCATGTATTTGGCTACTTTGAGCAAGAAAATCTGTTTAATTAATACAATTCTGTGAACTAAATTGCACAGATATCTTGTTTTGAAATAGCTCTTTACATACCAGTATGTAGATTGCTAGAACATATAGCATGGAGAGACTGCAGTAAAGCACAGCTGTTGGTCAGTGATGTTCAGACAAAGTAGAAGACATGACACAAGAAGACCAACAGCTTAGTTAGTTAGTTGAAGGATCCTCAAGCATTCACATGGGCTCAAGTTCAACAAGAAATATGAAATCAAGTCATGTCATCAGTTTGAAAGCACAACTTTGAAAACACAGTTGTTAAAGGGGAAACAAAAATGGCCACAAAACTTGTGAGCCTGTGTGAGCTTGCTGGTGTTCAGGCAAAAGAACAGACAGAAGGTCCTCAGTGCCAGAGATAGAGGAAGCCAGAAAGGTGTTTTGGAATCAATGGCTTTGTCTGCAGTACTTGGGCTTTAGACTGTGCAACTCCTACTACCCTCCTGTTGACCATGTACATGGTGTCAGTTTTCCTTGTCAGTCCTGGAGACTGGAGAGGACTTGGTTGAGGTCAGTTGAGTTTTAGCTTTTTCTTTAGTATTGGTAGATTTTCCCTCAACCAGTGGGGATGGTAACACTTGTATAAATTTAAATGAAATAACAGAATTATGGTAATCCCTAAGTTAAAGTATTTGCAATGCTTGGAAAATATAATGTAGTGTATAAGTACAACTGCTAAGAAAGATTGCCCATAATTTATATGTGAGACTACAACCTGGTTCAAATTAATCTCTATTTTCCCAGTCAGTCCCCTATTGCACCTCAGTGTTCTTCCCCTGCTGAAGCCTAATTTGCAGTCTGTCCTCCAAGGAGACCCACAGCTAAATAATTGTATGGCTACTGAACTTCTCACTCCGTCAGTGGGCCATCCTCCACATCAAGAGTGAGGAATGTAGGCAAACAGAGCACAGTTATTCTTGTAAACCATTAAAACTTCTCCAGTAATAATGTCCTGCTCTTTCTTTTAATCAAAGAAAGAAAATTACGGTTAACTCTTACCCTTCCTTATAGCTGAACAAATGACAGCACATCAGTTTAGTTTCTGTCTGTTGACATATGTTTATTCACAGTCTGAGGAAACAAATTCCCAAAAGGGAAGAATTCCATGCAAATTAAATTTAAAGCCCTTCTAAGACAAAAAAGAACAAGAGTGCCCAACCCACTGTTCACTGCTGACTTTTCTGGGCATAAATAAGCAGCAATTTTTCTGCTCTGAGAAATGTAGTTTTTCACACCTGATCTTTGGGCTGCACCAGAGGCCATAGAGGTCAGTGGAAACCTTTGGGCACTGAACCAAGAGCTGTGATGTCCCCATTGGTGCCAGCAGTTATTCCATACGCAGGGCAGGACTGAGACAAAGCCCCTGAAAGCAGCATGTTTGTGCAGCCTGAGGAGAGACTTAATTGTGGTGTGGCATCTAGCCGAGGAGTTGCCTAAGAGCTGGGCTCAGTTCTGTGGCTTCCAGCTTATGTCCCTACACATTGTATGACCCTCCATGAGCAAACCTCTGGGAATTCTTGCCCAAATCGTTGTATGCAACAGAAGAGAGAGCTTTTTGTTGGTATTTTTTAATAGTTGTCAGACATTGAAGATGAAGTACAGTTACAAAAACCTAATCCTACTTTTTCCTTTGTTTCTGATTATTTTGTTTTTTTTTTTCTCTCTGTTTTGTTTTAGTGGAGTGAACATGTACGCAATGTTGACTGGAACATTACCTTTTACTGTGGAGCCATTCAGCTTGAGAGCTTTATACCAGAAAATGGTGGACAAAGAAATGAACCCTTTTCCCACACAGCTCTCTACAGGTAATCAAGGGGATGTGCTGGTACCTGTTTAGATCCAGTTGGTCAGAACCATTACGTTGAATTCTGGATTATGAGTCATACTGCCAACATGGCATGGTAATTGTGAAAAACACTCTCTTCTTTTCATTTTAGTCTCCAAAAGATCTGCAGGAGTTGCTGTAGTATAATTCCTTTTGCTTTGACTTCTGTATGTAAGCTGGAGAAGTACCAAGTTGTGCTGAATACAAGAGGAACAAATCTCTGAAAAACTAAAATTGCTTTTTTGTTGGTCAGTTTTGCATGTTCAGAAGATTTTAGTGTAGAGTATGGATTCATGAACACATTATTTTGGAGTAACAAATTCCTGAGCATTATCATGACTAGGGTTGAATAATCAGCTACCTTGAATGACCTCACATTTATTATACAATAATGACACAGAAAGTTATTTTGGGACAGTGACCTGTGATAATCTTTGTGTATTCACAAAATGCAAAATTGTTAATATATTAGTATTAGAAATGTTAATTCCTGCTTCAAAGCCATGTCACTAGGCAACAGAACAATTTTTCAGCTTATTGCAAGACCGTTGTCAGCATTTGGAACAAACTCTGTTTTGTAGTTGAGTTTTATTTTTGTATGCTAAATTTGTTGGTTATGGAGAGCTTCTGTGCTCTTTATCTGGTAGCCTGTTTACAAGGGACATTCAATAAAATTAAAAGATTGCAAATAGAAAAAGGGTATCAGAGCATACATTTTCACTCAGTACACTAAGGATGGCAACCGTTGTCTCGGGGGATAGGAGAAAGCCCTTGGAAGTTGTGTCACAAGATGAATTCTCGAAGTAGAGAGTAGCATGAAGAATAAGTAGGTAGTTGAGGGTTTTCTCACATAGGTTAGCTGTGGATCAAGCAGAGTGTGTTGTTCCTTATTCACTCAACATCTGCACGAAGTACGCTTTTCCTGCCAGCAGTTCATATTGCTGGCATGTTGTAAAGTGGTAGGTTTACAAGTGAGCTGGGATGCTGCAAGTCTTGCCGTCTATTTGATGCAATTAGAGTGTTTGGTATTTCCATTCTGGAGACTTACCATTAGGATTCAATTGTACAAAATGACTATTTTAATGTTCTAACACGTGCTGTAAAGGCCCATTGAGTAAATTAAAAGAAAGATTATACTGACTGCTTCATGCCGTACTGATGCAGATGCCAAATCCTGCATCAATTGCAAAGTTCCCCTTGAATTCAGGGACTTGCATGCCATAGTAAACATTTTCCAAGCTCGGCAAAATATATACCAAACTTATCTCCCAGAGTGAGGCTTTTACCAATAGAGAGCAGTTATACAATGGCTGTGTAGTGTTCTTGAACCAAAAGACTGTTACTCCAATCATTGTTTTCTTTCAATAATCTTTAAGTGGGAGATTTCACTGATTTCACTGGAGCAACTCATGTATTAACGGCTGAATGACTCAAAAAAGGCATGTAGAAGACCAGACCTTGGGTAGCAAAAAAGATAACATTACTTTTGACAGGTTTCATTTTACTGTTTCATTTATCCTCCCATTTTGTAATGGAGATCAAATTGTCTCACAAATGCATGTCTGTAGCATTTGTAGCTCACTGACACTATGGTCTCCAGTGAAAGCGGTGTTTTGTTTATCCTGTGAGAACTATAGCAGGTTGAATTTTCAGAGATGATGGCAAATTAATGGAATAGATTTAAGTGTGTTAACCTTTACTCACTGTGAACAAAGCTACGCATCAGTTCTTGATCTAAGTCAGTGGCCTTGCACATTCACTGACATGGCAAAATGTGATTTAAGATGACGTTTGTTCTTTCCATAGTTAGACTTTGGGTCAGTAGGTAGAAACTCTGCTCCTCTGCTTTGCAAATTGTTGTGTTTGTATACTTCTTCAGTTTAGGGAACTTTAATTGGATTTTCATTTTATGTAAATTTATAAATAGACTTTTTTTACAGGAGTCTGTTTTTCTTGTTCAGTAAGTTGTCTTTTAATATTTAATTTCACAGTTACTGAACACACAGTCCCATCATAGAAGTAGCCAGTCTTATCACAAAGCAAGAGTGTATTTTATTTGTATTAGCTAAAATGTTGGGTGACCCTGAGTGTCCAAAGCAACTGTGTAGCAAGAGGGAAGATTTGGAGTTAGTGTTTGATTTTCCCATTTAGGAAACCATCATTAAGCTTCTTAAATAGCACAGCTATCTGATTACTGATTTTAGGTGAGCAGTTCATTTGTTTGGGAAGTTGGTATTCATCTCGCACGCATTCCTTTTTTTATTCTCAATTTATTGCTTCCGTGTGTTCATGGTCCTCCTTCTGGAGCAGAGGAATGGAGGTGAGAAAAAAAGCCCTCATCTGTCCATGCCTGTAGTTTGGAGAAAGGGTTTTATCAGGTAGAGCTCACTCATGACTAGAGAAGTGACCTCATTGCATTTTCTCCAGCTGGTGATGTAAGCAACACGTGTTCACCTCATTGTAACCAGGCACAGCCTCACAGAGTGAGAGAGACACTAAATTGGTTTTGATGATGACAAGGAGCCCAAAGACAGCTGACGTCTTGTAATCCCCACTGAAGGCTGCTCTGTTTCTGGTCATTGCTGAGCTCAGTACGTCCAAGGGAAGTTAAGAGAGAAATGTAGTTTCTCATGATGTTGGTCTCTCATTTGTCAAAAGAGCAAAATTTGCCCCAGAATTACACCATGGGAACAGAATTCCACTGAGTGCAGGTCACTGGTTAATCAGATTAATGCTGTCCTTGAACTCATCATAAACTGGTTCACATTGCCCTTTCTTTGCTGGCCCACTTGCTGCAGCAGGAAAAATGGCTTCAGGTGCAGTGGGTCCCAAAATCGATTGGGCAGCTCCATGTTTGCTTCCTGGGGGATTAGTATTGCTGTCCCACAGCTGCAGGGGCTAACTGGAAAAGACTTCTCTCCTCCCTGTACCATCTTGACAGCTCACATCGGCCGAGGTGCTGTTCTTCATCTCCTTTCTGTCACCTGGGTCTGGCCAACCAAGAAGCCTCCCAGGAGGAATCTCCTTTCTAGAATTATTTTTTCCCCGGTATGAAGCTGTTGATCTTTGTAGTGCTTCACAAGCTTCATTTAATTAGTCTGTAAGTAAGATGTAAATTAGTAAGATTTTTACAGAGACATTAGCTGATTTGGGAACCAAGGATGATGGTGATGAAGAGGGGTGATGTTGTTTTGGGGACGGGTTATTTATTTTGCTCTGAACCTGTGGGATGCATGTGGTTTCTAACACAAAGATGGGGGAATTACTGGAGAGAGAGGAGATGAAATGGAAGAACAAGGGTTTTGTTGTTTGCCTTAACAGAGGGTTCTGTGCGCGAGAGGCGTGATGGGGGGCACTCAGGGCACATGGGAAAAAAACATAGCATCAGCTCCCAGGACATTTATGAACTTGAATGGAGGCTTTTCCTGCTGCTTCTGCAATATTGCTATTGTAGGAAAACAATAAAAAAGTTGGGAAAGATTTAGGTAAAGTATCTCATATAAACCAGCAATTTCTGAAGAGAGAGCTTAGGAAAAAAAAACCAGCCAATGCCTAGCTGAACTGGTAAATACATAATCCTAACTCTCTCTCTTTCAATTACAAACTTCTTGATGGTAGGTCTCTCAGGGCTCTCCCTGGCTGTTGCTTGATTTATGTTGAATGATGTTGAACACCAAGGTTACCCAAGCTGTTAAGAGTCGGCACCTATCGGGTCTAGCCCCGATTTATTCGAGGAGAGACCCTCCTCATCTTCTGCCCTGTCCTGGCACTTCAGCCCAGCCACCCTGTCCCGTTGGAACTCAGTGATCTTTAAGGTCCCTTCCAACTCTAACCATTCTATGATTCTACAATTCTAGATGTGTTGGCAAGGCTATACTGCAGCTTACCCAGAAGATGTATCCCAGAGGACGCTATCCTGGTGGTCCTGTGCTGCCACTGCTCAGGACACCTGTGCCAGTAAGCAAAGAAGTAGACACGATAAGCTCCAGAGAGTGTAGGAGGGGAACTACAGCTCTGCTGTGGGAGAAAGTGGAAAATAGCCCCCAAGGTCTTGTCCATCTGACCTGGAAAAAATGGTACCGCAGCTATCCCTTCTGCCTCTTTTTTGCCCTTGACTTCATTTAGGATTCATTTGGCATCGTTTCACTTGACTGTATCTCCTCTATAAAATCATTTCCATCTTGGTTTTCCCAGAATTAGATTTCTTTATCTTTCACACAGGGAATCGTAGAGGACATAGTTAACTCTTTACTATCCTATAGCTGATAAACTGTATCTAGCCTTGATAATTTGAGGAATAAAGACCAGACCTAGTTCAAACACAGTTTATTTTCAGCTCAGGTAGGCACTTCTTGTGAGTCTTTTAGCATATTACTAGACTTCAGTACTCCTAACTGTATAAGAAGGACATGACTTAAAAAGAACAGTACTTTTGATGTTTTTTGCAGGGAACTCCTGAAGAATGGTTGAATGTCACTGGAAGTAGAAAGTTTGGTACCTGAGAACAGGACGAAGCCCATTAATTTTATTGTACTCTTTTAATTTGACTAAAACCTCCTGCAGCTGATTGTAGGTTGGGTGGAAGCCAAGGAGAGAACCGGTTCTTATAATGTCAAAGGGAGCCCAGTTCTCCATGTCTTCCCTCCCAGTTCTGCATCTCTCCTTTCCATTCACCCCCAGCCAATCTCCTTCTACTTTAAACACAGATGGAATGATTTGCCTCTGACCTGACTCCAGCCTCTTGTCCTTGTACAAAAATTAAGTTTTGGCTAACCTGCTCAGAAACTTCAAACCTCCTCAGAAACTTCAAACAAGCTCTAAAACAATAAGCACTTTTTCTTCTCCCCTTTATGACTCTATAAATCATTGTGACTATAAATCATTGTTTATTTTACTTACTAATCCCTTATCAGTTTTTCTTTTCTCAAGGACATTAGAGCATACAGTAAGGAAAATGTTCCTTTTCAGTATTCTCTTGGTTAAGCTACATACCTGAAGTAACTCAACTACTGTGTTAAGTCATAAAGCATATGACATAGCTCTTAGGTGTTTTTTCTTGATTTCTCCACAGCGGCCATAAACTTTCTACGATCTCTACTAGAGCCAGATCCTGCAAAGAGACCAAACATCCATCAGGCACTTGCAAATCGATGGCTTAATGAGAATTACCCTGGAAGAGCACCACCTAATGTCACATATCCAAACAGGTACTGTGTGAAAGAGTGGGGAAAGCCTGCCAGTATGTATAGACATTATATATGTTAAACTGTGGTGTTTCGGTTCCATTTGTGCCAGCATCCCAGTGCATTTTCTGGGATTGCTTTTGTGACTCCATCCTAAAAGTTGGGATCGGGCCATTGAATATGTGTTGCTTGAAATGGTCAAAAACAATGCCTTAAATTAGAAGCTGGCATACAATACATTATTTGCAGGGTGGCCTGGGGTACAGATCATATGATTAATTGTCTCCAGACCAATGGGTATGTGTGACAGATCTCTTCCTTGTTTCTCAGTAAAAGCCAAGCTACTTTTCCAGTAGAGGTTATGCCTATTTGTGACATATACATGAGGTTCTGCGGATTATGCAAAGATGTAGATGGTGATGAGAAAGGAAAGAGTTAAATGATCTTGCTTTGTTGGTTGTTGATTTCGAATACCCGTGCAATGCTGAATGCATGACTAAATGCAGACAGATAACAAATCTCACATCACACAAACATCTAGAGAAAAAGAAAAAGGAAGATACTTGTGGTCCACTTTGGTTAGAAATAATCTTGTGTGACTTTGAACATCTGCTGTATAGAGTCTACACATGAGCCAGTCAGCCTGGGTGCTCATTACAGTCAATAGAGGGAAATAAGGCTGCTTTTTACAGAATGATTCATCTGACTTCTTTTTGATTCTGCAATAGGATGACTTCGGGCCCAGGAGATCCAAGTTCCTCTCCAGTGACTCTAAATGGAGCCTTAGGCAACTAACTTAGAAATATATGTCTATATTTGATCAGATAAAACCTCTATCCTCTATCAAAGCCCTCCAGCTGTGTCTCATACACAATCTAGTACCTGCAGAGGATTCACTGTAGGAGTTACTAGCTTGCAGGCCAAGATCCTAAGTAAGACTGAGGCAAAGACGGCAACTTAAAGCCTAATTGTGGTGCTTAAAATTTGATAGTGCCCCAGAATTTCTGTTCTAACTTACTAAGAGGAGAGTCCTGAAGAGTCCCAACTTCCCCCCTACAGTGTACTCAGTTGCTAGATACCAGATGTAGCTTATGTCT
>JAOXNG010000001.1:114446077-114466698 GCA_028566535.1 Scolopax minor
GGTATGAAAACCACTTCCCTTCAAGCTGGGAGCAATGGGGGAGAGGTTGTTCCTTCACAGCTGCAGCTATGGCCAGAAGCACTCACAGGTCAATCCCAGGCTGTAGGGCTCTGTGTCCTTCTTCTGAGCCCTGCACCATGTCCACCCCTTCAACAACCCAACCCCCTATCACTGGAACAGAACTAGAGGAGGCTCCCAGACAGGCAGCTGAGGCTGGGAGGAGGTGAGGCATGAGAGCAATGGATTACAGGCAGCTCAGCTGCAAGTGCTACTTCTTCCTTGGGTTTCAGAGGCGAGGAAGAAGCCAGTGGATCTGACTGCAGCAAAATCCCTGGCTGGCAGCCAGCCAGCTCTTGGTCTGATTTCTACACTCCCAATTTACCAACTGTGTAACAGAACAAGAGTTCTACTTTTTTCTTATGATCTTCTACTCTCACATTCGAGGCATACTACCAAAAGAGAGCTTTGAGTCAATCTAAAATCTCCGTTTCATATTTCTAAGAAATGCTTGGACCTCAATGCTAGTGCAAACTTTAGATCTCTGGCACTTCCATTCCCCTCTCCACCTTTTGTTTTAGGTATTGCATACAATTATAACAGATGGTTCAGAAAAAAGAATCTAACAGTTTGACAACTGAAGAAGGCAGCAGACAGTGGTGCAAGGCTGGAAGTATCTGGAGCTAGAATAATTGTGTCCTGGTATTAACAGGCAAAGATTCAGTCACAGCTTCAGAAACCCCAGCATCAAACTCGTTTAAAATGGCTCAGCCTGCACAGCTCCAGAAGAATTTGGACTGAATTAATTAGCTCGCTTGCATTTTGAGAGCTTACCTTTCCTTTGCAGATCTGCATCAGGCTGATGGCATTTGAAATCGTGTATCTTCTCATGGTGGAGTCTTTGATGGCAGGCGAGTAAAGAAGTTCAAAGTAAATGCCTCGATCTATTGCCTTCACATGAAAGAGAGTCATCAAAAATCAAAAGGGCAGAGGCATAACAACCTAACAACTCCTGCCTCTTACTGATGTAGCTTATTCTCAGTTTTACTTTGTTATATATAAAAAAATTAAGGCGGAATTGTTCTAGCAAGTACACAACATAGCATGAAAGGGGTGGAGGGGAAGGTTTCACTGTACATCAGATGTGTGTTCTTGAATCTTGGGATGAGAGATAAATGAGGCTTAACAAACAAAGAAATACCAGCTGCTCATTAGCTGTAATTGGCTTTCCACTGTCCCCGAGCTGAGGAGACAGGTAACCACTGTCAGAAACAAGTCTGGAAATGCTGAGCACCCTCCTCCTCTAGCCCCACAGCCTGCTGCGAGGAGGACACCACTTCCCAGAGGACCCACGTTGTGGAGCTGAGGAATCTGTCCTTGCACAAAAACAGCAACAAGGTCCCTTTGCTCCCGTCTCAAACGTACTCTGGTATTTGTGACAACATGAAGCGAGTCACAGGAGAGGTACCAAACAGTAACACTTACTATATTTTCAGCTGCTTTAAAATCCTTTGCTGCCAAAGTACCTCACCAAAAGCCTAATATCCTTGTTTTTACAGACACCCCCAGAAAGGTCAAGGAACTCGCTATAGAACAGGTGAGTTAGCGATAAAGACCCAATTCAAAGCTAGGAGTCCGCTGGCCCCTGGCCTATGCTAAATTTGCCTGAAATGTTACTCTATGCTTTACACTCATATTATTAAAAAATGCTGCAATGTTAATACTGCAAGAGAGCCCAGTGAGTGAGTATGGGTGGAACGAATCCAGCTCCCATGCATGCAAGGCCAACAGAAGCTACGTGCACGTCAAGTGTTTGCAAGCGTCAGGCCAGTTCTGGGTGAAACAAGAAGAGAAACCTGAATTTATCAAAACCAAACCAGGTGATGGCAACACACCAGTCCCCAGCCAGGCAGATTTTTCACCTTGTCCCCAGCACTTCAGCCACCTGCCAATCTGTCTGTCTGGCACCACAACAACCACAGCCACCTGCCTGAGGAGGCACCAGACCAGTCCAACAGAGGCTGAGAAGTAGCTCTTAAGGAAAATGTCTCCAAACACAGGGCTCCAAGAGCCACTCACCTCCTCACCTGGGTCAGCTGCTGGAGTTTTGGGCAGCTAGGGTATCTCCACATGATGTTTTATACAAAACTGTTATTCAAAATGGAACGCTGGAATTTACTACAGACAGGAAATTTCAAAGTATTACTTTTGTTCCATTTCATGATTTAATTCTACTTGATTTTAATTTTTATTCTAGGTCAAACATTCTGTAGAAGATGAAGTAGGATTTCTACCCAATTCCAAATTTAAATTTTTAAGCACTAAGGGCCACATCAGCCAAGAATGCCCATGTGGAATGAACCTTGACATATACTCAGAGGGAAAAACTTAGTTCACCTAAGAGCATGTTCAGATGAAGCTTTCTGGCAAACCACCAGCAGCAGGCAGAGCTGTATTAACATCTGATCCATGCTGATAGCCACCTTGGGTCCCACAGCAGATATTTAGCAGCTCCACGTTTGGTTCATTTACCAAGACATTCCTTTGTCTAAATATGGATTCAATACAGTTATCCTCCAAATAACTGGTACGACATCCTTCTCCCAAATTAACACTGTCATTCCCATCCTCCTGCCTTTTAAGCCACAGGGCTGTTTATCTGTTCTGACAGAGCTGTACTGCTCCTGGTTTGGGAGGCAGCTTTGTCAGAAACCACACCACATCTCACTGCAGTGCCCTTAAGGCTCTCTTTCCATTCCTTGGGAACTCCACTTCTGCCTTGGTCAGTGGGGCACAGGAAGGAGAAAAAGAAAGAACAGGCATCACTGTGTATTAAATGCTGCAGTGGAGGCCTTGAAGTGAAGGACGTTGGAAACAACACTATACATTATGCAAGAAAATAAAAGAACGACGTGGATGGGACTGGTGGGAGGGAAATGGTAGGGAATGCAATGACATTACATACAGAATTTAACAGCGAGGAAACAATTTAGATGTAAATTTACCATGTTCACAGGAGGCCTTCGGAAGTAGAATGGCAGCTTTTCTGTTACATTTATGCATACAGCTTTGCTTATGCAAGACTTAAAGAACAGCCATTTAAAAACAGCATTAGCATCAGACAACCATCATTTTTCAGGGGTTCACCTTACAGCCAGCATTCTTCTCTGGATGCGTGTTACTCACAGCTCAAAAGAGGATGCAGAAATTAGTAATTTGAAAAAAAAAAAAAAAGGCAAAAAACAATTGAAGTGTGAACAATGAAGTGTGAACCTATTGTTACTCATACAGGAATCAGTGCATGAAGTCACTATGTCCCAAGATATTTTTAAACAGATATACAGTGGGTAGATGTTTTGGTTCTTTCAGGAACTGTTTGAGAATTGCCAGCAGTGTTAATTACCTCGTGGTGAATGGTGTGCAGTTTGGCATTCAAAACTTAGGCTGTGGGCTCTTTTCTAGGGTATCACAGTGCCACTGGAAACAAGATTACAGTCTATTTATAAAATCCTTAAATAGGCAAGTTTTCATGTTTTCAACAATAACTTACTTCGCTTTGTAAAGATAAGCTAATTGGTTTTAGTTTCTGTCAAATCATAGAAATTGTTCCCCAATATGGATTAAATGAATGCTTGCTATATTTTATTGCTTCTATAACATCTCATATATCAGAACCAAAAGACTGATGTGAGCCCAAATCCACTCATAAGATTAGAAAAATCTATCACGTTCATGTTGTTTGGGTTTTTTCCATAGGAAGCACCACAGTAATAATGGCACATCATCCCCAAGGAAACCCCAGGGAAGTAACAGATGACAGTCTTACAGACTGCTTTGTGGCTCAGTCTTAATAGTTTTGAGTCTAAAGAGTATTTATTCAACAAACCCACACCTCCAACCTCCAAGTAACAAGGCAGGGCAGCTGGCAGCCTCCAACTAGTCTGAAAAATTCATCCTGAAAGGCAAAAAGCCTGCAGCACTACGCAGTGAAAAACCAAAGTCCTGAGTGAACAGAAGGAGCTGGAGGGGAAAATCCTAATTGTCACGTCTAAACAGCAGCGAAATCTCTTATGGAGATGTGCCCTCTCCTGGCCTCATCAGGAAAGGATGGAGAGACCACAGGTGCTGGGGGAACACAGGCACCACAGGGAGGTTTGGGAGACTGTCTTACTCTTGCTGTGATATTATTAGCCAGTAGAGAAATGAAACGTGTATCAGCTTGGCAGTTACATATTAACAAGTCATTTGGGTCAAGATCTAACTAAATAGAGGGGCCGCCCAACGTTCAGCTCCCTGGTGTCCATTTAAGCACTGGTTTCTCACAAGCACTGGAGCACCTGAGCCCAAAGCAGGCCTCAGCTCCTTCAATTGCATTTGGACAATTGCCAGCAGCTTGGAAGCCACATCGCCTATTTGAATGCTTTAAGGTCATTATCCAAACCCAGATTTCATCTTTTTTTTTCTTTTTTTCCTCTTGTTGTTACTGCTGCTCTTGGTAGTTCATGGTTTTAAATTGGGGCCCAGAGAAGGCTACCCATACCCAAGCCCTGCCCCATGGAATGAGCCCACCTCTCCGGGGCTGCTCAAAACCATGCCGCCTATGCAGTTACAGCCCAGTGACCCCACACAACCCCCCAGCCAGCTCTGGACAGGGTCTATCTTACACAGTTCCAGCCACAGCGCATCCTTTATTTAAGCACATCAGTGCATAGAAGTTGCATTATTGATTCTGTTCGAAATCATACACTTCGCTTCCAATATGGCTATTGCCTAGCTGGCAGTCCAAACCCCTGCCCCCTCCTATGATTAAAATCTT
This sequence comes from Scolopax minor, assembly GCA_028566535.1. NCBI lineage: Eukaryota > Metazoa > Chordata > Aves > Charadriiformes > Scolopacidae > Scolopax > Scolopax minor. The sequence goes on from JAOXNG010000001.1 coordinate 114,450,891, forward strand.
TAATGAAATAAAGCCTATTTTGCTATCCTTAAGACATTCTCCTGCCCTCAAACCACAGACACCAAGCAGGAACAGTCTTCCAGGAAGAGCTCTCCCTCTGTCCAGTGCAGGAACAGCCCCCCTGACCCAGCCTCCAGTAGAGTTAGTGCCCACTGTTTAATTCTTCCACATCTGTGCCTGATCCTCTTATAGCAAGTCTTTATTGGAGTAGAAAACTGGATAGAAAATTATTTTGAAATGTTAGAAGTGAAGTGGTTTTATTAACAGAGTAAATTCCTGGGATGTTTTACAGTAACATAATGTCATTTTGACAGTCTGGCATAGCTAAAATTAAGTCAGAAAAGCCAAATGCATTTCAGGATTTTAATTCCTTATTGTTTGAAACCTTCGACTTGCTGTGCTGAGAGAGAAGAGTTCTCTCTCAGTTTACAAAAGCTTTAAAACAAATCTTCTCTGTCATCCCAGTATAAGCACCAGCCCTCAGGGGTTAGGAGGGAAATCCAGCTTTCACACCAGTAGGGAGGGAAAACAAGGGATTTTTCCTGATTTATATCCCCAGCGCTTTTGTCCTTGCAGTAAACACAAAACCCTGTACTATAAAATTACATAGGTTTGGTCTCCTGGGTGACTTGGCTGAGCTTGGAGTTCTTGTTAATTTAGAAGAAAATACGATTGTGTTCCTGTGCTCATTTTCAAGTCGACAACGATACTCCACTCATCTGGCCTCATGGTAGGAAGCCATGGGAGACATATGGAAAGAATTTCTGGGACAGTGTTACACTACATGACATCACAGAAATAAGTCTTACTTCTACCACAGCCACATAGCACTATCCATACAGCATCATCACTGCTTTTAGCAGACCACTGACCTTATTGCCAATTGTAAGTCTTAAAAGGTTTGAAAAACATGGTAGGACTGGTTTGGTCTTGAACTCTTTTAGCTTGGTTCTGGAATTAAATAATTTATTCTCACTAATCTGCTGTGTCAGTTTACTCTCCAGTAGCTATATCTGTCAGTTTGCCTGTGTACACAAGAGCTAAAAAGAAGCTGATGTTCAGATCTCTCTAGAACTAAACTGATTGAGGTGCTTCCCTTTTTTTGGAATCACACTTTATTTTCTTCATAATTACTCCCACAGTATCATGCTTTCCTGTCAGGATATTATGTGCCAGTTTCCTCTTCACCTTCTGTTCTTTCTGCTCCAGTACACTTTCTTCAGCTCAGGCTCTTCAGCTTTTCTTGGTCCTACCAGCTGAAAAGGAAATAGGCATTGATGGAGGCAGTTTTCCAGCTCATGGATTCTCCTAGCTTAAGCGTGGATAAACTACAGGGCACTAGAGAACACGAAGGGTTTCTGCAAAATGGTTTATTTCACTTTACACATCTACCTCAGGTCTCTAAATGAGGCAAAAAGCATCTTTCCCTGTCAGCAGAAGACAGAGGGACCCTAACCTCGTGATCTAGAAGCTTCAGTCAAGGGTTGTTGTTCTTTCTCATGAGCACAGCAATAAGATTGTCTCTACCTTCATCTCAGTGCACGCCAACACCCCCAACCCCACATATCCCCCAACCACAATTTAAGCTTAACAGCAGCAATTAGCACTAGCAGTGGGCTGCAAATGGTATCTGCTGGACCTCTGCTCTACTGCATCTTATCATACAATGGGAACCTAACTGATCCCTATGCTTCTTCCCATGCCTTTAAAGCAGAAATCACATCCAGATAAAAACATTAATTTTTGCTTATTTCTTATTCATCTCTACTGTTTTATTACCAAGAAGCTGAACAACAGCCAGGAAAGTTTTGATATCTAAAATATGAAGGTATCTCCTGAAACTAAGAGCTATAATCATCACAAGGATTAGCTAGGAAGGACTAGGCTCAGTAAAGAATATTGCCTTTGTTAGTTTTCCAAACTTAGCACTGTAGCAGAGGCTGGACATGTCCTTTCCTGGGAACATGTCCCTAAGAGGCAATCTCTAACTTAGGAATCGTAGTCTAACTTGAAATTTTGATGCAATAAAAAAAAAAAAATCCACAACAAAAAGAACAGAAAACAAGTCTGTGACTCTGGCACTTTGGCAACTTTGAAATTCTAACCTCAGCAACTTGATTAATCATCTGTAAAGACAAAGACACGTAAGCGTGGAGCTTGCTACCCATTCCTGTGCAAAAAGGAGGGACTGTCCTCAGTTTTTCCCCCTCACATTTCCCAGGCCTTTATGGACAACCATGTCTGTGCTGCTAAATGCTTTGCAGCCCATTCACCAGTACCTCAACGTGACTACAATAACAGCTTTTCCCCCACCTGAAAAGATTAAGAACCATAGTAAGCTAAATTTCGCCCATATGGAAAATAGAAGCACAGTACATATTTGTGCTCCAAATACATGCCATTCACAGGACTATTGACAAAGCTGACATGCTGGTATTTTACAAGGCAGTTACCACCAATGAAACCCTTGACTGATATCCTTTTAAATCATACAGTCATTTCTGGCAAACACCGATTTGGGAAAGAAAACTATTAGAGACAGTTTTCAAGTACAGATACATAGTAGCATATAAGAAAGGAGACAAATCATTGCTTTTTCAACTGGAAAGGAGTCTTTTTTTTTTTTTTTTTTTTTGCAGTCACTAGGTCAGCTGGCACCAGGTGGGAAGGTTCCTGTCAGAATCACCTAGGGCAAAAGACACAGATGTGGAGGTTGGGAGGATGAAGGATTTTTTTGGTTTTAAGTTAAGCAGAGAATATAACCAGTATTTCAGACACTGACATTCTAGCAAACAATGCTCTACAGTCATAAAAGGAACGCTAAGACAAATGAAAGTCTGAGTCATGCTTATTAAAATCTTAAATTAAGTACTCTGAAAAAAGCATTAAGATGCAAAGCCATTCAAAATCTGCTCATCTTGGACATAAAGTACAGCTAACTGTTGTGGCAGCATGCTCTATCACCAACCTGACCTTTATCTCCCACAACCCTGCCCAAAGCGATAACCACCCATGGTGGTCATAATGGCTGCACCTAGTTGTGATGCTGCATCTGGCTCAATGTGGTTTGGGGAGCCAGATAACACGCTAGCCAAGGGCTAACTTGAGCCATTTGCCCATCTAACCATAATACTGGTACAGTGGTTGATAAGCAAATACGACTTTAGGTCAACTATCTTACCCCTGTAAATAGCAAACAGTCCAAGAGCCCTTTGAGCTCTTCTGCATGGCAGTGGGCTGCAGGCCAGGATCTCTCCTTGAGTAGGGAAGATATTCAAGATTACTCCTGGAGGTTAAGAGATTCCTTGCTACAACACATCCTCAGTAAGCAATTAACAGCATGATAAACTTTGAAATATTAGCTGAGTGATATAAAGGATTGATTGTGTGAATATAATCCTTTAGACATGTACTGTTGACCAAGTCCAGGACTATGACTTGATCCAGCCACACCTTGACTCCTCTCTGAGGAGGAATTTAGAAAGCAAGGGGGTCCTTTCTGAACCCCATGACTCAACAGGAAGGCCTCCCTGGCAGTTGTCTGATCCTGTCCCTCTATGCAGTAAATAATCAGGTGTGACTTCCCATCAGATCTTGTCAAAACTGTCATATTTACTACCAAACTTTGTGAAATCATTGTTTCGTGACAATATATTGCTACTTCTCTTTCAAGAGAAGTGCACCATTCCTTCTACAACACCTGCCTACTCCCTATCCCCCCTTCCAAACAGCTTAGAAAAACTCCAGTCTTACTTAAGTTAATCTCCAATTTTCATCTTTCCTAAGCATATATTGTAATATACATATACTTGGCATACCTGTAACATCTTTTGTATGTTTGCCACTTTTCTTCAATTGTTAATTCCACAATATTATAGTGGAATAGATCTATTAATAAGTTACAGAGAATGCATGCAGCACTATCCATCCTTAAATACATTTTTTGTGCAGCATATATAGTCTTCCTCCTTCCTTTCCTGGTAGTGGATTCCACACATGTGAAGTTTTGCTTGTTATTCAAAACACCCAGTGCTTTGGGGTGGTGTTCAAGACACAGAAAGGTATTCTAAAATCTCAGTCAGGGGATATTGAAACCTCAATTTTAATCCTCTGATGATCTGTATTTTATGTTATACCACTTTCTCTCTAAAGGGCACAATCAGAAAGAGCTACAAAGTACTGTTGTATTCGAACTAAATCTCTGCCATATTTAACTGCATACAAAGTCATAGAACTCTAAGTGTCCTTTTCCTCTCTCCCAGCACACAACACACAAAGTGCCTGGGACAAGTATAAGGAAGTATACCATACAGCATGCAGATTCCCCCAAAGGAGAACTGATCTTCCTGTTTACCCTGCAGTTGAGAGTAGGAACTAAGAAACTGGGTACAGAGGGAAATGTCACCCAGTAATGAGTACTGCTTATTAAACAAGGAGTAATACTTTTTATATATGACTATATATCCTGCTGGCACACTAAAACTTTGATACTATATTTGGTTAATGAAAAACTAGGGTTTTTTTAATGTTTAAGAAATGTTTGATTGTACCATAACACACCATTAATTCATTTAAACAGAAAAATTTTCTATTTTACTACCTTTAGCCCAGTTAACTACTCAAGATACTACCTCCTAATTGAAATTCACATTAAAAAATTCTTTCAACTTCTTGGAACAATGTACATACCCAAATACACATCTCCCCATGCAGATATAAATATCTCTACATCCTTATGAAGTTTCTTCTAAAATTAGACTGTTGATTACACACCTTCACAAAGCAGCAGGTGGCAACCCTTGAGAGTGTGGAAATGCTATTTTAAGTGTGTCTGTTGTGTTAATGTACTCAAGCTCCCACCTACAATATGCTAAGAGACATTGTTCTAAATATACACTGATGTCAAATGCAGGTATTCAATAAAGATATAGAAGACCACAACACTAGGCTAAGGAGAAAAATGGTTACTTAATACACACCTTTAAAACATGTTGTTATCTGTGTATGTTCCACCACAGGAACACACTCTAATCCAGATTCTTTGTAGTCATTTCTGCCTTTAAGTTCAGGGGCATAATGGTGGTATTGTTTTTTGGGTTCCTTCTTCAGCAGGTATTTTTCCCCACAGTAGCTAGAAAATAGGGACAGTCGTGGATTTCACATGCTTAAGATAAGCAGCCATTTCTTATTTTGAATACTTGCTTACATATATACATTTTACTTTCATTACACATAGTAGTAACACAGATAGGACACAGGTGTTAGGAAACTACCTAAATGAGTCTCAGAAGGAACTCAGCTGGTGAATCTCTTTAAGGAACTCACTCTTAGCCACAACTAGCAGCACTATGTTTAACAGAGGAACATGTTTAAGTCCCCAGGCCAGCAAACCTGTTTTTTTCCATCAATAGAAAATCTAAAATAGTCATTCATAATATAATGGAACAAATATAGAAAAAAAATACAGAAGCCCACTTAGAAACTACCTCCAGATTGATAAACAGTGTTTTTCAATCTCCCACCGCTAACATGCCAATAATATGGATTGGAAAGCATCCGAGAAACATGCAAGTTTATCTCTGCACCTTTGTGTCTCACTGCCACTTTTATTAGAATAAAGATGTAAAAGATTATGCTGCCTTGTCTTAGTTAAAGAATGTTAAAAGTGGAAAAAGTATTATGTCTGAAAAGGCAGACCTATCAAGCCATCAACTGTTAGCATTCCCAACAAAAACACCCTATATATAATGAAAAAAACATCAACTAACCTGCAATTACAAGGCAGACTTCATGGTTCTCTTCAGACATCCAGGATGACACCTACATCACATCTTTAACAAGTTTTTGAATGTTGGAAGAAACTGTCTCAGATATTACACTGGATTAATTTGATTGGAAAGATTAGTGCTTTTAAGGATTCCTTTGGCAGGTATGCAAATAAGAAAACATTCTAGTTACCTGAACATGAAAGAATAAGTGACCCATCACTACAGGTTAGACTTGAGTACTACTTCAAAACAAATCAGTAAATAAAGGTGGGGAGAGAAGCTTTAAAGAGAAACAGTGCCTACCAGTGGGGGAGAACAGCTGGAAATTCATTCTAGGTTTCTGGAGAAAACTGAAAAACTTGCAGTAGTAAAATTAAGTAAAATTGGGTAACAAAAGATACCTTTTCAAAATTATTCTTCCTTTAAAATACAACTGCTTGCTTTTATTTCAAAAAAAATAATTACTTGGAACACTCACAATACATAAGAAAACCTGACAGTTAAATACACAGAAGATCAAAGAAATAACATTAAACAATACTAATAAGCATTCTTAATTAGCATTTTGATTCATTGCTCAAATACACACCAAGCTTTGCTTCAAGGTGTGCTGCTACCAGTCTTGCTTATTTTCCTCTCCTTGAAGCTGTAAAACATACCATCTTCAATATTGTGTGGAAATCCATTTTATCTAATGCTTTTAAAGCATTCTTTTATATAAAATTTTAGCCCCAAGCTTGCAAAAACAAAACAGAAAGAAAGAAAAACAAACAAATCACCCCATATAGGTGTTTGCTGTGCCATTCTCATCTCTGAGCACAGGTCAAGCAAAGGCTGTGGAGACAAAAATGACAAGTTATTCCTTCGGACAATACGAGCTTTTATTGGTTTAGGAAAAAGAAGCACACCCAGTTCAGTAGACACTGAATAGCAGGGAACTCAGGATAGAAATGCTTTGCTTTCAGAAATAACAATTTAAATAAATATTTACATTTAAATCAAAACCCTACAGAAACTTGATTTAAAAAATTCCACTTCTTTCTGGGGTATCTTTTTAATAGAAAAAAAAAAGGAACTTCTTGTCTATGGTGACAACTCAGTCAGCATTGTTCTACTGCATCATGAGCCAACAATGTCTTTCAGTTCTTGACACAGCTTTTGCAATGCTCCCACAGATTCCAGAGAATTACAAGGAAGAGTTTCATATAGGTCTTTTTCCTGCAGTTAAGCTTCACGCATGTAATTTCTTTCAGACTTTGTTGTGAAGAGAAGCCATACTTGATTCAACAGCAGTCAGTCTTGTCTCCAGAGCCTTTAATACAGTGTCTGCCTGTGAAGTAAAAAAAGAAAGATACTTGGTTATAAGAAGAACTTGCCAATATAAAGAGCAAACATAGATGTAAAAGCTCAAATTTGATCTTGCATCACGAATCCTATCCAATTCTACCCCTGCTACTTTCATAGTCTGAGAGTTCACTCAACTCTAACATTAACTCTCCATACTTTCTCAAATCTATAGTTGTTTTCAACCTTAGTTCCATAATTCAGCTTTTGATAGATAACCATCAGCTTTCAGAGCTGACTTCCTTGCTACCTGCGATCAGAAGCGTTCAGTAGAGCAAAATGTCAACTTTGTATCAAAATACTATTTAATAAAATAAAGTTACAGGAAAAAAAAGGCATTAAGTTGGTTTACATGAAAGACAGAAGAGACATGACTAAAAGTGAAAATCTGGAGAAGTGAATCAGAACTAATTAGAAATAAAATTCTAGTTACAGACATAGATAGGAATATAAAGCCGTGCTTCATCAACATAAAATGCTAATTACTATTCAAACTGAAACAAAAGTTACTGAAAATCTTGCATAACACAAGGTACTAATAGTATGAAGTATTACAGCATATGCTAAAACCCACAGAATTGATTTGGGTGAAATAAGCTCTTTTGTAGAAGATATTTAAGGAAATTAAGATATTCTAGAAGCGATTTAAACATGGAATGATATAAGGCTAAATCTTACCCTTTGTAGCACATCTTCCAAGACAGCTCGACTTTCAAGAGTTAAAGGTTCCTCATCCATAAGAGCTTGCTTTTCTGAGGATCCTAGAATGTAACTGATACACTACAGTTTAGATCATGCCCTTTTCTCTCCGAAGGCAAAAAAACAAATGTAGGACTTATCTATTGTTCCAAATGACTATGATTAATCTGCTAGCAAAGTGGAAGCATAATTCCAGCGACAATTAAAAGAATATCTATATTTGGTAATCTTGTAAACAAACTATACAGTGGAATGAAGACAATTTTAAGCACAGAACTACTGAGACACCACTGCTTTACGAAAGTTAGAACTCTCCAAGAGACAGTCAGGAATTCTGGTGCTACAGAATATGATGAAAAAGCATGCAGACATTGAGAAAAGCATCACATGAACTGGGAGAGCCAGCCATTAGCATTACTGCCCAAGAAAACGCCATTTTGTCACCATCTTCGCATTTCAGAGAATTTTACTGCCATAGAAAAATTAAAGTATCATAGATGTGGAAAGAAAAAAAACTGTCCAGATTAGGAAGGTGAACACCCATATATAGAGAGAGCAAAATAAACTGGAGTTTATCAAAAAGCAGAAACATTCAACCTAACCCAGAAAGAAACAAAGATAATGTATCAGTGTTTACTAGAGTAATACTTGGATAAAAGCACTCGTGTGAAGACTTAATTCAGGATACAGTTATTAAAAGAGTATTTTAAAACTACTTTTAAGTGCTATAAACCAGTTAAACCCAATACAATAGCACATCTTAATTTTCTAGACAGCTTTTGACTGTAAGACAGGTAAGTGAGAGCCTCAAGCACATATTCAGTTTTAAAATGTGTGTTTGGTGAAGTTTAGCTAGCAGGCTTACCAATAAAAATCCTGTCTTTACCTTTCAATTGAGTCAACATTGAAACAGAACAAATCCCTCTTGTAGTCAAGATGCTTTGGGGTACATCTATAGATGTTGCCAAGAGTCATTGAGCAGCCAGAGCAGGATAGTGTTTCAATCATGCTGTAAGTAAAATACGTAACATTTATTTGGGAGAAGAAGAAGAAACACCTCCCCCCACCCATCTTAAAAATCCATCCACTCTGACTTTTTTTTTTTTAGAGAATTCAATCCTGCCATACATACTATAATGACAAGGACTAGTTTTTCAGCGTGCTTTCTCAGCGGCTCCTCAGGCCGGCAGAACCCCGCAAGATCAGCACATCATAAGCACTTTGCACAGACCGGCAAAAGCCTTCCGGGCCCAGGGGGACAGGAGCCGCCAGCACCTGGCGAGCCGTTTATCCACCTTTTCTTCAGCACCTTCCCTAGGGCCTCCTGGCTCCCTAGGAAAAGGAAGGGAAGGGGGCAGGAGGGGAGCCCTACAGACACCCCCGGGGACAGCAGCGGGGCGCCGGGCCTTACCATCCGCACTCGCCGGGCCGCTTGGAGAGCTTCCGCTCCGGATCCACCGAGACGCTACCGGCCGCACCTGCGGAGAGCGGGGAAAGGAGGGAGGTGACCAACAGCCGACGGCCAGGCCGGAGTCAGGGGGTGACGGGGGGACCGGGACTCACTGCGCAGCAGGATGCAGCCCGCCTCCTCGTCGTTGGTCACCCAGCTCAGCGTGTCGCCCACCGGCCGCTTGCAGCCGGTACAGAGGAACACCATAGGCAGCAGGTCTGCGTCCTCCACCTGCTTTTGCTCCGCCGCCCCCCGCCTGCCGTCACAGGCCTCCAGCAGCGACAGGGAGGAGTCCAGCTCCCATCAGATCTTTATATCAAAGTTTGTGGCTTTTTCTGTATATAAATATGACAAAATGAAAATTAGATCAGAGAAGCATTGCTGCTCTTGACACATTCTTTGCGAGTCCTTTTTCTCCTTAGCATTTTCACCTAAGGCGCTTCTTTTAGTTGCTCTCCATGTTTTCATTAAAACATTTTAGTTTCATGTATCTGACATATCATGCTTTAGAGGTTCTTGGATATGGAAAGAATAAAATTGTGTGGGTTTTCCTATCTCAAGAAACAACATTCTTAAGCTATTAAACATTTCCAAAACAGTATTTCCATTTTTTGAAACTTTGGAACTCAGTCTAATATTAAACTGGAGCAAAGAAATGTCTGCCATTCCCCATGTTTCTCTGGAAACAACAAAAGCAAAATACAGCACAGACATTCAAGGACTTAAATCCCCTGTCAATATACATCCTAACTGCACGAGCGTTCAGAGTGATTCAAAGCCAACTAATTGTGTCACATTTCTACAGTATGAATCACAGAAATAAGGAAAGACTCAGAAGGTAATTGCTGAATTATTACTAGAAGTGGTAGTAGTGTGTACATATTGCCTTGGAAAGTACCATGATAATATCTATGCCACAATGAGCATGCAATCTCAATTAGGGAAACAATATAATGAGAAACACATACAGTCCTCGAGTAGCACATTTGCAAAGAAATGAACTGAAAATAGTAGATATTTCATATCAACTTTTGTGCTCTTTTTCTGCTAACTGCTCTAAATTAACACATCTTGCCACATTGCAGCAAGATTGCTAAATTTACAAAGATATTAACACCCAGAAAGTCTATGTAGGTGTTTATTTCTGCTTGTAGCACACATCTGGGATCTGTGAGAGAGCAATGAGGCTGGGAAAGATCCAGATTTCTCTGGAGTCCATAAACTTAATGTTTTGCTCTACCTGTAAGTAGTTCAAAACTCAAGATTCCCTAAATACAGGACTGACAGTTACTTGCCTTCTCATCTTTTGGATTTTAAGCCATACCACTAAGTACCTTTTTTGTTTTCTACTTTAACTAGAGCAAATATGCTTGTGTAATAATAACCATGGATATTCCTTACTGGTTTTGCACTTTCTGTAAGTGTTCTAACCCGGTATTTGTTGAATTGAAAACAGTAGCAAGGACTACCTACAGCATGACATCTGGTGAATCAATTATTCTATTACCATAGTGCTGCTTTACAATTCAGTCCAAGGATTTCTTGTTCATTACACAAAGAAAATAATGTTTGTTGCTGAAAAACCTACTAAATTCAAGAAAAGCACGCTGTGTTACACATATTTCATTATAATCTGTGATATTAGACTATGGTTATCACATTCATCTGATCACTAGTTTTCTGAGGGAAGAAAGAGGGGAGTCTCATACTCTGCCAAAATGAACTGTAAGATATATCATTATAGCTAAGTCCACAGTGAAAGATTGCAGTACGCCACCCATAATTCAAGCAGTTCCTTAAATTCCACTGCAGTTTGAGCTTGACTATTGAACTAGTTACTTTTCTCTCTCACTGACAAGTTAGCATCTTTCCAAACAATTTTTCAGAACCTGGAAAAAATAATGCTGCTCTCAAACATGCTCTATACAATCAGGAAAAAAAAAATAAAAATAAGAGAAACAGTCTTTGAACACCAGTTCAATACTTATGTAAAAATCAATGAGTTTGCTCTCTGAGAGCATGGCAGAGGCACCACAGAGTGATTTCTCTAAACAATGCCTACAACAATTCCTACAGAAACGATGACTATCTGCTTTTGCTGGACTTTGCTGAAATAAAACAAACTAAATGGGTGAGTTGAAGCAACTGGCAACTAGAAACGGGCAACTGTTGAAGCTAAATGCCAACATGTCCTCTAATCTCTGAGAAATTAGTGTCACATTCTATTTTGCACCTAGCAACACTGTGTTTACGATAAATTTTTATATATATATATATACACACACACTGGATGAAACGCTGTTCAGGGTGGATGTTCTTTCTGTAGAGGCAGTTAAAATACAGCACAAGGAACGAAGCACACAAAGAGCAAACGACTGAGCCACACCAAGAATGAAAATTGCCCTTGACACCAGCTCTATTGTTTCTAAGCAAGGTCCCCTCCGTGTTACTGAACTTTTACTTTGGGGGGAAATTTCTTTTGCAGTAAGTCAGATACATGCACTATAGACCTTTACACATCAGCTCACCTTCCTGAGATTCCTCTGTAATCAATTGAGAAAGAAAGAAAAAAAAAAAAAAGAGCATATTTACAACTTGATGCATCTAACCCACCTTAGATGACTATTCCAGGATAAGACGAATCACCAAATAAAAGTGTTTATTTCTCTCTGTTTAACTGTAAGAGGAGACCAGGTGATATAGCTGGATGTAGGTTTCTACCTTCAGTCTGGTGACTAAAACCACTCTCTTGAGTCTGGAAATTAGAACTGCTATTCAGAGGTGCTCATCAAAATGGAGTGCAATTTGACCTTTTCTAATCTTTCTGGCTGCCAACACTGTAAAGACAGCAAATACTTAATATAATATACTGATCACATTAAAATAGGTAAGAAAGACAAGAAAAAAGGAGAGACAAATTATAAGATCAGTTATGACAGCAGGAATAGTACTTTAAATATTAAAACTAGTGAATCTGGTTAAGAAAAACTGAATTTGTTGGCTGCTTGCTGGTAACATAAAAGGAGTTGATGCTATTGATTTTTATCAATGCTAAGGGCACTTTATATAAGTTGCCAGTATTGTGTCAAGTGGTCCTACTGGAAACAATTCCTTTTCTGAAGCCAAAATGCAAATGAGTTATTTTATACATTAAATATGCACACACATATGGATGTACCTGTGTGTGAGTGACTGGATCTATGCATGTGCACCACTTCTCTTTCATATCATATGAAGCTGCTTGCATACAAGGACATTCCCTTCTTTCTTTGGGTTACTCTACTGTTCAACTAATTTATCCTTCAGCTTTAAAGGCCTTTATTTCTGACACGGTGATGACTGGATGTGAATGACAGTTCAGGGTGAAGGATTCTTTTCAGCCTTTTTTACTGTGCAAAACAGAATGGAACCTAATTTAAAAGTGTCTTTGAGGAAGACTTTTGACAGAAATCACCTATGACCAATTTCTTTCACCCACAAAGGACATTCATATTTGATTGACATCCCGGGCTCAGTTCATATCTTCTTCAGAATACTCTGTTCCTTACTTCTCTTATTCACTTATTCTTACATTTTCACATGAGACCATTTCCTCATCTTCGTACAGACACCTTTGACAATGCTGACCGTTGAGCTTCTGGTAGCTCAGACACTTGTGTACAACAGAGAACAGAATGTTAATAGGGAAAATGGCAGGATTCTAAGGGGTTTATTTCTGTTTCTGCAGCCTTTTTTTCCCCTGGAAAATGTACAAAATCTATTAAAATAATTTAGCTGGTCTTCACTTTCTGTACTAATCTGACTGGCTAGCAAGTGATTTCACGGTAGCTGAGAAATATCTGTCTTCCAAAAATCTACTAGTAACACCAATTAATATAGCAGGAAGTATAACTATTTCTGCTATGCAAGTGATTATTGCAAAGCAACCATACTCTTTGTTGACCAGAGTGAATAACAACTCCCAATATCTGTGCAAGTTTCTACTTTCCATCATTGATAAAAGAGAATACGATAAATGATTTTTAACCTATTTCCAAGCAAAAACAGCTACGCTCTTAATGCAGGGGGAAAAAGATCCTAAAACTGTATTTGTCAGAACACAAAAATGCATGAGTGTAATGTCCATTAGCTTCTGTTTAGTGTCTTTGTCACACCAGGGAACTATATAATAAGAAACAGCTAAGGAGAGATCAATATTTGCTTCCATGGACATTTTGTATTCATAGGGATGGTTCCTGATTGATTGATTTGTTGGTAACATGAGATAAAAACAATTTAAATTGGAAAAAAAGACAGCCTAATGTGGCCTGAAGTCTATATGAAAGACAAATGGGAGACTATCACCAAAGCAAGAGAGAGATGCCTAACACTTCCTCTGACCTTGTTTATTAAAGTTTTGTGTGCATAGGACAATGGAAAGAGAATGGCTTCTTCCCTAAAACTGACCCCCCAAAGTAAAATAAACTGATCAAAACACATCAGTAATTGCAGAGTATAAGAGGGACTATTTCACTGAAATTATAGCAGTGCACCATTTATTCTTCTCTAGTTTACAAACTAAATAGCTATATCCTAATTTATTTGTGCTTCTAATAGTGTTGCAGAGCTGATAGTACAAGATTCCAAATAGGAGTATTGGGACAAGTGAAAGTATATGATAGCTGGAAGTCACTCCACTGCCTGATACCTTCAGAATATAGTACCTCCAGAAAATAAATGCTTTTCATAAATAGTAAAGCACATACGGAATATTTCTTTCCTCCTCCACATCAAATTGCATACACTGTACTATATACCTATATGCTTTGTCTCCACTGCAAATGTTAAACAGAGAACCTACACATGCAGGAAGCAGAGGGGAACCTGGAGCATTCACAGAGGTATAGATGGATGGAGCTTGAAAATGGTATGAGACAAAAACTAGACCATACATAAACTCAACTCAGTGCCACTCTCCATGGAAAAAGGGAACTACATGTTCATGGTGGCCAATTTTGGGGTGCATATTTTCTCTCCAACCAGTGCTGTCCTTCTCTTGTCTGTACCACAGGTCTCTGCTGTCTATCCTAACTGTGTCTAGTGCACAGAGAGCCTTTTGAGATCAATGAAGATGCATAGAAGGGGCAGGGACTGAGCAACAAAGATCCCCAGGTTAATAAGACTCCTAAAAACCAAGCTCAAGGAAGGTGAATTTGCCCTGTGTAACTGCAGATTTAGTTCAAGCTGTATACAATATACTGAAATCCAAAGAGGGATCTGGGGGTTTATTTATTTTCATTGCTTTTAAAGGAACATAGAAATAGTTGTATTTGGAGCCAGATCATGCAAGCTCTGTACACTATCCATAAAAGAGCAGCCACTATTGTCACCCAGCACAGTATATAGATGCACTAAGGTGTAAAAAATGCAGAGAGCCTTGAGCTTAAGGTATAGCTGTGCTGTTAATTCTAAGCACTCTTGGCAGAAAAGAATCAAGACAGAACAATTAGGCTTAACACCAGCGTACTTGCTCTTATCTTTTGTCTCCTGGTGGTGGTGAAGCAGCAGAACTAAGCAAAGTGCAGGATTACTGCTCCCACACACACCCCCACTTATGAATTTTCATTTGTGTGCTGTCTAGGATCAAGCATATTTTCCCAATACATGACAGAAATAGCAGGAAAACTGAGCTCCTCATAAGGATTCATCCCTTATCATCACTGAGCCCATGCTAATATTTCATACAGACCACCCTTGCTCATGACTGCTAGAAAACACAGCAAACTCTGAAGGACACCAAGATCTGACCATCACCTGAAAACACCACCATAATATAGAGTAGAAAGTTTGCTTTAAAAAGTATCTGCTTACGCAATTCACTTTGCCTCAAAACTTTGAGGTTAGATAAATGCTGTTTTCTTCATCTAAGTCAGTAAATTCCAGTCAAACATCACTTTGTAGCTCACCCTCTGTAATTCACCAATATAATCAAAGCATCAACATGAATGCCCCAGAAAGCATGCAATCACTCACCAGCAATACAGAGCCACCACCGTCAGGCCCCACTGGCTTAAGAGGCCACTTCCTCATGCCACAGTATGAAGTATTGGGCAGAATCTCAGGAAATAGCTCAATCTTTCAAATCTTTTGTTGATTGTTTGAATAATAAAATGCATGATTGCATATTGACAAAAAAACCCCAGCTTTTTCTCATCCACTGATGCCCTTCTTGGCTGGAGAGTTTATGAAGAATGCAAGGGGTTGCATCTCCCAGAAGAGTGAACTTCTCACCCCTCAAGGAGTGTGAAGTCATTACTCTTAACGAGTCAGTCAACTCACCTGAGGACACATCTGGTCATGACTGCTAGGCAAACCTTGGGAGGTCAATTCCCAACTTTGGCAGTGCAATTTATTTACACATAGATGATGAAAAATCATCTCAAAAATTTAATACAAAACACTAAATCATATAACCAGATACAGCTGTCTGCCACAAGTAAAAACACCCCAGTAAAACATCAGTGAAATATGTTTTAAACAGAAATGATCCAAAAAGCACAGTTCCCAG
>JAOXNG010000001.1:114555974-114566537 GCA_028566535.1 Scolopax minor
GCTGCTGTTGCACCAACTGCACATGACATCTTTATTGTTCTTCTTATGTATGTACTAAATCATGCTAGCAATTCTAACCTGCCCAGAGTCCATTTGTTAATCCCAAGACCTATCTGCTTGCTGGTAACAACACAAAGATGACCCCTTTTGGGGATTTATTTGATGTTTTGGAAAGGGGAGCAGAGAGCAGTGTACGTGGATAGTGAAAGGTTGGTTTGTTTTGGTTTTTTTTAATGTTTGACTTGTATTTATTTCCCCATTTAGAAAACTGTGATCATTTTTTATGGATCACTTCACAGAACAGAAGGAGTGAAACTAGGAGAGTGTTTATCCCTCCCTTTCTGAGGGAGAGAGGTTGGCAGTTTTGGCTGCAAGTAGAATCTCTTCTTTTGTTTATTGCAAGTCAGTTGCTATAGTGGTCTTGTTATTACTCTTGCCCTTACAGGATATAGAGCTGCAGGTTCTTGTTCTCATATGTTTCTCACTCCAGCTTTCAACTACAAAAAAAATTTTGTTGGGGGTTTGCTTTTTTTTTTTTTTTTGGTTGGTTGTTCTTTTTTCCCTAGACACTTCTTCACTGTGCAATAACATTTTATGAACTGGTATGTGAATTGGTATTTTCTAGGGAGAAAAAAGTTGTGAAACAAGACTCTAGCAGCAGTCCTAAGTCAAACTCTGTGAGGAGAACTCAGTGTCACTAAACAAAATTAGTTTCTCCTTTTAATATCAAGAAATCTTTGAGGTAATGTTGATACACAGAATACTTGAAGATCTACATAATCTATTCTTCTCTAGCAGTTTGGTGGCAGCAAGGAATATATTTATTAATTGCATTGGGTATTGAAAGTGGAGGTTTGCAGCCCTCTATGTGATTAATTTTTTTTAAGCGGAATCCAATGTGTGTATGTATGTGTATGCCCAAATTTGAACCTGAAAGGCGAAGGTTTGGAAGAAGAGATAGTGCCTTAACCTACCATTATTTCCTTAGATCTTTGTGCATATTGGTTTGATCCTACAGCTAGAGAAATTTCTTCCCCTCATGCCAGCTCTTCAAAAGACATCTGAAATCCTTTTTACTGAAATATTTCTGTCCACTATTTCATTCCTACTTGACAAAGTTCTGTCCTCCTGTTTTTTCTCAGTGATCACTTGCATCTTTCGCATTTCAGATCAGGTCTCAATCTGAGAGACTGAAGACTGCTGTGAATTTTGCTAATTCTCCAGTTTCTAAGAGCCAAAATCCTAAATTCTCTGGGCTCTTAGGACACTGTCAGAAGTGGAGTGGGACACGTTTTTCAAGAATTCAAAGCCACAGGACAGCCATTTCCTCACAGCTCCTCTGTGTTCAAGGACTGGTTCCCAAAACAGGCAAAATAAGGAGCTGGCAAGACCTGCAAACCTAAAAGACTAGTACTTACATACCTCTATTGATGCCTCTATAGAAAGTCCAACTGTCTGCAGCCTCTGCTGCTGAGGGAAGGTTGGTTTTGCGGAGGATGGTGGCCGTTTCTCAGGGGTGTGTGCCTTCCCAACAGCAGGAGTCACTGCTCCCTCATCTCATCCCCCTGCCCTCCTTGCTGGCAATGGGAAAAGTGCTGGGCTCTCCCCTTGGCTCCTTCTCCCACCTTTTCCTCATCTGTGGCAAAAGTGAACTGTCCTCTTATCCTCCTGAAAACAAATTCCTTCTCACAAGCAACACTGAGGAACATCCAATCACCTTTATTTATATTTCCTTGTGGCTATATTGCATCCACCCTTTCACTTCTTCCTCTTTTTTCCATGCTATTTTGAGCTTAAGGGCTTCTGCTTGAACTGGCCTCATCAATCAATCTCCCTTTCTTTATCTGAGTCCCAGCCAGGTTTTCTGGGCAGCTTTCAAGAAAACGTGGCTGTAACCAAAGATCAAAAATGAAGTAACTGTGATTGCATAACTGGGCTGAAGAATGACTTTCTGGATGTGAACAGAAAAAGCAGCTTGCTGCTTAGGTAGGACCTTTTAATCTTTGTCTGCTGGTGTCAATTTTTCTTTCTTTTTCCAGAACTGTTCAGACAGAACTAGGTGTTGCTTTAAAACCATAGACTTGATCTTCTGACCCAACAATAGAAAACAAATGGATCTAATGAAAAAGCAAACCAGTTCACCCAAGAAATATAATCGGATCTTGTGGCCTTTCTGCATTAAAAGTTTCCATTAAGTTCTGTGGCATTCATCCATCCCAGATTCCCCCAGGCTAAAGGAAAGCAAACAAACGCTTCAGGCAAATGCTTTGTTTGTAATAATGAGGCAGGATCAATCATGACCAACCACAATGATGCAGAGGGTTTTTTTGTTGATTTTGTGTTGGTCAGATAAAATCCCGTATATGTTTTCTCGAGCCTGTTCTGTTGACTCACTGTGGCAAGTGGAGCTTGTCCTTCGACCAGGATATTTAAAGAGGTGCTAAAAGGAGAGATGTCAATGATGCGTCTTCTTGATACTGCCTTGTAAATGTCAAATGCAAATTTTGATCGCTTTGTTTAAAGAAAAACATTTCATTTTAGCAACATGTTTTAGTGAGGGAGTTAAACCTCAAAGTCTAGTTTAAAGTTTCTCAAAGTGAAGCAGGTTTGCATCTGGCATTTGTTCTGCAGAACAAGAGAAGTGAAATTTCAGTTTGGATCACGGTGCTGAGATCCAAGGTTCTGTTTCAGGGTTGTCTCTGCAGTTCTTGATGCTTTCCTGAGGAAGTGTAGCTTATGAAATCCCATTTTAGATGTGGATTTTGCCTAATAGTTTTGTTAAATCGACTGATCAGATTTAATATACCTTGTTAGAGAAGTAAAAGTTTTGGTCCTCCTAAGTTCCTACACATTTTCTGAGTGTAAGCTGCCAGGTCCTAGTGGTATGCCCAGGAAAGGGTGCTGCTCCAGAAATTCTTTCAAAGGGAGTTAAAGCATAGTGTGAGCACTGTTAAAGCACTGTTACCCCTATAGCAGGTGTTGGGAAATTCAGGAGTGATACAGAAACCTATAGGAAGCCTGACTTCCTGAGTTCCAGTACGCAAAAGACCAACATGTCTCTCAGTCTGTCTTTCAGATTTTTGCACCTTTGGGGCAGGAACTCTGTCTGTTCTCATTGTGCAGATTGTGGGCACCTGACACATTATATGTTATTTTTATTCAAAATAAATAGCAGGAATTAGCTCCTTGCTGCCTTCCTATTCCATCTGTTGCTGATACCCTTCTTAGTAAGACAGAGCTTCCAGACAGTCTCAGCTTTATTAGAGAAAGGAGTTACAGACATGTTCCAAATAAATACTCAGATTTTGATGGAGGCAGCCCCAGACAGAGAAGGCACTGTTTGACCAGTCACCAGTTATCAGAATTCTGTCATCTGCCAACCATAATCTACAATTAAAATTGAAATATTTTGATATATTACCAAACAGAGAAAATAGTGTCTTAAATGGAGCTGAAGAGCAGGACACATGGTTGTGCCTTATTTGTTCAGCATTGGTGAGTCATTTCATCTGAATTCCTATGCATTCTAAGAGTTTTTTTTTCAAAGGTCTATTGTGTGGCTTCTGGCAACAAATTAAATACCAGTGATGTTTGGCTCTTAATTTAGAATTAATTTTAAAACATCACTCATAATATAGGACCTGATTGAAAGCATGTGGAAGTCACTGGAAGGATTCCCAAGGATTTCACTGGGCTTTGAATGAGGGTCTCAACCCACAAATATCTGTTTATTTTTCTTCATTGTGTTTACTCTTGGATGGGAAGACAAGCATTATTTTTTCAGAATAATTTTGCAATTTTGGACTTTTCATTTCTTCAGGCTAAAACTGAGTTTGGGACCATGAAATGTCATAAAGGAAATCATCAGACTATGAGGGCCAGGTGGGGGTTTTTTTGCTTTTCTGGCTTGGACTAATTGTAGTATAAGGCATCATAACACTGTAGGTCTGTGAGCTGTCAGAGAATTGACAAATTCCCTGATCTCTAATTTATCTGATTTTTTGGGTGTCAAATATAAATGGGAATAAAAAAAAAATATGCAGAGTTTGAGTCAGAGCTCTGTTGGCAAAATGAAACCTATATTGTGTTTTCTGAGGAGCTGGCAATGAAGATTCACCCCTCTCAAGTTTGCATGGAGGTTCATGCAAACCATGAAAATTATTTTTATGAAGGTTGCATAAATCCAAGTTCTCAAAGAAATATTTTCCTCTAGTCCCTGTGATTCTCCTACAGTCTTTGAGAAGATCATAACTTTGCTGTCTCTTGGGCATAATGATTCACTCATTGTGTCTCCAGAAGCAGCTGCCACCTGCTGAGCCTTTCTCTTCTTACTTCTTGTTGATGGCACTAGAAGAGGCTACTCTGCAATCAAAAAAAGGATTTTTTGGCAAGGGCAGAAAAGAGCCTCACAGTCTCCCTTAACAGTGCTGTACCCATTGTCAGTAACTCAGGACAGGAAGGAGAAAATCTTCCTTTTCTCCTGTAATAGTTCTATAATAAATCCCAGGAAAAGTGTCTTCATGGACTAGCTGAGGGAGGTACAACTGACTGTAGTATGGAATTTGCTACAGACCAAGATCTTTGGGGATCAATAACAGTTTGCCTCTTCCTAACACGAGAAGGGAAATAGGAAGTAAAAAGAGAAAGTGGGTGAGAAAAAGGAATTGCATAAGGATCTCTCTGCCTTCCTCAAAAAGCCATTGGGTTGCAATGAAATTAGCAGCACTCCTAGGAGACGACAAAAGGGAATACAAAAGTGTAGATCTGAAGGAAACAGAACAGCTGTGGCAGGATATGAGAGAGTATAAGCATCTGGTCTGCTAACACAGGATTCATGGATTTTCCCACTCTGCAGAAATTTAATGCACATAATACATTTCTTCATGATGCCTTGGTTTTGTTTTTCTAGAAAGAGCTCATGGATTGGCTTCTTGTGTGTACTGCTACTCACTGAATAAACCCTGTTCACATACTAGAACTTGATGTGATTTCATGCTGAATTATCTGCTAGTTACTTGTGTCCTTTCTCTGCCTTAAGTGGAATCAAGCTTTTTCTTAATTTGACCCTCAGATTTAGCAGACAGTGAGAATTAGGTTCAATAAGATAGTTAGGATCCCAGTTAGGATCCATGAGGTATGACTATGAGGGGGGAAAAAGCCAAATGAAACAATTTTCTTAAGAAGGTGCACATGTTGATAAAGCAGAGGTCTTCATCATTCATGGCTGCTTTGATCGCCATACTATCTAAAAACTATCACTTTTAACTTAAGCATTTTCTTAGTGAAGGCTCAATCCTTCATCTGTCATTAAGACCAGTGAAAACTAATTGCTCCATTAGTAGCAGGCTGATTAGCTGTCTAGTATATATGTGTGCTGTCTCTTCAGTAGCGAGTTGACTTTCATTATTAGTAAAGGATTGATTTGGAAGTGACAGCTCTTATTTTGACCTGTCAGCTTATTATTCAACTTCCATGAAACTTGTAGGAACTTTGTTTCTTTGAGTCCTGTACCCATCAGGTTTGAAACTGGGCAATCAGCTTAAAAGTTCTTGAGTAAGGGAATGGCAGATGGACTGAGATCATGATCTCATAAACCTAATCTTCTTTAGAAATGGTCAACTGCAAACTCTCAATGTCTGACCCTAAGAAAAGTAACCAGCTTTGGATGCTCTGAAACTGATCTAGATTTGGAAATGGAAAGAGGTTTTTTTATGGTCAGCAGCTTATCACTGAAGCTAGATTGCCACTAATTTTTCCAAGTGAACATCAACCCCCATGTCATAAAGATTTAGATAATATAAAAAATACAATGATTATGCAAAAATTATTTTTCTTGCATGGCAAAACAACTTTTCGTGCTGTTTCCTGCAGTACAAGCAAATGGATGAGGTTGATAGGGTAGCAGTCACAGGTAAAAAGTATGACCCTTGAGAGAAATAGTTGGAAAAGGAATACTGAAGTAATGGAGGGAAATTAAGTTGAATTAGTGACTGGGCAAAAAAAGCATATATTAAGCAAGTGTAGATTTTTATGTGTATTATCTGGTGACTGAAGTTGATATGCTTATTTCTGAACAGTAAGTAGAATAATAATGCTTCTGCCTAAGGGTATTTCTTGTTGATAAAAGACCAAGTCTGCCTAGAATGACTCAAACAGTATGCTTACAAGGCACTTAGATGAAAATTAATAAGATGATAGGGCAAGAAACATAGTATTGTGAATTTTAGAAACAGTGTTTTCCCTGGGTAACATTTTGTCCTCGATCACGATTACTAGTTCTGAAAATGAGCTATCACAGACAGACCGTACAGACAACCGAGGTAGGAGACTAAAGTGAATTACAAGAGGCAGATCCTTGCCTCTGTGAATGGAGCCAAACAGGCACTGTCACATCCACACACACCGCCGGGCTCTGGAAGAGGTGATTATGCAGTAGCCCTGAACAGCGTGGTCAGGGGTGTAGCTGTCTCTAAGGACTGGTGGAGAGGATGGTGGAGGAGATAGGGGAGGAAACTTAGAGGTTAATTTCTATCCAGTGCTTCTTTCACAAAGCCAGGGAGAAAATATCACCGGATCCCAAATACCAATAATTATCAGATTGATGGTTCTAATGGTGTTTGTAATAGAGTTTATCAACAATTCTGTTATCAATGCATGAGATCTCTTCCTTCAATCTTGCCAATCTTGCTTGTGTATTTTTAATGACTGTTGGCACGATTCTTCATAAAACTGCGGGAGCTGATGTAGATTTACCGAATGGATTAGCCTTCTGGGACTCCCAGCACACAATGTGTGTGCTATTTCAGTCTATTTTGATCTAAAATGGATTTCTATGTCCTTAAAACAAGCTACCAAATTGCTGTGCTAATTAAGCTAGATTGAACGATGCACAGACACTAATATTACTAAATCTATATATGAAGGCCCGATTCTGAGAATCCTGTAGGCTGTGTGCTACTCAGCTTTAAGCTCTAAAAATATTACATTGCAAACTGCTTGCTTGCCAACATGACATTACATCAGTCAACGCTGAGATTGCATTTAATATGTGCTAGGCATTAGACTCACAGCTTGAAATGCTGTTCTCCTTGATGCTTCCATATGGTGAAGTTCATGCCAGTGCAGTGAGGCTGGACAAAATATACACATTTCTTTTTTACTCTAATGGTGACAACTGAAAAAAGGGCCTTGTTAGTGCTTCCACCATAGGAATGAATCCAGCAAACCCAGGTACTTTGTACTGTCTCGTGCCATGCATAGGAGATGTAACATATCTCTTGGCTGACCACTCCCAGGCTTTTTGGTCATCATATTTTTTTAAACTGAAACTTTCTAAGTTCCCAGTTTTTCAGTGTTTTTAAGCGAAAAAAAGAAAAAAAAAAAACCAAACCAAAACCTCTTTCTACTATTTTCATACCTTCGGTTTGTTTACTACCATTATTGTTGATATTCAGAGTCATAATGCCAGTTGCGAATGTTGAGTATAAAAACTTTTAAAGAGCTCTGTTTCACACAAAGAGATATCTATTCACAATGTTTGCTCATTTAGGCCAGTTATTTTTGTCTGTCATTGTTATTACAGTTTATCAGTCCTCCTTTGCATCAAGAAGTGATTGCTAAGGCTTACAGCTTTGTTCAGCTGCTCAGCCTCAGTGTTTTGTGTGTTTTTCTGGTGCTATGTTTTTTTTAGTTGAAGTTCTTTGTCAACACAGTGGATGCTGTGACTAATTTGGCTAATTCTGGAAGAAAGGATTACGCTTGGATATTGCATTGATGTTTTGAGTCTCAGTAGAAAGTTACAATGAGAGAATAGTCTGGGTTATGCAGACAGTTGGGTGGGATGATACCTTCTGTATTTTTAGTTCAGGGATTCTCAAATGTTCATTTCAGGCACATTAAAATTTTCCAATGGAAGGGCACAACCATGGGGAACAAATAGAAACCTACTGATAGTAGATCTGCTCTTTAAATTACTTTTTGTGGATTTTTCAGAAGGCACCCACAAACCTGAGGTTGAAAGCCATTAATTCACTGCTCCTGACCTTCTGCTTACCTCAAAACTTTATGCCACAAGCTTTGTATGGGTCTTCAAAAACCTAGTTTATTTTTAAAAACCACAATATATGCAGTAAGCTGAAAAATATCCCTGCACATTTACTGGTAAGCAGGTTTTACTTAATTTTTACCAATGCTAGCAGTTCACTGGATTGTATTACAGTGATTTTTCAAGGACTACACAGCAATTTGCAGGAAAAACTTCAGTCCAACTTTTCAACCAAAGCCTCCAATAGAAGCCCCAACATTATATTAAGAAACAGAAATCAGCAAAAGTCCCACCTGAACAAATAACTCAAATCCAAAGAACTACTGAATAGACAGATGGCCTGTATTAATTTACCAACTGGTGAAATATAATAAAAATGTTAAATTAAGTACTTAAAAATACTAAGTAGTCAGAATTGTTGTAGAACGAGGCTATTTTTTCAGTCTAAATACCATATGGGTGGATGTGTTTTTCTTTCATTTACTGGAAACAAAAGTCATACTATGTCAGCATATGGGCTGCTACATAAATCAAGAAGGTTAGTGGCTTCTGAAATATAGTACTTTATTTTAAATTTGATTCTGAACCTTCTTACCCGACTACAACTTATGTGTCAGAAATAAACAGCAGCTCAGAGACAGAGGATTAACTTCCTTAGAGCAATATTATATTGAAACAGACTCCAGAGGATAAATCAAGAACTTCAATACACCCAGTAAACATGGAAACGCCTAAAGCTCTCAAAATGCGTGGACACTTCACAAACAAATCTGGATAAGCTTGGTTGGTGTTGCTATGTAGCTGCTGTGACTGTGCAGTATACTCTACCGAGCAACCTGTGTATCAGATTCTAGCCATACCTCTTCTTGAAAGAAAATTTATGCAAAATAGAAAACTACAAAATTAGAATTGTAGCACTCAAGTGCTGCGTTGGTACAATTGGTACAATTTATCTTGCATCACAAAAACTGTGGGGACATATGTCTCAATGCAAAAAAAAAAAAAAGAAAAAAATTTGAAAGTCTGACTCCTAGAGAACTTTGATCTGAATTATTTTCAGACAGATCAAATTCTATATTTCAGAAACAAATTACTCATTCAGCAAGGTTGCAATTTTTTTGCAAACATCTCAGGACAAGAAAGGAATAAAACAAGTGATTCCCAAAACAAAAGTGATTCTACTAGAAGGTGTAAACAAAGATAACCTTTAGGTTTTTCTGTGTATTCAACAGCACGTGTAGCCTGAAGGTTTCCTTCTTTTGGCTTCAGACTTGCACTATAATTTGATTAAGCCAGTTCTCTAAGGCTTTCCTGTTTTTCAAAACAAAAAAAATTGTACTCTGAAGAAGCATATCAACGAAATCACAATACGTTACCCTAGCAATTTTATCAACATAATAATCCATATTGTGATAACTGAAGTCACAGTTAAGCATTTAATCTTGTAAACTATCAAATGAATATAGCAAGCAATAGAAAAATTGAGGAAAACATGGTAAGAAAATGCTTTCCCAGTTCCCCTTTGTAAATTAAAAGGAAAAGACAGTCCAGCAAGGAGATGTGGGAGCTGCTCTTTATGTGAGACAGTAACTGGAATGTATCAAGTTCTGCCTAGGGGTAGATGAAAAATGTCAGAGGTTATGCTTAAGAATTAACAGACAGGCCAATGTGGGTGACACTCTTGGGGATGTTTACTACAGACCACTAGATCATGAAGACAAAGTCAATGAGACCTTCTACAGATAACTGGAAATAGCCCTAGGATCACAGACCCTGGTTCTCACAGGGGACTTCAACCACTCTGGTTTTGGCTGGAAAGGTAACAGAGCCAGGCTTACACAGTCCAGGAGGTTTCTGCAGAGCATTGATGGTTACTTTTTGACACAGGTGATGAAGAAGCCAACAAGGAGAGGTGTGCTGCTGGACCTTGTACTAACAAAAAAAAGGACTAGTTAGGAATGTGAAGGTCGGGAACAGCCTTGGCTGCAATGACCATGAGATGGTAGAATTCAAGATTCTCCATGGAAGAAAATGGGGCGATAGGTAGGATTACAGCCCTGGACTTCAGAAGAGTTAACTTTAGCCTCTTCAAAGACTTACTTGGAGGAATCCCATGGGTTAGACTCTAGAAGGTAAGGGGTTCCAAGAGAGCTGGTTAATACTTAAGCACCACTTCCTCAAAGCTCAAAATCTACATCCCTATGAGTAAGACATCTGTGTATGACAAATCTGTGCTTCCATTCAACAACACCTGGACAAGATTGAGAGTTGGGCTGAGAGGAACATAATGAAGCTCAACAAAGGAAAGCATAGGGTTCTGCACCTAGGGAGTAATAACCCCATGCACCAGTACAGGTTAGGGGTTGATCTGCTGGAAAGCAGCTCCACACAGAGAAACCTGAGAGTCACGGTGGACAAGCTGACCATCAGCCAGCAATGTGTCCTTGTGGCCAAGAAGGCCAAAGGTATCCTGGGATGCATGAAAAAAAAAAAAAAAAAAAAAAAACCAAAACAACCAA
>JAOXNG010000001.1:114570603-114583128 GCA_028566535.1 Scolopax minor
CTGTAGACGTTCAGAACCTGCCTGGACATGTTCCTGTGCAACCTGCTCTGGGTGGACCTGCTTTGGCAGGGGGATTGGGATGGAGCCCTGTTTTCCTGGAGATGCCTGAACACCTGCCTACCCACGGGAAGCAGTGAATTAATTCCTTATTTTGCTTTGCTTGTGTGCATGGCTTTTGCTTTACTTATTAAACTGTCTTTATATCAACCCATGAGTTTCCCTAACTTTTATTCTTCTGATTGTCTTCCCCATCTGAACTGGGCAGAGTGAACGAGCAGCTGGCTGGTTCTAGCTGCTGGCTGGGCTTAAACCACGATAGTATGTAATCATGGCCTCATTTTTAAAACCTCTACAAATCTTTTCTCAGTGCTTTCTCATTACTTACTGTGTTGGGCTTGGAGAATTTTGTTTGGTTTTTTTACTTGAATGTAGATGAACTTGCTGTTCTAGAAGTCAGCCATTTATTTTAGAGAGACTTACATAGAATTTAATGCATGTATAAGAATAAGGAAACTATTCAAATGCAGTTATTGTATGCACATTAATAAAAAGTTTGGGTAATAGTGGAAGAATTAGAAAACACATTTGCTTTGATTGTAGTATATTGGGTTGTCATAAAACTCAAAGAAGCAGTTTTGGGTATAATTTCCATGTGTTTGTGGATGGGGGATAAGGAATGATATTGCTTCATTTGTACATTGGTATTTCCTATCCTGTATTTCTCCTGTTCCTCACATCTATTCTTTCCCCTCACCCACAAGCCTTTTCTGCTTAAAGATATATTTCAATCAAGTGTGACAGGTAGAAATATCAAAGGCAAGTCTTTGAATTTAATTACCCTCAACCCATCACAATGGCTAATTCATAGTAGTCAAAGGTAGCAGCCTGCACATTTTCATTAGGGCATTTTGCAGAGCAAAGAGAAGGGCAGTAAGAACTTAAATTTATAAACATTTGTGGTGACAACAGAAATCTTGACTAAAGAGATAATGAAATACAAAACCAGAAAACCAGCTGTCATTAGCTCTGCTGCTCATGGACTGACTTATTAGAAGATGCAAACGGATGGTAGCTGCATACAGATCCTACTTCTCCCTCTCCTGTATTTCTAGGAAATACAAAATTCTGTGTATCTTACTTCCATGCTTCTGTCCAGCATGTACACATCCAGTACTTACGGACCACCTTTCCTCAGTTGTCCTCACATCTGATTCAGTGATAGAGAGAGAATCACTTTTATTATCACTTGTGGGAAACACGACTGCCTAGGAGACCAGAAGTGCACAGCATTAGTTTAAGACGAGGCGTAAGAAATACCTTAACCCCCTAGAATGCAAGCGGTCTATCCTGCAACACCTGCAAGTCATAGCCCTTCCAACTTCTGCCAACACGCTGTGGGATTGCTAGCAAGGACAACTGGCAAGAGGCTGAGGCAATTTATTGTCTGTGAGATGACATCTACATAGTACCTCCGGCTGGGGTGCTGGCAGGGCTCTGACTCACTGCCACACGACCTCTTGTTTTCCAAACCTGAGCATTACTAGCACGTAAAGGTTGACCCATTCACAGAACCATGTGGTGTGGCAGCGGGCCATACGTATAACCTTGACTACAATGCCCTTTCCAGAGACTGATTGTGGTTTTCTTATTATCTAACGAACTTGTCATTTCCTGTACTAGTTGTAACAGAGCTGAATATTTTCTAGGTTACCTAACCAAACTCCTGCAAAATCATACTGCCTATGCCTGCGATGGGGAACATTTGAGTCTGCATTGTCCTCGGCATTCGACAATAAGTGTTCAGTCAGCATTTTATGGGCAAGACTACCACATGTGTGGTACTCGGGAGCCTGAAACCAGGATGACAGAACCCATAAACTGTGTGGCACCCACCTCTTTGCAGGTACCGCATGTTGTAAAGGCTTTTAATGCACAGAATGTTTTGATGGTTTCCACGTAGTGAGCTACGCTGTGTGAAAAGAGCAAGCGTTCACAATCTTGAATGAAATGACATTGTGTCCATGTCAGTTTACCATCAAAAGTATTACAGTTGAAAGGATTTGTCTGTCTTGCAGGATATTGCCATAGGATTGTGAAAGCTTTGAGATTGCCTTCTGTTTTGATGAGCCTTGCTTTGGAAACCCTCTTTTCAAAGTTCCCTAAAATAATCAAGTCCATTCTAATCGAGGACTGGTCGTGACTGAGCAGACCAGTTTTAATACATCACACGGGCCCTCCTTGTCCCCAGTAGAGGATGCAAACATTGGACAGAGATGGGTTACAAGTACAATTCATAAGTTGACATTCTGCTTGGTGTTCCATGCCTATCTTCAGTCATTTAAAAGGCACCATGGCAGCTAAACAGCAGATCTTAAGCACTTCTGCAGATATCTGCATTGCTGTGAATACATGATTTGTTATCAGTAATATACTATGGTTTGTTTGCTGGGCCACTTAAGTATACCTTGAAATGATTTATACTTTATAAATTACTTTGTGCTGTGTATACTTTTGTAACAAGGGTTAGAAGGCTTGACTTGCAGTGCTGTCAAAGGCTTGTTTCAGCATAGTGAAAATGCCCAGTGTTTGGCTAAATTCAGTAAATCATTGCGAAAATGAGCAGTCAGTAGAATCTGAATATGTTGTGTTGGTGAAGCTGTTGTAAATGCTTTACAGAAACTTTGGTGAAGCTTGCAACATTTGTGCTTGCAGTCAACATTTCGCTTCTTGACAGCAGGGAATGTCTGTTTGCACCACTAGTGAGTTGAAGAGTTCTATGGGGTGGTTTGGCAGTAATATCCTCTCCCCAGAAACATTATTAGAGCAGTTTTATAAGTGTGGCTTGCCCATGCTGTACTGCAACTTCTAAAAGACATTCCAGACATGACCTATGGGCCATGTGAAAGTACATCTCTCCACCAAAAACAGTAAGCCAGATGCATCCTTGATGTCATTTTACTGACCACAGTGAAGCAACACCAATGATTATTTTGGGCTTGTGAGTGCCTTTGTGATGTCTCCATGGGTAGCTTTCCCCCTTGAATATAATAAACACAGCATGGGATAACTGTTGTATAAACTATCATCATCATTCAGGCACTGTCACTGATCAAAGGCATGAAAGCATTTTGACAAGGCCATGAACATGAGATACAAATGCTCTGCATCTCAGGGAGTTCCGGTTCTGTCAAGGAGAAGAGACACATCCTGTAGACTGGTTTCTTAGAAAAGAGCACCAGTGATCTCATCCCTCCTCCCCTTTCCTTTGGAACCGCATCTGCAGTCTGCATAATTGGGCGTGATGCTGCCCTGCGGTCGGGAGGAAACATAACAGGCATTTTTTACAGTGACCTCCTATTAAAAGGATCACTGTGAAGTTAGATCTGTCTTGAGATGCTAACAGCCCAGTGCTATCTCATTACGAGTATCATTGTTTGCTTTCGTGGTTGTGTGTTTTTGCACAGCAATATGATAGAAAATGTGACTGCTGTTTGCATTAAGTAGGAGAAAATACAAACAGATGCACAGGAGATGATTCAGCTCAGGTGCAAACAGAAGGTGACTCAGTAGGCTACAGCTATCTCCACATGCTGAAGATGTAACTCTATTTCACTGGCCTGTTCCAGAGCAATTCCAATTAAGGAGGAGTTATTTGTTTGACTTCCAACTCTCTAAAAGGTGAATTGACTGTTAAAATTAAGTCTGATGTGCATTTCCTTCCCTTTTAAACTTTTTAGAGTGCACTTAATGCTCAAAAAAGTGTTGGATGCAAGTCCTCGTTTTCTACCAATGGGAACAAAAAGGGAAGAGTGTTACAGATCACTGCAGTGTGCTGCCTGTGTATATCATTCCTGCCTGGGAGGGATGGCTTCCAGGGAGGACAGGAGAGATTCAGCCACTGCCAGCTTTCAGCCTGGAAACAAGTGTGCAGCTTGTGCTGTTAATTTCAGCACAATTAACAGTGGTTAATTTCTGATTTGGCCTCTTGGTATGACTGAGACCCCTTCTGATGAGAAACAAGGCAGAAATCCCCATAGATTTTACGAGATTACCTAAATTTACCAGAAAATGGTATCTTACAAGTTACTCCTGTAAAGAGCAGGGTGACCTGAAAACACCGCCCTCCTTATCGCAGTCTGCTGTGATTTTAAACATCAAGAACCCTGGGCACAACAATAAAAACTATTCAAAAGGCCTCTCTAAACTGGGCTTTGATGGTGAATAGCAATTTCATAAGTATACTGCTGCATTTAAACACCTAAATTTTTTAGGTGCTTTTTCTTGTGACAAACTGGGTTAAAAACTGGAGTCAGAGTCATCTTGGGCAATGCCTTTGTATTTTTTCTAGCTACAGCTCCCAAACCACTGATGAAGTGGGAACACTAATGTGAGCAGAAGGAGTACTCAATCCTTTGCTGGACTTGGACAGGGTCCATGTGACCCTCTGTTGAACACTGCTGACCTTACTATTGTCCTCCTCTATTGCCACTCCCAGCAAAGCAGCACAGTAAGAACCATGGTATATGACTCAGACAAAAAAATGTGGGGTAGATATAGCCTTAGAACATCATTAAAAAAATAAAGAAGACAAGCAGGCTTAGGATAGACAGGCACATCTGTGCTATTTGATGAAACCAATTCTGAAATCTGCTCAAGTGGCAAGTCAAGTAAATACCTCATTATGTGTGTAAATGCAAGCCAAAAGTGTGTGCCCCTTAAGCTGGAGGTCCTACATGTGGCTTAAAGCTATGAGTGTACTTAAGCATCATGAAGGACACCAAGTCGTTAGTTAAAACTCTTTCAAGTGGAGGTGCTTATCATTATAAGGTAAACATAAGCAGATTGGGATGAAATGGTTCAAAAGACACCTTTTTGAGTTGCCATGCTTCACCTGGACATTACACTCCCATAAATACTATCAGGAGTGTGCAAGTGCCTGAGGTACCTGAGTGAAGAGGCTGGGGGGCTGAGGGTGTTATCACTTGCTATGGGCTCTGCGCACAGTCCCAGGCACCACGGAGGCTGTGGTGGCACACAGCAAGATCTGGCCAACTGGCTGTGGACAGAGAGGAAAAGTTGACAAACAACAGCCAATTGGTAACACCTTAAGTTGCCTTGGGCATCGCTGTGATGAATGTGTTCCCAGAAACTTGGCCACGATTCAAAGTGCAGTAGAGATGTGGCTAAAATCCAGTGATACGGATGTTTCTTACATGATCATAGCCAAAAAGTTGTGAAGGAATGGTTTCTCTCCTGTATAGAACAAAGTACAACTAAGTATTCTTATTGCTGTATAGCTTCATACCTTGTTTTCAAGCCTATCCTTTTTGCCCGTTGTTCTAGAAAGTGCTGGATGAATGCCAAAACCTGAGATCCTGCCAGCTCCTTGTCAATAGTCGGGTTTTTGGACCTGATCTGTGTCCAGGGACCACTAAATTCCTCCTTGTCTCCTTTAAATGCAAACCTAGTAAGTAATCCACATCAGGCAAATGTGGTTTTGTGTGTGTTTTGTTGTTTGTTTTGGTTAAAATGCTGCTGCACAAGGCTTTGCATAAATCCAAGTGAAGTTTTGAGACTCTTAGATTAATAGCAAATTGTGTTTTTTTCTGTTTTACCTTAGCTCTCTATTGTGTTTTCAACTTCAGCATGCTTGCTGCCAATTTAATGGCCAGTGTAGTTTGGCAAAGTCAGATTGTCAGACATCAGACTAGAAAGAAAAAATGTTTTGGAAATTGTTTCTAAAGAGATGGCAACGATAATAGAAAGATAGAGCTGAACAACAAAAACAGATGGTTGGGCTAAGGATCCAAATGATGAAGAAGATATCATAATAAGGAATATGTAAAATCGCTTAAGGATGTAGGAAAATCTTTCAAAGATCCTCTGTTACTACCTCCCATTTATAGAATAATGGCTGGAGGTTACACATGCATGGCTAACTTTATTACAGAATTTCATTGTAGAATCACCTGTGTGTGTTCTATATAGGTAATTGACTGATATGTAAAGGGACAAATCCTGCCTCAAAGAGAATGCACTTTATTCACATGAGAAAAGTGTAAGAAAGATTAAGACAATCCTCATGATGTTTCATTTATTGCTGTTTTTTAATTATTTTTCTTGTTGCTATTGTATATGAGAACAAGCCCCAGTAGCCTGGAGGCTCAGCTTTTTTTGGCAGCAAATCCCCAGTGTGGCTGAAATGGATCCCAAAGAAAATAGTTGAATGATGATTTATGGGTAGGTTTACCAGCCAACTCAGAAATACCATCCCACAACTAAAGGAGAAAGCACAAAAGAGATTTTCTTTAATGAGAGCATTAAGATAGACATCGTTGGTGGAATAGGAATGGGGGTGGCAAGAAAACTGAAGTATTGAAGTCAGACCAAAGATACGGGAATGGAGTAGGAAGGTGTTACCTTTGGCAAAGCATTAACACAAGAACTCCCAGAAAGATTTAATGGGAGAGTCATGGGGGGGGGATAAAAGTCTGAAATTTAACATTTTTATGATCTGTTTAATTATGTCAGGCTTGATGAGGCTCTGAGCCATCCAGTTAAAGATGTCCCTGCTTACTGCAGGGGGGTTGGAGTAGATGACTTTTAAAGGTCCCTTCCAACCCAGCACATTCTATGATTCTATTATTATCTTATAAAGATTTTTTTTTTACATATTACAATTACAATTACTGCATTATTAATAGTAAGTGAAGATCATAGCTGTGTCTGTGTCATTCAAAATCTCTGTTTACCAAACAAAAATGAATTGGGATCATGTTCATTACTTTTATAAGCTGCTTAGTATTCTTCCCACTGGAAATGAGCTACTTTAAATATATAATATTCTCTGTAATCTGGATTTTGGAGAAGCAAGTGAAAAGTATATTTAACAGCAAGTGCTGCCTTCAGAACTGAGGAATAGTCCAGTTTCAGTGTAAATTATGTGATTTCATGTGACAGGAAATTTATATTTGTAGGTAAGATATCAATATTGTTATGCTTGGCTGTGGAAAACACCCTTGCTGAGGAAATCACTTGAGTATAATTTTAAGTGTATTTTACGATCTCCTTGCCTTCAAGAGGACACATAAGCAATTGCCTGAGTCCCTTAGTTTTTCACCTGTTTAGAAATGCTTTATTTTCCTTTGTTGCTGTATCTCTGCAGAGGTCTTTCTTGTGTTCCTACCTTTGTCTTATACCATTTGCAGGTTTTTTTCCTGTTGTCTGTCCAGCCTTTCCAGCAGCCATGGAGCACACACATATAGACACAGAGCCCCACTTTAGCCCTTCGGTCAGAGCCCCTATTTTCTTGGCATGATCCTCATGGCATTTTGGGTATGGCAGGTGCTTCTGCAGAAGTAACAATAAACAGCAGGTCAAGTATTTTTAAAAGTAACTCTTTTTAGACTTAAACTTGTGACTGCTGATGAGCTCAAATGGAAGAAACTGGACTATTACCAAGAACATTAACCCATTTTTTATCTGTTCTATTCTAAATGGAACAATAATGTTTTCTTTATAGAATAGATAGATTTTTCTCTCTCCAGTTCCCCTAGCACCAACACCCACGCTCCACTCACAGGGATACCACTCAGTAACAATACAGTTTCCCTTTTCTCCTGCTCAGCTCAGGAACCTCCTTTTCCTGTTTTCACATTTTTTGAAAGACAAAAGAAGTGGAGCAGAATAAACTCTTCTCCCCGGCCTTATCTGCATGGAAAAGGTTTGCCACCCTACCTAGACCAGCAAGACTTGAGAGGTAAAATGCTGCAAGCAGAGCGGCTGCTTCGGCCAGCAAGATACCTCCTTGGCCAGATGTCAGGTTTTAACCAGTTCCCTAGGAGGGATAAACCATGCTGTCTGGAAGACGATCTCACTGGAGGATTTCCTCTTCAGTGCCGAGAGCGCTGCCAGTGTGCCTGTGCCAGCTGAGAAGGGGAGGGGGTGTATTTTTCTCAGCCCCCTGATGCACAAGGCTTTGTCAGCAAGACTTTCAAATGAGCCTGGGCTGGATAGTCATGCCCAGGGAAACTCACTGGTCTTGGTGGAGCCACGCAAATATAGCTGAGAGCTCTGTCTGGCTCAGGGTACGTCCCCGTCCCCGTGCCTTTGTGCCTCCCATTCTTGGGCGCTCGCTCAGTGCTGTGCACGGTGGCACTGGGTGATGCCAGCCGTCCCCATGATTGATGAATGGTCAGAGGCTCTCAGCGCTCGGGCGGGCATCCGAAGTAGGCGTAGAATACAGCATTGTCCCTGGGAGAGACAAAAGGAAAGGATGAGGCTTCTCTGACTAAGTAGCGATGGAAAGCAAGCGAGGAAATCAGGCAGGAAGGGGGGAGGCTGTTCCACTGGGAGAGAAGATTGGTGAAAGTTAACTTTACAGTTCCTTTCAAAAAGGAGCCGGAGGCTTTAGTAGTCATATGGGAGCAATTCATTTGGAGGAAACACTCTGCTTTGCTATTGGCTTTGTCCCTATTTGTAATAGTGCCACATATTACTCGCAACAGAACTTGCAGAAAAGCTGTTTTCTGTCATGCTGCTATTTGCTATTAACAGTCCAGCCGAGTAAATTGCCTCACGCTACCATATTGTTATTTGCTTCTGTTTTAGCTGAATACAAAACCAAATCAGCATGTGAAAACCAGGAGCTGAAACTCCACTGTCAGGAGTCCAAGTTCCTTATCATCTACTCTGCCACCTATGGCAGATGGGCACACGAGGAGAATGTCTGCTCGACAGAAGTGGAGCGCCTCCCCCCCTTTGGTATGTTTTTACACTGTTGATAGACTTCTCCAAGCAGGTGCACAGAAAAGACGGGAAACAGATGGGGAGAAAACTTTAGGTGCAAGAGCAATGGCATTTTGAAAGCACCAGTGATTGAAAGATAATAGAGATTATTTCTGAAACTCAAACAAATTGCCCAGTATGAGGGAGAAACATAGAGTAAGAAGTGCAGCAAATTAATAACATTTCATATAGTTAATCAGTCTTTAGTATGATTAACATCAAAAACTCTAGTTCTGCTGACTTTCTTGAATTTAGATGATGTATTCTAAATATCAGCTGTTTGCCTCTCTTCTTCTTTCAACTTCTGACAATGATTAGGCAACGTGAGTGTCACAACACCCTGTCTTACTGTTACTTTCTTCTCTGATCTTTGTTTCTGCCAGTTCTTCCTTGCCTTAAATGCGGACTGTAAAGATAGGGTCCATAGGTCAGGATCCATTGCTTTAGATGCTGGTGTATGACCAGACTCCAAGACTCTGGTAGTATACTAGAAAATTAAATGCACTTTGGACTTCTTCTCTGGCACCAAGTTCAGCAGACAGAAGTGTCCTGTGTATGCAGTTCGAAACTCCTACCCTCCAAAGCAGGATGACTGCAGGCAAACTGCTTCTTGGGGTGGCACTCTGGCCTGTTCTAGCTCTTCAGCTGTGATGGGGAGTTCTTGAGATGATGCTGTTGGCCCAAGCCAGGTAGCTGCAGAAACCATATATATCAGAGTGGAGCACTGAATTGCAGCGCTAGAAACGTACCCTGTCGCTGCTGATTTACTCGTACAGATGCATCCCAATATATATAAAAAGGTGCACCTTCATGCACAGACTGTTCCCTTTTGAATAGGTAGAAGAACCCGAAAACATTGTAAGTAGTTGTATGGTCTACATCAGTAACCAGTCATTGACTTCACTGTATAGTCTCAGGTGGTGTATGAATAATGACTTAAGACTCGCTTTTTATCACTAAACATCTAAATTTATAGTAACATGTGGTTGAGAGGGTGCTTGATGGTTGTATGAATAATATGTTGAGTGGTTGACACTGAAGGCACAAAGCAAAATCTTCATGCCATGGAGAAGGCCAGCACAAGATACACGTGCTGTTCAAGTCCCTTAATACCAAACAGGGGAGGACTTACATGAACTGATGCCAGCCCTGTGCAAGGGCTGAAGTTTACTCATAAAAAACATGCTACAAGTGAAATCTATAAGCAGCATCTCTGAACATCTAGAAGAGATCAATAATTAGTCTTAAAAGCCATTTATCTGCAAGCCAATGTTTCTATTTATTTATATAGATAGTATTAAAAATGTATTGGCTTAAAATTGTAATCTGTTCTTAGACAAGAATCTATTTAAAATTGCCAGGTCTACATTTCACACTGGCTATCTTGTGTGGTCCTTCCCACAAACTTTAGCTCTGCCTAGCTATTGTGGAGGAAACATTTTAGCAGGTTTCTGATAGGCCCATACAGCCTTCATAATGGTGGCATTAGTATATGATGCAAGGCAGAGCAGAGGTAGCTCAGTTGATTGAGAAAGACTGCCACCATACTTATTTCTTGCACTGTATTCACCTCTGGAAATCACTTGCCTCTAATGTCAGCGCTTGGAGTTCACAGATAGAATACTACAAACCCTTCTCACTGGGTAAAATTTCCCAGTATAAATAGAGAAAGAATTTGCCACAGCAACAAACTCTGCTGTGGCCCCTTACATACGAGCACCTCTTGAGCAGCACCCTGGCTGTTGATGGTTTTATGTTCCATAAAGAAACCTAAAACTGTAGCAGAGAAAGCATAAAACTGAGACAAACACAAAATAGATCTATAGAAAGTAGATCCTTGTATAAATTTCCCATTGCTTAATGAACATGCTGTTCACCTCTTTCTGTGTGGTACCAGTAACCTTCTGTAGTGAGAATAATTTTCAAAAGCACCTGTGTGGCTTGGGAGTTCACATTCAGTTATCACAAAAGACTTATCACTTAAGAACCAAATCAAATTGACTTCAGGTTTGTCCATCTCAAGCTTAAATATTATTTATATGGTTATTTAAGCACATATAAAAGTGAATGGGGTGCATGATTAGACTTTTTAAACATCTGTGTGTCTTTCTCTCAGGGAAAGCAATGGTAATTTTAATGTCAACATGATTTTAACAATTTGAGACAATTTAGAAAACTAACTACAGCTGCTCTTCATTCCTGAATGAGAGCCCGCGTATTTGTAGGTGTTTGCACCAGAAGCTAAATCTGCTCCAACACATATTCATTGTTGTTTCTACGCACGTTTGTGCATCTCAGCCTAAAGGCAGTGCTTGAGGCTTTCCATTTCTTTCACTGCATCCTGGGGAAACTGTGAGGCAGTTTTTTAGTACTATGTGGAAGAGAAGTCATCTGTGGGTCCTAATCACAAGTATAGGAAGTCTCTATTGAGGTCAAGAGTTTTGCATCTATCTATAAGTTGATATGGTCCTGCTAGGAGCACTGGGTATTGAATTAATTAGATTCTTAGCTACATTTTGCTAGCTACAGCTGTAATATAGCTGATAAGCAATTAATGACAAACAGCAGCTTTGAACTGAGACAGATGTATTCTGAGCTACAGCTTTTCTGTGAATGGTCTATCCAATCAGCTGGCAGATTTTCAGAGCTTTGCTTCAAATAGAACACAGGAAAATGTAAAGTTTCTTTAGCATAAAATCTTTTCCCCATATGGGAAATAGAGTATATAAATCCGTCTCTGGTCTTGGTGATATATATGTGGCTTTGGAGAACTTGTAGGATCTTGAACCTCAGCTCAACATTTAGTATGACTACCTCCTCTTGGAAGTAGTTTTCTGAGCCAGTTTAATAATCTAAATTAGGTGCCATTTTCAATTCAGAGGCAGAAGATGAGCAATAGCATCATGGTGCAACCCCTGCTAGATAAAGCCTTTACAGTAGAATCGTCCTAGGGTAAGCAGGACTTACAGTATTTTGTGATAGTGTGATTCTTTTTTTTTTTTTTTTCCCCTTTTAGTATTGTGGACAATTCAAAGAGCCTACATCTCTTACTCGGTAGCAGTGATTAAAAAGCTTTTGGTCTCTTATTAAGAGATGTATGTTCTGCCAGTCCCTTGTATAACTCTCTTGAGAGCAGATGTAAATGAAATAAAGGTACAAACGTCTATAGGCAGATCTGGAAATACTTACACTCTGAAGTACTAGGTTCATACTAGCTATAGACTTCGGGGTGCCATAAAAGACAAACTGTGTAAGTTGGCCAAAATTTAGGAAATAGAGGATATTGAAGTATAGGCACTTCAGGGAGCACTTAGTCAATTAACAGCAGCCCAGTCCTCTGTTGGGGGGAAGAAGTAAGAGCTTATAGGTCAGAGCTGCTACAGAGAAGGTGAAGAATTCCTTTCTAGACTATAGGTATCACTGGTTCAAGGTTTAGGTATGCCCTTCCATTCCTGAGCATCAGCTGCTTAGCATATATTTATTAACTTTGGGG
Source organism: Scolopax minor (assembly GCA_028566535.1). Taxonomy (NCBI): domain Eukaryota; kingdom Metazoa; phylum Chordata; class Aves; order Charadriiformes; family Scolopacidae; genus Scolopax; species Scolopax minor. The sequence goes on from JAOXNG010000001.1 coordinate 114,582,884, forward strand.
CTAATTTCAAGCACAAGTTCTGTGGGCAGTCATGCAAGTGGAAGGCTCCTGAGTGTAAGAAACCTGAGGCTGAAGAGCAGTTATTTAAGTGACACAGCATAGGACCTTTTACAGGGACACCATGAAAGCAGATGGTGCTCCAGCTATGAAGGCAGGGGGATGGTGTGGGCAGGGTAGATGCAGAGGCACTGTTCTGTAGCAGGACCAGGGCTTAGGGACGTGGGGTAGGTTCACATCTCTCTTTG
>JAOXNG010000001.1:114624033-114634330 GCA_028566535.1 Scolopax minor
GGTCTAATTCTAACCAGCTACTAACATGAAAAGCATTATAGCCCTCATTCCAGAAACTGTGTTGGTATAATCACTCATCTATAGTAATAATTTTTCAAGTCCTGATATCCTACCTATATATTCAAAATACCTATATATTCAAAAATATCCCGTTTTTTTACTTAAGTCTCCAAAATGAAAAAAAAAGTTAACAGGCAGAAACAGAGGTTCGGCAGAAAGAAAAGAAGAACATTTAAAGATTTTTCAATTAGAATTCAAAATCAGCTCACTGAGGACTGAATTTGGCTGCTTCATTGTGTATAAAAGAGGTATTAACTAACTGCTTTAGTGAAAGTGGTCTTCAGATGTAGAGATAATGTAAAATCTAAAATACTGATGAACATTTACGTAGTTGTAAATCTCCACAGGTGAGTTTATGTTTAAGAAAACCTCAAACACCAGAAAACAAAACCACAAATTTACTCTTGGTAAAAAGTGGACACAAATCCATCATCCTCAATAAATTTGTGCTTTTACTCAAGTAGCATTATTATCTGTCCTAGCAACTGATACTGTAAAAACTAACAGCACTGGCCTTTAGTGAAGACATTTAGCCTTATGTATATACAAACAACACTGAAAACTTATGTCTTCATTTTTTTAAACAGTAGAAAGAAACTCTAGAAAAATGTCGTTTGTTTTTTTTAATAACACAGTAAGTGGTCCCGTAGAACAGAATATTAATATTAGTGTATTAAATTTTCAGATTATTCAGATATGATTTTACATTTTAATTGGCACTGTGGAATAGGGAGAAATATATTTCTATTGCATATATATCAGTATTGTCTTCCTGCAATTATTATAATCAACATGAAGGACTATATCATGCAATCTGTAAAGCTTACTTTATACTCAAAACCTGTGTTAGCTAGTTCCTAGAAGTTTAAGTCATGCAATGTGTCATTATAAAATTAAATTTCGTAGATTGAGTATTTTTCCACATAGTTGTCAAATTACATCATAATATCAAGAACAAGCTGTCCATAAGTTTTAAGTGTGTCACAAGAAATCTTAAGTTAAATGTTAAGTATTTAAGATGTTAGTTATTCATAGGCAATACGTAAGCAATTAAATATTATCTTACTAGACCCTGATGATCTTTGAATCCAATCTTTTGACCTTTATTTTCATTCATTTGCTTGCTTTAGGATTTTCTCACAAATCTACAGCATTCAGCACAAGCTGTGTTAATTTATGAATTATGAAAAAACATATATACAATTTTTTTTTTACTTACTTGTTGCTGCGAAGGAGCAGATTCAGAAGGCAAACTGTGAGATGATCGGCTGCGAGGAGGTGGTTGTGGAGGTTCCAGACCTTGTGGGGCACTTGTCTGAGATGGATGTGATGCCACAGGTGTCAGAGGCTCCTGCATCCTTAGCGCAGGCGGTGGCTGAGTGGTGGGCTGAGCAGGTCCAGCAGCCTGAGGCTTTAGTGGTTCAGGAAGCAACGGTGAGCCTGCAAGTATATTTGCAGTGATTTTCATTGTAGAGAATTGTAACAGAAATGCTAAGAATGCTGTGAATGAGAACACGTGACTGTGGAAGCACCAGAACTGCAGAAGAAAGAGCTGTAAGAACAGCAGGTGTTCGTGGCAACTAGATTAAAAGTCACCAAAAGCTCAGCACATCTCCATTAAAAATTATTGCCACTGATACAAGACAGAGAACCAGAAACCATGTCATTCTTAAATGTACTTCAGTTGTATTTAAAAAGATTTTGGAAATCATGATTATAAAATGCATATTATTATACTAACATAATTTAAAAAGAGTTTACAATACTTGTGGATGGTTTACAGAAACTCCCAATGTTATGACATTTGACAACCTTAATTTCTAGTGAAAAACAAACACATCTATTGAAAAGAAAGCATTCAAACTGCAGACGGTACCTCTTGACTTAATAGTGACATTTATATTTAACTTCTAAAGTAAACTTACCCCTTGGTGGTTCAGGTGGTTTGGTCTGAGTTTCAGGTACCTGTCTTCCCCCAGAGGGACGGGCATGGCTTTGTGGTGCACTAATAACTCCAGCTCGAGGTGGAACAGTCTGACATAATAATTGTTAAAAAGCAAGTATTTTAGTTCTATTTTGGATCTGTAGTCATTTACTGCTAAATGCTTCAGGATAATTAGGACTCTGAAAAATAAATTCTTTGGTAACAGTGCTGAACTAATTTTTAAGCACATACTAAAACAAAGAATATATTCTCAAAACAGTATTATCTCAATTCAAAGCAAAGGATTTTTATAGCAGTCTTCAACTTTATATAAATATTTACCTGTGAACCAATGTTAGAAGCACTTATTATTTTCTTAGAATTAATAAGTTAATTTTACCTACGTCTGTGAGTTGTAAGCAACAAAAACAACAACAGCAACTAGTTTATCTAAAGATCTTCTAAGCACACATTGATAACCCACCCTTCAATGTGGACTAGAGACACCATCTACCTTTTAAGCTATAATTATAGCCTGCCATTTGCAAACAACAGCTACAGTCACTTTTATATAGTGGAAGTCCAAGATATGCATAAAAGACCACGGTTAGTTCTTATCTCTGAAACTTCTGTTTGCTAATTGTTAGGCAGTTATTCCTCTGCTCAGGATTAATAAAACATACATTCTGTCTCATCTGAAGGCTGCAGTCTTCCCAAACTTGTTAGAATAGAAGTTAGTCTGCTGGGAAGAGAATTGCTCTCATAAAACAAAATTTAAAAGTGTACATCAGTATTTAAAGAAAAATAGAACACTACTCTAGATTACTACTGAAGCTGAGCAAATTACAAACAACACACTCAAAAGCTGAATATAAAGCGTTAGAATAAAAATGCTAGATTTCAGGGGAAAAAACCAACAAAACAACAACAAAAAAAAGATCATGAGGCAAGATAGTTTTAAAGATTTGTTTCCACTCTAACTTTGTGTACTTGCTGTATTCTGACAAAATCTTACTAACAGTAGATGTTCTAGAAATGGTTTTTAGAGCAAACACTATTACACTACTCTCTACACAAACATGATTTAAAAACAAGGAAAGAAACTTCACCACTACAAAACAAGCATCATCCTTGATCTTGCTTTTACTGTATATATGTATTCTAGTTTGAAGACTCTATATAACATCTGATGCATTATGCTTGGCTGAGTCCCTTTAACAACTTTTTAAACACTTCTAAACAGGATGATTGAATTAAATACCAAAATGTATTTTTTTTTAAAGAAAAAAATATCAAGAAGGAAGGTAAAAGAAACATAAAGGAATTCTAACCTAATCCTCAGGACCACTCAGCGGGAAGCAGTGGCTGCCGTGGCTACTGTCCCTGGTCCTGAAATCCTTGAAATACTCGCCAAAAAACAACACGAGAAAAAACAAAGCGGCAACGTCAGTTAGGAAATCCAAACAAGGTTTGAGCTAAGGCTTGAAAAGCCAAACATCTTAAGAGATATGTTTTTGGTTGATGGTTTTGATTGTTTGTTTGGGTTTTTTCTTAAAAAAAAAATCCCAACATTTGCAAAAGAAATGACACAGTCAGCTTTGCCTTATTAGATTATGCTGGCAATTGCAGTACCATGGTCCTTTCTGGAAACAGATAAGCTGCTCTAACTGTAGTCCAGCCTGGGTGAGGAGAAACATAGCACAAGAGAACAGTACCCTTTTTTTTTTTACCCCTATATTGTTCATATAAACAAAAATTCTTGCACTTATGCCAGTTCCAAGATACGCGGGAAGTCTCTTCTCTACACCAGATTTTTTTTATTGAATTATTTTGATTTAGAAATGGCAAATCCTGTGCTGGCTTCAGTTCACAAAAAAAAAAAAAAAAAAAAAGAAAGAAAAAAAAAGAAAAAAAAAAACAAAAGAAAAAAACCCAAACAAAACCAACCAAACAAAAAAGGCACATGGTGATAAATTAATACATTCTTTCCTGTGTTTACCAGGTCTTCCTTACCCAAATTTTAGAAGAGGGCATTTCACATTTCTGGGAAAATAACAAAAAAGTGCAAAGATCAAGACTTTCACTGTGAGAATCAATCTCCTTGAGAAAAAGGAGATCAATCTCTTTGAGAAAAAGGGATCAACAAAAAGTTATTTCAATGTTGGTTTTCAACAGTAATTTTCAGTATTTTCAATACTGTAGAAGAGTGCAAAAGAAATAGGAATAGCAGTAAGGTACAATCCTTTGAACTCTACAAGAACTCTAATATCTCTGCACAGCTGGCAGTGCTCTTCTTTTTTTCTTGCTCATTTCAAAGGTGGAAAAGGACTCTACAACCTTTTATAAAACAAATTTCTATGGATTTAATTTAAACTCTTGTGGTTAACTGCATCTTTATTTTAATGGTTTCTTCACACACTCTTTCTTTGTCATTTGCAACAACTGGTCTATCACTTTACCTGAAAGAATGATATACCATTAAAGAAGAGCTGCCACATTTGTAGATATTTCAGAAATCTCATCAATATCTATCCCACTGATACTGATGCAAGCAGAATGCTTCTTAGTCTTACTTAAGACTCATATCTATGTTCTCCATCCTGTCAGTGACCCTGTGAAAATTATCCCAATGAGAAGAGTGAAATGCCTTAGACAAGGAAAACAGAATTCCCTAAAGAACAAGAAACTGTCAAGAAAGAGACAACTTTTGCTACTTTTAGTCTATGAGATGTCCAGGTACAAAGAGGTATGATCTAAGTTAAAGAGCCTGGAAATGCCACAACAGAGGGAACAAAGTAAACACAAATACTGTGGCTGATGTAGATATAGAATAACAAATCCTTCATGCTGCTGTAAAAATTCTCTCAGAAATATGCTGCACACTCTCAAGAATTATCAATTAACAAGCAATACCATTTCTTAGTAATTCTTTAAGAAGACCTATAGCTATTAAACCACTTTCTCCTTCCTTAATGCAAGTCTCTTATTTGCTGCTATTAAGAGAAAAAAGGCAGATATCTCTCATCTCTAAATTTCTTGCTTGTGGTGAAGCATTCAAGTGCCCATAAATCCTTCATTCAGTTCCTTCAGCTCAGTTCCATAAATAAAGAATGAAATGCAGAACTAAGGTTTGTTGAAGCAGTTGAATGTTTCACTTTTATATGAAGACCTTATCAAAATTGTTTTTTAAAACAAGGTACAAAATTCCATTACACACCAAGTAATCAGCAATATAATACACCAACTGCCTATTTATCAGCAATATAATACATTAACTGCCTGCAAGCAATTCACTGCCATCAGGACATACATTTCAGCACAGAAGATAACAGGTGTTATCATACCAAATCACCAACGTAGTCAACAGAAACATATAATAAAAAGAATAACATTGCAGTTATTTGAAAGTAGACATAAAATGTGGTATTATTTGGGAGCCCATGAAGTGACTGCAAAGAATGCCAAACTATTAATAAAGTTATGTCCAATATATATATTCTAAAATGTTTTTAGGCGACAAGAATTGCTGTGGGAATTAACTCATATAAGCTGTAAAATGACTAGTAAATTTTGCATTTTTCTTACATCTGTTCAACTTAAAGAAACCCACTGCCACTGTAATAAACTGTAGAAACTTAGGAGAAAAATTATTTTAAGACAGAACACCTACCGGCCTGGTTGAACCATATCCAGCAGATCCTGTGCTTGAAATCCCAGTTGAAGGTGGAGGCTGATTACGAACTGGAACAGATATTAAAGATCACTGACTTAGAATATATTTCAAAATCAATGTATTTCTGTATTATAATTAGTACAAAGCATGTATTACCTAAGTTATCTTTTCTTTGTGTCCCAGGGCTTTTTTGTGCTTTGAAGCATGAAAAAAAAAATTAGATTATCTTTGTTAGATAAGCTACAAATGGGTATTATACAGTAATGGTGCATTATCACTAATGGAAATGGGAGCAAAAAGACATTAGTGATTCTTTTAAAGTCGTTACCTATGAAAGTCTATCCATCAACTAAGCTGTTACTCTGACACTCTATCCCGCAGCACACATGAAGTAATTTGACCCTTCTAATTACAAATTAAGTCAAATGACCTCCTATTTGTTACAAGCTAAAGACGCCCACTTGTACAGGTACCCTGTGTTCTCAATTGTGCTAGAAGTTGTTTTCTTTTGTAGCATATTCTGCAGATATTCTAACAGCAGTCTTTAAAACAAAGAGAATTTATGTAACATGCTGATTCAAAAAATCATGCGATCAGAAGAGTACATCTGTAATTATACACGGTTCAGCAACCTACAGAGTCTACACCAAAGTTCCTGAACCTACTCTCTTTGTTTATGGGATAAATAAATTACAGCACCAACCTCAACATTTACATGCTGATGCCAATGAGAACCTTGTATGCAACATTCAAGTTGTGAAGTGCAAGATATGAAAAAATTACCTTTACCTCAGAAAAGTGCACAATTTCTAACAGGCAAAGAAGTTTACGATTCTGGCTTGTGTTTCTGTTGCCTATTTCCCAGGAAGGTAAAATCACCATGTCAGTTACAGTAACTGGAAGGAATACTCTGTGGTACATAAGACACTTAGTTTATCAAGTTGACTTCCAGTTGTCAGACAACCCTGCTTTCTTAGAACCGGTTAGAGTGGGTTTCTGGATACAGTTCTCTGTAATGCAACTCATACCCTAAGCAAGCTGGCACCAGTTTACCCTACTTAGATCAGGGGGTTGGACTAGATAACCACCAGAGGTCCCTTCCAACCTGAACTATTCTATGCATATAGTGATTTTGCCAATTTAGAAAAATGAACCAGCAGCATAGCCAAAGTTAATTGTAGTATACAGGAGGGCATCTTGATTTTGACTCTATTAGGACTTTCACTGTAATACCTGTATTTTCTACAAAGGGTCACATTCCTGAAGGAATAAGAAGAAACCCAAAACCATGACTCCACTAGCATAGCTAAAACAGGACCCATTCAGTGCTATACACATATACTTCAACTAGAATAATGCAAGAGAGATGCTTCTCATCTGTATGTCACACGCATTTAGGCACCAAAATGAAAATACACTGTATTTTGTACATTGAGCTCTTTAGGAAGTTATAAAAAATATCAAATTACAGGCTAAATTATTTAAATTGAAATTTCTCTCGCCAAAATATATGAACAGATGTAGTTCTATATGGAAAAACTAGGTTTTCTGGATTCCTGATTTGGTTATAGGAGTAGTATTTACTCTAGCAATCCACCAATTACAGCTTCATCTGAGAGTCAGTCACATTCTTAATTAATGCAGTCTAAGCTTCCACTTTGTTTTTCATAAATTAAGACTGCCTTCTATAACAATTTACACCATCAATGTAAAGCAGTGAGCAACTTGCCTGTCTGAAAACTACAATAAATACCTTCATGAAACCACCTTTAGTATCACAAGAGCAATAATATTACTCAGGTATTAAATTAGAAATCCATTTCTAGAATATAAAAATTGTTATGTTACCTTCTACTTCTCTCCTAGCTACCCCAGGACTGGGAGGAGCTCCAAGACCTTTTCAGAGAAAGAAGAGAAGCTGTACATTGCATAAGAAAAGCAGTAGATTGAGAAAGTAAAACCAGAAAGAACACTGCCAGAAGCCAGCTTTACATAATTTAAAAATGGTCTAGCTGGACTTTAGTTACTTGTAGAAGATAACTGTTTGTAGCAGCACAGGGAAATCAGACTGGAATGAGTTAGAGATAAGCAAGTGTGATCATGTTTAGGAATATGCAATTATTTCAATTTTACATTACAGTTGTAAAATAATTTCATTTCTTCAGTATTCACTCTCCACAAGCTTTTTAAAATTCAGAATGATATTGTCAGTCTTGAAATTCTCCTGAAGCAGAGCACATATCTATACTCAAACACTTGAAAATGTACATCAGTTATACCCTGCAACATTAAGTCTGCTGCCTGTAATTCAGAAGAATACTATGTAGTGGGTTTCTGACAAGACTACATGTGAATAAGCAAGTTTATGAAATAATTAAGTTTCCCATTTATTTTCTCATATATTGTATCCTACAGAATCACATCACTAAGTTATCTCCAAGCAGCACTCTGTACTTGTGAAAGCTGTACCAGTAAATATTACAGTTCAGATTGAGAGAAAGAAGATTTTCAATCATGCATAACCATGCTGAATTATTTTATTTCTGTAAGATGATCAAGCATATACTGGGTCCATAAAATTGTATGGTAAAAACACGGCAGGACATAGATAACACTAGAGACAGTATGCAAGGAGAAATCCTTAAGGCATGCTCAGAGGAATATGTAACAGCAATATCTGGCAACTCTGAGTGGCTCAAGTATAGAGGAAGGAAAGGGAGCCAGTGTTCAAGAAGCCTACCTTAAAAGCAACTTTTGCCTTAGCGGTGACACAGCCTCATGCTTTCTCATCATGTGCCAATGTGTGGTATCTGCTCAGGAGCTCTCTATGATCTGGAAAGAGTGCTGTGAATTTTGTCAGATATGGGTGGAGGTGTCACTCAGAGTAGGAAGAGTGAAGGCTGCAGATGAGGCTGGTATGGAAATATAACCAGAGATGTCAAATCTCTGTTTCTGCTGAACATCTGGTTCAAAGATGTTAAATACTGGCATATGTTAAGTATTCTGACTCTGCCAATTAACCTTGGATTTCCATCGCCAAAGTTTCTGACTGAACTTCTCTGCAAGAGAAGCAGCACTGAGGAGGATGAACAGAGTGTTTGTAAGGAAGGGGCACAGGAGGAAAGCACTCCCTGAGAGCAGGCTTTCAGGTACTAGCTCTGCCCTTCTCCCATGCAACCCAGAGGAACCCTGGGGGAGAAAAGAAAGTGGTAACCCATAGGCTATGAGAAGTCTACCTGCTAACTGGAGGAAAATAAAAGGGAGATGAAGAGAAGCCCAGTAGGGTACAGGACTCTTCTCTGAAGCCTCTGAAGTGGTTACAGAGACATAAAGCTAACTGTTCATCTCAGAGCATTAATGGAAATAGACACAATAAAACCTCTCTAAGAGCAGGGAGCTAGCCTGTCCATTTCACAGATGTTCTGCACTTTTCCCTCCCAAAGCTCAACTCAGCCTATGCTTTGAATAGGTATTTTCAGGATGCTCTTGTTAAGCAAATCTTGTTTCATGCAAGATGATTAATAAAGTCAACTCCATTCAGGAGAAGGAAGGCAGAGAACCTCTTTGACCACTGCACGCAGACATGTTCATATGCTGGTGCACCACACAGAGGAAGACTTCTGTACAGGATTTTAAAAGGTTTTGCAAATTAAAAATTTTTCATTATACTGGAAAGGGCATAAAGGTCAAATCCTCCAAATTTCACTTACTAACAAAACTCTTCAACAGTGATAATGCAAAATTACAGCGCTGTGATAATGCTATCACAATTGGCATTATAGGAAGGTTTTAGTTGTAAGGGCAGTGAAAAATGTACATCTGAACCTGTAACATTTTTGGGTATCATTTTAAACTGTTACTATAGTCTGTATATAGCTTGAGATCTGTTTCAGTTTGAAACAGTATTTTGCAAGTAAAGATATCACACTTGTTTTAAATAGTATTTTAAGGGAAGGGGTTGGATTTATACGTAAACAACCTGTAACTTATGTCCTGACATCTTTTAGACAGAACAGTATGTTTTGCAAAGATTACATTTATGTATTAGCTTAATGGCAAATAAAGCAACCGACTTCTCATAAAGTAAACTGTGCATATATGTGCACATGTTGTGTCTCTGTGTGTATATATATATATACATGTACATATATGAAATCTAGGGCATTTACCTATTTGAACATACTTTTTCTTGAATATTTTGAACATATTTACTGTTTCAGCATTAAGGCTTCTTGTTTCCTCCATTAATGAACATTCCTTCTTCAGCAAGAAAAAAAGAAAGGTGCTCTTCCTCATATTAAAAAAAAAACCACCAAACCTAAACCAACCAACAACAAAAAGCTTTTCCAAAACTACTGCCATATCCTAATGCACCCAAACAACCTGAACTCTGCCCTACAAAAGCTACAAAGATGTTGAATGGCTCTTGCAGGGATAAGTTTAATGTGTGACAATAAATGTCAGCACACACTAGTAAGCACTTGCTGCTTGGGTGCATGTATTAAAGTTTTTTTCATAGCATAACATACTTGCATTTCTTTTAATGTCAACTTTATTACTATATTTTCTAGGTTTATTATATATATTTGGAGGATAATGACAGTGAAAGTGTAATTCATTTTACCCAAATTATTGCATAT